>UESW01003898.1:23832-113832 GCA_900491605.1 Calamus simplicifolius
CAACATATAAACAATACCCAGCTAGGTCATATATAGCAAATTAAAAAAACTTAAATATACAAGCGACACATCATGGTACATACCTGATCGGCCCTCAAAACGTCCAATGACTCACGAAGAACAACTAAATAGTCCATCGAGGTACGTGATGGAGTGCCAGGATGCCAACGGTGCACGCGGGGCCTCGCATCAGTATAATCAAGGGATGGATGAGGAGTGAGATCTGGAAAATGCTCATAAATCCAAGCCTGGAGCAGCGTCATGTATCCACTGATCTGTCTAACTGATGCCCTAGACGCAATCCCCAGCTGACGGTACAAGAAAGTCAAGGCAGCGGCACCCCAGGAATATGAGCTCACTCTATCCAAATCCCTAAATAGAGCAAGATAAGCTATAGGCACCCTCGTTCCACTTTTATCAACAAAGAGTGTGCACCTATCAAAAATAGCAAATACCCCCGCGCTGCACACTCTATCCTGTGATGACTATCTCTATCAGATACAGTGTGAAAAGGACTCTTCAGCCACTCTAACCTAACAGACTGACCACGTACAGATAGAACCTCCTGACGCGCATCTGTATCTGACACACCCAATAGCTCAACAAGTATGTCCTTAGCTTCCCGATCGCTCATCCTCTCACATGACACTGAGGAACCCGTGACAGTAATCCCTAAGATGGCGGCTACATCGTCCAATGTAATAGTCATCTCGCCATAGGGTAGATGGAAGGTGTTCGTCTCGGGCTGCCATCTCTCTTCAAAGCCGGAGACAAGAATCTTATCGGTGAACCGATAAGAGGAGTGCACTAGATCTATAAGGCCCGACTGCTCTACGATTGCCCTGAACTTCCTATTTGATTGCCTTGATGCCCACCACTGCCATTCAGCTACCTTGGCAGCATGGTTCATGCACTTCAGTGGAGCCCGTTCCTGTAATATAATGCCATTAATAATTTATATCACAGCATCGTAACGATAAATTAAAGAAAGTAAAATGTAATAGCAATTAAATAATACCTGTTGCCTTCAGATCGAGGCTGCTATATGTGTCCTGAAACTACTCAGGACAGACTCATCCTCTGGACCTCCTGGACATGGCCCGACAGCTTCACCTTCAACGTCCATAGCGGGCATGTCCTCGTCTACTGTCTCAGCAGGGGGCGATGGTGCAGCAGGAACCTCGGCCTCAGCATGATCGGCACGACGTCTTCTGGCTGACGCCGTGGGTCTAAATCGCGAGGAACCAGCATCCATATCTGAAACTGAACAAAAAATTCAGATTTACATTGATGAATTATAAGACTAAATTGACCAAGAATGACAAGCCAATAAGTGCAATTGCCAAAATTCAGTAGTGTTATGTGCAAGTGGGTTAATAAGTTTACTGTTAACGACCTGGGAGCTCCCATGCCTCCCATGCCGGACAACCCGCTGGAGAGGGAGCTCCGGGCGGGAATGCCGCCGGCATTCACAAAAAAAAAAAACCTTAACGGGGAAGGGACCGGCGGGCCGCCGGCTCCCTTCCTCGTTCTCATGCCGGACCGCCGGCATGGGAGCTCACATGCTTCCCATGCCGGACAACCCCCGGAGAGGGAGCTCTGGGCGGGAATGCCGCCGGCACTCACAAAAAAAAAAATGCTTAACGGGGAAGGGAGCCGGCTCCCTTCCTCGTCTCATGCCGGACCGCCGCCGGCATGGGAGCTCCCATGCCGGACAACCCGCCGGAGAGGGAGCTCCGGGCGGGAATGCCGCCGGCACTCACAAAAAAAAAAAAAAACCTTAACGGGGAAGGGAGCCGGCGGGCCGCCGGCTCCCTTCCTCGTTCTCATGCCGACCGCCGCCGGCATGGAGCTCCCATGCCGGACAACCCGCCGGACAACCCGCAGGAGAGGGAGCTCCGGCGGGAATGCCGCCGGCACTCACAAAAAAAAAAAAAAACCTTAACGGGAAGGGAGCCGGCGGGCCGTCGGCTCCCTTCCTCGTTCTCATGCCGGACCGCCGCCGGCATGGGAGCTCCCATGCCGGACAAACCGCCGGAGAGGGAGCTCCGGACCGCCGGCATGGGAGGTAAGTAAAAAAAAAAAATGTGACTCACCTGGCCGGAGAACCGCCGGGAGGGGAGGTGCTCCGTCGGAGGAGAGGAGGAGCTCCGCCGGGAGAGGAGGAGAGATCGGTGGAGGGCGGGGGGGGCGGCGCGGACGAAAACGGGAAGGGATGGATGGGGTGTGCTGAGAAATTATGAAGGGTGAAAATGGGGTGGGGATAATTTAGGGATTAAAAAAAATGGATGGGTGCAGTGAGTTAGTTATGGGTATAGTTAGCAAATTTTTTTTTTTTTTTTAAATGCGGGTGCTGAGAAAATTTTTGTGGGCGCCAATAGCTCCCCTCAACGGTCCTTGCGTACTCGAGCAAACGTCCTCTCCCAGGCGGCCAGGCCCCAACTCTCTCTTCCACATGAACAGGGCGACTTGTGGGAGAATCATCCTCGCTTTCCACACCCAGTCAGATTTCCAGGTTGTAAGGCCCCAAACAAGTCGCAAGATTTCACACCTGCAGAGTAGCAACCTCTCTCTTCACACCGGACGGTCTGGGACTGGATTAAAATCATAGACTAAAAGAATATACCCTCCATCTTCTATCCTTTATAATAAATAGGTCCTTGATTTTGCAGCTTATCGTGGAAGCACAATCGAACATATATCGTAGCCACCTGCTAAAAGACGTTTGATACAGCCAATTAAGGGTCATCCATGACACTAATAGATCTATCATCTTCAATCGGCCGTCCAACATTCTCCGTCGCTGACGCTGCGGTGGGTAAGGCTAGAGGAGACCTCCAGAGTCTGCACTTGGATCTTAGAATTACGCACCAAGCTCACCAACATCCATGATATGAATCCGATCATTCCTCCTGGAGTTCCAGGTGTACTCTGCTTGACCCATCCGATGATCCCCACAAGAAGTTCCTCGTAAGCTGATTGAAGAGTGGACCCCTGTAGATTGACGCTCTGGCCGGACACGGGGCAATGGTCCGAACAAAACAATCTCTTACATGCAAGCCTCCTTGGATAATTTTTTTTTATTATTATTTTTCAATCAAAAATTATGAACAATGTTGCCCCCGTTTTTTACAGACATATCTAACAAATATCTGAAAAATGGATTGTTAAGCATCACTTTCACTGTTTATTTTTAAATATTTTTTTAAAAAAAATCAGCGTTAATGTGTCAAACTGTATTTTCTTAAAGTACCATCACAAGTATCTTTTTCATTATTTTAAACTGTAACGTTAATATTGTTAAAGTCTTAGTTGTACAATAATTGTAGTCATCATCTTGTGACAACAAACAATATAATTCAACAGGAGGAAGTCGTAATATGACGATATTCCAAGGAGCTCAAGGCATGAGTTACATGGTAAACCTAACGTTTCAATATAATTCAACAAGAAGTCGTTATCATATGATATTCCAATGAGCTTAAGGTAGTGTTTGAAATAGAGGATAAAAGAAAATATTCTCTGAATATTCCCTCTTATTTTCAAAAGTTAACTATAAGGGATAATTGAGAATAAAATTAACCAAAGGAATAATCCAGGGTTAACCATGAGATATTCCCTCAATTTATTTCCTAAAAATGCAGGAATAGCTGGTTATCCCTCCAAATAAGAGTAAAAAAAGTTATCCTATGAATTTACCTTTTGCTATGATCAATGGAATAATCAATAGCTAGGAGACAAACTCTATCCCATATACTTATACATAGATAATATGTTTTCTATCAAACACTACCTAAGGTAGCAGCTAATGTGGAACAGGACGGCACTAGCAGACGACTCATTAATTAGCACTTGCAACATGATTCAAGCAATATTAACGAGGCTCCTCTCATACGCCATTAAGCCACAACCACAACCACAACCAGGAACAAAATGAATATGGTACAAGACAGGCACAATTAGAAGCTTAGAATACCAAGCAAGTTTCCAATGACCCATCAAGTTTCCGATTAACATCACCACCATGCCCTGAGGATGATGTTGCCCACAAAAATTCATTGACAACTAAAAATGTCCAACTACTTGCCCAATCTGACCTATCTCCAACTAACTCCTTCCACTCCTTGGCTGGTGGTTGGTATTCGATCTAGGCTTCAGCGCAGAATGCCACTGATAGCAAAAGTGACGCTATCCCATCTCCATACAAACATTAAATTTCTGCATTTCTTTCAAATTTTAAAAGGAGGAAAAATCAAATGCTATGGGCGTAAAATGCATGAGGGGTAAATATACATACGCGACCCTCAATCAGAAAACTAAATCAAAACTCTACAAACCAAAACTCTACAAATCAAAACTCCAATTTTATTATTTGAACTTCCCGTGAGATGATATTTCCCGCAGTGATGTTTGACCTTGCTTCAGGGAAGAAAGGCTTTCACTTCTTTCCTATCAGCACCGAATGCCTGTAACCAGGACAAGAATCAGTTCAATTGCACAGTCCGCGAGAGTCATCAATAGATGTAAGAATATTGCACAAAGTTCCAAGTGACTAAGATTAAATTTTAGCAATAATAGGTAGAATGGAGAGATCCAAGTAGATTTGGGGATATCTTTGCTCCTAGAAAATGGATCAGTCTATGAATCAAAAACACAAAGAAAGGTGCAGGTGAGGAGACTGCCTCCTAGTGCATTTACCTCCACACCAAAACCTTTCGCATATACATTAGTAAATAGCTCAGAAGGATCGGGCATAGGGCTCTCCTGAAAAAATGCAGAAGGGATAAAAATAAGATGACCAGAACTCAGAGTTGCAATCAAATATTCAATATTTGAGTCCATGCTCCTAATTTGGTGGTTACCTTGGCCTGAGCAATGGCCTCATCTACCTCCTTCCTCACTTCCTTCTCAATATCCTGCACAAACATTTCAAACACTTGATAATGAGAAAATGAAAGGTATAACTAGTTTTCATCTATAAAAATTATGTGATAAAATCTGCAGACTAGATCAGACCAAACTAAGGTCCAGGGTTCAAATATTGGTTGGTGGTGACATCCCCAAGGTATTTCTCCAATGAAAAAGGAAATATGGGATTCAATTCAATACCTTCAACTCAGCAGCAGTGGCTAGCTCATGGGATAATATCAACTTCCTAATTCTTTGTATCGGATCACGCTCCTGCCACATTACACAAAAGGTTTGCTGACTTGAATACTTGCATTATACTGGCAATGCAATTAATATCATGAAACCAACTGACCTGTCTCACACCAGAAATCTCATCACGGGTGCGGTAGGTGCTCCCAGGGTCTGACATGGAGTGACCATGGTACCGGTAAGTGTCCATTTCAAGAATCTGCAAATCAACATTAAGGGAAAAACATATGAGCCCCAATAACTACTTGTCACCACATAGAAAAATAAGATTTTATTCTCCAGATAATAAAATTATTGGCTGCTTGCAATAATATATGCTATAGAAGGAACATGAGATGATGCCTCCCAACTATTGCACGTCTGCCATATCAAGAAACATGCTTCCAATAGGTTCTAACATGATGTACATGAAATATAGCTGTGGATTACATTAACTAGCAAGAAAATATTGAAAATGTGCAGTACTGGAATATTCGATCCTCGAAGGAGACTATCAAACATGTTTCCCAATAAGTACTAGCTTAATGCACGAATGTTACAAGAGCAGAGTAAGCTGTCACGTCCTACTGCCATAAGCATGGCAGGCAACCAAAATCAACAATCCAGACTCTTCAACACATTCAATTTCAACATATCATAAAAGCACATGGACAGAATTTTTATGTGGTCCAGGTACTTTCCAGTCTGACCATTGATCAAAAAAATAATCATATCATGCAAAAAAAATTTAAAAAAAAGCTTAATTTCTGATCACTTGATGCACAGGTTCGAGTCCCTAAAACATTTGAATTTGTGCTTAGATGTTTTACATAATGTAGATTGCAGATTGTGATAAATAATGGAATTTTGTTTGCGTTTGGTACACTAGATTAGGAGGAGGATACTAATCCTTTCCCACATTTGTTTTTATAAGGATAGAATAAAATTTTATCCCATGGGATGGCTAACCCCATTGAAGAGGGATTACTTATCCCATCAGAATAGGTGTTTTTATTTTTATCATATTCTGCTACTAGTTTATTTTTTATTTTTAACCCATAGGGTACAACTATCCTACCTGATTTATTATCCTGTCCTCCATCAAATAGAAATAGGAAAATTTTTATCACATCTTGTTCTTTATCCAATCCTATATGTTATTTTAATCCTATCCTGTGTACCAAATGCAGCCTTAATACCCCCTCTCTCTCATATAATTCCATATCACTGAATTTAATGATCCCTGAAGAGGCTCCCATTCTTCTGACCTCTCCCAATTTCCACGCTAAAGTAAAGCCAACCACAGTTCCGTTCTGCGGAGCTCTTTTCCCTCCCCATTATGGCTCTACCCTAAAGCCATTCCTCCAACAATCCTCGTACTCTTCATTCTTTTCCCCTCCCATCTTTTGCAATTTCACACCCACCTCTACAATAAGACCCCCCCCCTCCTCAACATTTCAAACCTCTAGGGGATGACTCCCCATCCTGAGAGCTTGATATGATCAAGTTAGACCTAATTTGATCAGATCAAACCCACTAGGTGCAATGTGGGTCGCTAATTCAAGTGCAACGAATTGTTGAAACAGTTGCAACACTGTAACACTTTTAATATATTTGGTATTGCAAATACTTTGCCATTAAATTTTTATTTTCATTATTTACATGTCCACAACAGCTCAAAAATGAATGATTCATTTATGGTTGTGATCCAATCACATGTGATGCAGTGATTGATTGAATGAAAAAAGTATTTGATGGATGGATGTGACCTCAGCATATAATGAAAACTAATAGCATGATAAAATTTAGACGACATATAGTAATTCAATTGTGGAAGTTTTATGAAATTATATAATCATGTCTATGCATATTCAAGTATTTATGAAAGCCTATATCTCATTTTTATATTAAATTAATTTTAGTTAAAACCTTTCATAACTTTTTTCCCTAAAACTGTACTATGCTGTGATTTTGGTTGCCCATCACCTGTTTATGTGCTTAACATTAGTTGTTTCTTGATGAAACAATACACATGCAAGCACCATATCCAAATAAAGTCATGGTTTTGACTGAGACCCACACCAGTTTTCAGGCAAAATAGGTCAAATGTAATTAAAACAACGAAATTCAAGTAAGTGGAAATCCCAATTGCCATAGAAAAAAGGAAATTTTCCACTATCCCTTCTCTATCATATTAACTTTTCACAGCTTTAATTATAACACAGGATATCGATTTGATTGCTAATAATTTTAACTAATTAAATAAATATTATATAACTAACAACATAATTCATAATTTTGCACATAAAATATATGAATAACTATGGTAGCCTGATGCTCGAGGATCCCATCATTGCAAGGTTGAGAAAAGTCAGATGCATGCAGCATTACCCCCATATGCAAAGAGGTTGTTTCTATATTTAATAACCGTGATACCTAGAACACAATGGAACAGTCTTTCTGTTGTGCCAAAGTTCACCCTCACATGTAAGAAATTAATCTAAAACATCATTTGAATTAGCACATCATATTATGGCATTACAAAAGCTAAAGTGGAAAGAAGGAAAGAACAGTTTCAAATGCAATTTAGCAGCAGCTTCATGCATAGCAAGTCCTAATGAAATCTACTGTATCAACATAATGATATACAGAGTAATCCAGTATTTCAGCATTTATCATTTTCAGCACAAATTTTGCAACCAATATTCAAGAAGCTTTCAAATCATAGGCCCCAGAAAGAAGTTGACATGTTAGATCAAACTATGAAATGGATATCAAGGTTCACAAATCTGAATAAGTAAGACAAAAAGAACAAGGATAGTTAAGTACTCACCAAGGGTCCATTATTCAGAGCATAGTCTTTAGCAAAGCTGCATGCTTGCTTCACAGCAAGAACATCCATCCCATCGACCTGTTCTAAAGAAAAGCAATATTAAGAAGAGGGTGCCTATTTTTTGCTTCAATGCTATTGATAATAAATCTATGTTAGGTTTACAGCCTAGCAGTGCCCTTTCTATTAAAGAAACACCACTAAATAACTTGCATATATGACAAACAAGAGAAACAAAGTGCCCTCTTTTTCAAAGCAAAGGTATATTCTGAAAAAAATTGCAGAGGGACTGATTTAATCTGATTAAAAAGATTCAAGATGCAGATCATGTAGGGCAACAAATACATGCACAAAAATCTGATGTCCACTATATGAATAGGAATACTCATGCATGGAAATCATATATACTAAATTATACTGTGATTTTACCATAATAGAATGTTAAAGTATATGAGAAACCATAGTCATAAACAAACTGAAAAGGCAAGAGAGTTTTATTTGCTGACGGTCAAAGAACACCAACATCAGAACTCCTCTACATGTAGTCCTCTTCTCCCAGTGCTTGTGCTGGAACATTGTTTCCAAATGGCTACCAATGATTTGTAATGCATACGATCCTTGATTCTTGATATTCAAACAGATGGACTTTGAGCTCCTAGAAAGGGAGTGGCGAGTATTTTGAAAAAAGCATATCCAGTTTTCAAAAGGAATAATTTGCAGTATATATGCATAAATGGAAAAAAATACAGTTAGTTGTGGGGAGGCATTTACCCATTGATTAAAAATTCAAAAGAGCACTGCATAGTGGTAGTGAAGTATTTTGGTAGCAAATATAATGTAGCAAATACTGAAAAGTCCAAATAAATGAATTTTTGAGCAACCTAGAATAATTGACATTTCTTGAATATATTTCTCGAATATATCCTCTTAATTCAGCAATGAACATGCTTCGACAATACACATCTAGTTTTTCGGAAGCAATGGTTTTCCAAACCAAGCAAGTGACTAAAAGAAACTTATTAAAAGCATCAAACCAAAGTCAGGAGAAGTGTAGAACCAACTAAAGTTAGAAAACGTGGAGTTCCATTGTGCAGACTCATATTCTTTATTTACATATATAACTGTCCCCCAAACGAACAATAACAACATTTAACATCATTCCACAAGTTCATGTCAAAGGCTTGACAATAATTTTCCATCAATTTAACTAGAATAGAAATTCACCCAACTTGTAAAAAGCACCATAATACTCCCAGAGTAGATCGGATGCTGTAGTTGACTCTAAGACTCTAACAAAAGAATATGCAGAAAACCACAGAATAGATCCAATCTTATAGTGTAATACCGAAAAATAACCCCACATCGGATGGAAGAAAAAAGTGTTATGTGTATATAACTCAAGTTTGCATGCTAACAATTAACTTCTACTCGAGTTTTTAGAGCCACATAGTTTTAGCCCACTAATATGTTAATTGGACCAGCAGGTAGGCTTAGAGCATTACAAATAATATAAGACGATCCAAAATGTATGAAAGTTGATAGACCGACGGTAGAATCCTACTATAGCATAAAGCTACCCTTACAGTACCAATAACTCGGCTCGGAGTAGATTTTGGTAGCTTGTGGCACGCAACAAGGAAAAAAATAATCTCATATAAAAAAGAAAAGTGTTATATTTTTATAACTCAAGCTTGCTATTAATTAACTTTTACCTGAGTTTTTACGGTCATATAGTTTTGATTCAAAATAGGTTAATTGGACCATCAAATGAGCTTGAGGCATTACATATAGCACATGGCAACAATAAATTGCAGTATAACTAAATATTTTAATGTTCAAGAATTCATTCTATTATGAAATATATAGAAATTTGACATATTTATTTTGCAAGAATGGATAGCCAAGTGGGTGTATTGTCTTAGCAAAATAGCATGAGAGGGACAGGGACTGGATAATCCCATTCTATCTTAAGAACCTAACCTATAGTCCTATAAATAACAAAAAAACCACGATAATAACGATCTTTTTCTCACAAAATAAGAGAGAGAGAAAGTTAACTAAGGTGGTGTTTGAAATAGGAAATAAGCTCGATATCTTCTCTATTCCCAAAAGCATAACTGGGAATAAAGTTAATCAGAGGGATAATTCATGGTTAACCATGGTTAATCATGGATTATCCTCTTAATTTATTCTTAGAAAATACAGGAATAACTGTTATCCCTCCAAATAAAAGAAAAAAAAAAGTTATCCTATGGATTTATCTTTTTGTATTTAATATGATCAATAGGATAGCCAAGGAATATCCCTAGGGATAGCAGGGATAAACTCTATTCGTACATTTATTCATGGATAATATTTTTTCTATCAAACATTACGTAATTACGTAAGTGATAGTGATGAATTGATGAAAAAAATGTATTTCACCTCACCTTCAGACCAGGGACATAGTCCCCGCGCTTGTAGTATGCAGTGTTCTTTGCCGCCCTCCATTCCGCCGTCCCCATTCCATCTAAAAAAGAAGAAACCAATGAGAGAAATCCACAAGAAATAAAGACTTTTCTCCTCCCCTTGCCCTCACACAAGATTAATGGTAAAGAAGTCCAACTCACAGTGATTGTTCTCGCAGACCAAGATGACTGGCAGATCCCAAAGCGCCGAGATGTTGAGAGCCTCGAAGAGCTGCCCCTGGTTGGCGGCCCCATCGCCGTACATGCGAAGGTCACGGTCCCATCCTTGGAGTACTTCTGGGCAAAGGCAACACCGCAGCCGAGGGGGACCTGGGCGCCGACGATGCCGTGGCCGCCGTAGAAACCGGCGTCCTTCTTGTAAAAGTGCATGGACCCGCCCTTCCCTCTGGAGCAGCCGGCGCGGCGGCCCATGAGTTCCGCGAAGGACTCGACCAGGGAGCCGCCGCGGCCGAGGTAGATGCAGTGGTCGCGGTAGGCGGTGATGATGGCGTCGCGCTTGGTTATGGAAGCCTCCATGCCGACGGCGACGGCCTCCTGGCCGTCGTAGAGGTGGCAAAAGCCGCGGATGAGCTTGGCCTTGTAGAGGGAGTCGGCGGCGATCTCCATGCGGCGCATCATGGACATGTCGCGGAAGAAGGAGAGGAGCTCCTTCGGGGTGGTGTCGACGGAGCCGGAAGGGGGGTCGATCTTGTGGCCGATAAAGGGGACGCTGGTCTCCACCGTGAGGACCCGGTGGTCGTCGGCGGCGGCAGAGGAGGATAAGGGGCGGAGGAGGAGGAGCCGCCGGAGGGGGGCGGTGGAGGAGGAAGGCGAGAGGCGGCGGATGGCAGCCATGGGGTAATGTGGGGAGGAGATCCGGGAGGGGCTGGACGGAAAGGGGAGGAAAGGAGGAAGAAGCGAAGGTGGCCGGTCAAAAGGCCTGGAGCCGGGAATGGTTTTAAATAACGGCGAAAGGCAGTTGGATGAGATAGCGTAGTTGGTTATTTGCATGTCTGTCAGATAATGTTGAGACTTGAGACCCTTGGCTGCTTGATATATCTTTTGCGTATCATATCAGCGAACTTTTGACCGTTGGAGGGCTGATGCAACGAATAAAGGAGATTTTGTTCTCGTTTGTTGTTTCGTTTGGTAGTCGATAATTTATTTAATAATTTAAATAAAATTTTATTAAATAATTTATTTAATATATATTTAAATGATAATTTATTTTATAATAATAATTTAAATTATTTTATAATCTAATAAAAGATAATTTAAATTATTATATAAAAAATAGTTATCTATATTATTAGTTTTGTGCTAATCTTATAAAAAAAGAATTTGACAAAATTACTTTTGTTTTCTTTGAACATTATTTTTTTTATCAACTTCGCTGAAACTTTTATGTCGAAGACCCCGAGTGACATCCTTTTCATCTGGATCACGAATCTCCACACCGCTTTGCCCGTCCAGTGGCCACCGTCAACTATGGCATGATCGACCACGGAACTTTTCTACCAACGAGTCAGGAAAACTATAAATTTAAGTATTATCACTTATAAATATTTTTTTTAAAAAATTAAATATAATAATAATAATAATAATATATATTTTTAATAAATTTAATTTATACATATTTAAGAATTTGATGTAATCTATTTGTCATATTAAATGTAGTAGTGTTATCTATATATACCAACATAATAAAATATTACCCGTAAACGTACCAAACGCAATCTCAAGGCTAAATCAGTTTTTTAACGTGAGATTATGTCATGTTGAGTTAGTTGCTTTTGGCCTTGTCGAAAGTCGATCGGCCATCCCTCTAGCTTATTTGATTTCAGCACCCGGCTGTGGGATGAGATTTTCATTTCCTGTCCGACCACAAACCTCTAGGTTTTTTTTTAAAAAAATCATTAAATGAGTTTTGAGAATCAAAATGAGTTTTATGGGAAAGTTTGAGAATTTATCTAACAATTAAAGTGTTTTACTTGTTAACCCGCTTTTTTTTAATTTACTAAAAAAATCTAATAGATATGTACTTTAAAATTAAAATAAATGATGATTGTTCTTTTTAGTCATTTTGATAATCTATATATGGATAAGTTTTTGTTACACATTTTTTTTCATGAACCAAGACTTATCTCCATGATTATGATTATGTTATTGTATTTAAGAGCTGTTGTTGCTGAATTCGTCCTCCGATCGGACGCGATCGAATCCTCTGGGCAGACCTGCAAAACAGTCCTCATGCGAGAGGCGTTGGGGGTGCCCTCCGCGAAAGACCCTCCGACGCTCAAGTCACGGGGATCGGCAATCAACAAATGAGAGGAGAAGGCTTTCGCTAAAGAGTCTCTCCAGGGGCCTTTCGAGAGCTCTGAGCAGAGCGTTAATGGCGGAAAGAGGGTGAGCAGAAGTAGAAGAGGGTAGGCCAGTAAGCCAGTGCATATACCTGAGGAGCCGGGAGATGGCCCTACTTATAGAGGATCACCTGATTCCTTAGGGGCGTCGTGGGTCCAAAAGTCGTTAGGATTCGAATCCAGTTTGTTATGAGGTCAGTAAGATTCGCATCTTGTTGGTTAGAGGATCGACGGCTGGGAGAGATGGTTGATGCCTCGAGACTTGGCGATTGCGTAGGCTCCATGGCTCTAGGCCACTCTCGCGGGTCCTAGGCCACTCTCGGGCGTGATTTCTTTGGAATCTTACGAATTGGAACTCTCCGCGCCGAATTCCGCGGAGGTGCTTGAGCGCCTGAGTTTGGCCGAGGCATAACAGATAGCTCGGCCAGGACCGAGAGATAGGAATAGCTCGGCTGGGGCCGAGAGATGGGGATAGCTCGGCTGAGGCCGAGAGACAAGGATAGCTCGGCTGAGGCCGAGAGATGGGGATAGCTCGGCTAAGACCGAGATATAGGAATAGCTCGGCTGGGGCCGAGAGATGGGAATAGCTCGGCTGAGGCCGAGAGACAAGGATAGCTCGGCTGAGACCGAGAGATAAGGATAGCTCGGCTGAGATCGAGAGATGGATCGTGCCTTGGGAATCCTTGGCTCGCTGAGGGTTAAGGCGCCCCGATCCATGAGGTTGACTCATCCCTAGCAGGTATCACATAGCAAACGGGAGTTAGGGTTGATCCTAACCCCTTGCACGATTATTGATGCAACGACGATTTTGCCTCTCAACACATGCCCCCCACTCCCTAGTTCGAAGCGTAGGTTCGGGCGTAGGGAGTATAACTCCGAGTGGCATGAATCTGAATGGGTTCGATTTGACAGCCCGCGCAATGATGCCCTAATTAATGCTGCGCGGCTGCCTTGCCTTTACGGGACGGAACCGTCGCTTCCTAGGGGCAACGGTTGGGAAGTGCCACGTAGCAAATCCTGGTTTTCACGGTGCCTACAATGGCGGTTCCAGGCGTTCCGATCGAGACGCCTTATCTTCTCTTTGAGGCAGTTTCCTTCGGGGAGAAGCAAAGTCGAAACAGCGCCATTCAATTTTGCAGCGCCCTTTCGTCCCTTCTTGGAGGATCCCGTTCCCCTTTTTCCTTTGCAACGTCGCTGGTTTTTCTTCAACCAACAGCATGGTGAAGCCTAGCGACCTGATTTCAGAGATTGCTGCTGAAGATTTGGGAAAAATATGCCAGAGATATGGCATTCCCTCAGATGTCATTTTACGGCTGCCGGAGCTCGAACACAGAGTTTCGCAAGAGCTGGAGGGTGGGATCTTTCTTTACGAATATAGCCTGAAGGCAGGCATCCGACTTCCCCTTCACCCCTTAGTGAAAGAAGTTATGAGGTTCTACAACATCTGTCCAACAATGGTGGCTCCCAACAGCTGGCGGAGTATCATCGGATTTATCTCGATGTGCAACCGGGTTCAGGTAACAACAACTCTGTCTTGTTCCGTATTTGTTACCACCTAATATCCGGGAGGAGCTCGGAGTGGTCCTATATCGGACCTCAAAAATCGTTTAGGATGATCATGGATAAACCATCGTCCATAAAGGAATGGAAGGTTCATTCTTTATCGTCGAAGGGAACATCGGTTCCGGCTTCCCGCAGGTATGGGGAAATCCTGTTAGGGATATGGAAGCGCATCCAGCCTTGTCTAAACAAGAGGAGGAGGACCTAGGGGTCCTTCTTGACGGTCGAGTGTTCTCGTCCCATGTTCTGCTATCGGAGGAGGCTCTTTTTGCTGCTGGGCTTAGCCCCATTGACCCACGAGGTAAGTCCCTCTCTTTCTCCCCTCCATTGATTTCATTCAAGCGAGTACGTCTCGGTCTGATTGCTTGCCTACTGTGCTTGCAGCCAAGAAATCTGCGCTGGAGGGCCGTATAAAGAAAGAGTTGGGCAAGCGTCTAAGAGAGGCTGGTAGTGCAGAAAGGCGTAAGTCTGAGAAGAAGGTTCGTCTTTCTGGAGAGCACTCGCCGGAGGCTGGGAGAGTCAGGGCTAGTCCGTGCTCTTTACCATCAAAGAAAAGGATGTGGGGGAGCCGGCAGTAAGAGGGGGGTCCCCTCAATTGAAGGAGGGAGTAATAGTCAGACGGAGGAGCAGAGGCGGAGGAGGACTCAGAGAGGGTTGCTGAAATCCCTTATCCTCTGGTGGTGGAGATAGTGGATAGCCCGGACGAGGCTCCGGTGGAAGTTCAGGGTGGGCCTGTCGTTGAAGGGCCTCCCTCGGAGAGATTAGAGGGCGGTGACGTTGAGAGCCATCTGTAACGGAGGCTTGGGAGGAATTTCCTACTTGAGAGCTTCCTCCTGAGGAGGTCAGAGGAGCTGTTGAACAGATCGAGGCCTCGGGGAGCTCGTGGGGGAGGAGCAGGCGCCGATGATTGAAGGAGGCCCCTCAGGTGAGGAAAGAGGGCAGGATGATGACCTTCCAACCGAAGCCTCTCCCACTGGAGCCTCGAGAACATTGAGGTCTGGGCTGGCCGAGTTATCCGAGGAATCACAGGCCAGCTTCTGCTGAAGGAGGCTAGGAGATTGCAAGCTTCTCAGTCTGAGGTTGCCTAGGACTGATCCTCAGATGGGCAGCCTGGGGTTCGGATCCGGCCATCGAGGAGGCATTCTCTGCTCTGATGAAGTCGGCGATGTATCCGAGTGTGGGTCCCTCGATGAACGAGTTTGCAGACTTGGATCTTATCGACGCCGCGTTTGGTCGGCGGAACGCAGCGAAGGATATTCATCTCCTTCCTGAAATCAACAACTCCGCCCTCATGGAGCTAGCCAGGTCTTACACCTCCCGGGTGAGTTGCTATTCCAGAGTAGTGGGCGCTTTCTGATTAGCTTGACCACGCTTCCTTGTTCTTACTTGAGTTTTGTTTCGCAGTGCGCTCTGATCACTAGGGCATTGTGCTAGCGCTTGAACCTGGCGACAGGGGCCAGCGTCCAGGCCAAGATAGTAGTATCGAGCTCCGATTGCGAGTAAGGTGTCTGACAAATTTGAGCGAGTCCTGGACACCGCCAACAAGAACTTGGCAAGGGCGAGGGGATTGCATCAGACCGCCCTCGACGACGCATCAGATTAAGGCTCGAAGTTAAGGAGCTACATGGGCTTCGGGCGAGGTATGACGAAGTATGCTTGGAGTTATCACGGGTCACATCAAGATATGCCGAAGAAATGGAAATGGCTAGGAAGCAGCTCGATGAGGATCGAGACAGGCTGGGGAGAGAAGCTGCCGAGAAGAATCGTCTGAACAGAATGCTTGGCGAGTCGGAGGAGAAGGTCCGGCAGCTAAATCATTGCATTGTTGTTAGGGATGACCGGATCAGATGGCATCAAGAGAAAATGGCCAAGCTTGATAACGAGCTCTCCCAGTCCAAGGAAGAAGCCAGCAGCAGGCAGTCGAGGATCAACGACCTCAAGGAGAGGGTCAAGCTGGTTAAGGCCGACAAGCTGAGGGCCCTCGGCGAGATCAGGGAATTAACCAGGAGATTAGCTCGGCAGGAGGAGGAGGTACGATGTCGTCTTTTTAATCTTCCTACTGACTCATTGTTGCATTGGCTAACCCTGCGTTTGCAGATGAAGAAGGAGAGGCTCGAAGGCCAAGGTCAATTAGAGAGTCTGTAAGAAGAACTGGCGTCGAGTCATCGGAGGAGCTCGGAGCTCGAGGGGCAGTCGCCAGACTGAGGAGCAAATTGCCTCGCTCCGGAGCCAAGTTGTTGAGGCTGAAAGGTGATTCGCCATGCTTCGGGGCGAACAAGATGCGACTTGTGCCGAGGCTTTTCAGCTTGGCATGGAGGAGATCCGAACCAGGATATCTTGGGAGCATCTGGAATGGGACCTCTCCTTTTTGGATATTGAACCCTTTGAGGCCTGCACCCCAGGGGCTGAAGAAGCTGAGTACGAAGATATCTCAGACGTCGATCTTGATGATATTTTGGGTTCTAGTGAGGCTGCAGCTCCCGAAGGACACCCCAAGCCTGCCGCTAAGGAACAATGACGACTTTTGAAGTGGGCGGAACGAGCAAAGCTCCCTGAATATTGTTGAGGACACTGCCGGGAATGATCCAGCCTTTGATCGTTGAGGGCCGTTTGTGTATTTTTGTTTTTCAGATATGCAATTTGGTTGAAATTCTCAATGAACGGGTCCTTGGCCTCCACTTGTTTGTCTTTTTGGCCAGTCTTTTTGTCTCAGGCTTTTCTTTCGACTGTGAACAAGTTATGACTCGTTCGCGCTCTTTGGCCGATTTAGTTCGGACTTGAGTAAATGTCTCGGTCGAAACCGAGGTATAAAGATAGCTCGGACTAGGACCGAGATATGAGGACAGTTCGGTTTGTCCAAAGTAAAGATTGGCACGCTCGGCCGAGGCGCTGGACGGTCGGCGCACAAGTTCGGACGTAAGGAATATAGCCTCAAGTAACATGATTTAAATGAGGGGGTTTGGTCCCGAAAAAGGGGGCGCATCCCGAGCGCCACAAAGTTATTAATGATCCTCTTCGATGAGGGAGCGAACTCTTCGTTTCCTACGAGCGTCCGCTGAGGCATGACACGTGGCGTATCCCGGTAGTAGTGTCAGAATTAATGGTCCTGGCGATCGAGATGCCCGTCATGAGCTGTTTAAAACGAGTGGGGGGTGCCATCGTTAATTATCTTTTCGGTTGATCTCGTCAGATTTTCAGATATTGAGATGGCTTCCAGAGGTGAGGGGCGACCGACCGAGACACCAAGCGGCGGCGTTAGTGGCCGCAGGGGGGCCCTTTGGGTCCGTACCACAATAACCATCAATGGGGAGGTTTTAGCCTCATGTTCGCAGATCGTGAACAACTCCGAAAGACGGCCAAGAAATATCTGGCCGTTACTACAAGAGAGATCGAGCTCCTTCGCCAAGACAATAGCCGGCTGGAGAGGCAGGTGGCGTCTCTCCGACGACAAGTGGTCGGGCCAGCTATGCAGCACGGGGAAAGCTCAGTGGCGCCTGGAGAAAATGATAAGCCCCTGTGAGGGCTCATGTACTTTTTTTTTTCTTTCCTCTTGTTTCTCTCTTTGTGGTAAATGAAAAGGAGTTTTCGCAATTTTTGCCTGCTATTACCTCCGGAACATTCTTCCTTATCGTTCGGGTCTTACGAAATGAATCACCCTCCCGGTTTAGCGAGGCTAGAGCATGTGTCCCCATTTTGACCGAGGTAAATGGAACTCGTAAGTTCCAGCCAGAACATGGCGTGTATTCGGCCTTGCCGAAGCATAAGGAGCGTTCCGTAGTTGTTGAGGCAAGGGCAGCTATCTCGATCTGGATTGGAGCATAACATAACGCTCGGTTATATTGAACCGAGAAGGAATACCTCGGTTTAACCCGAAGTATGGAGGCAAACTTGGCTTTGAGTTGAAGCACAAGGCGATGTCTCGGTTCATGCCAAGACATAATGGGCGGTTGGGCCAGAGCAGGATACCAATGTGCTTTTATTGAGGAGTACTTGATTTCTGCGCCTTTTTATTGCTCTGCCAGTGCCTTATTTTTTCCAAGGCAAGTTGACCTTCTTTTTGCCGAAATGGACAATACGGCTTTGCAAGCTGCAAAAGGATGCCTCGCTATTTTCCGGAGTCATCTATTCCGTCGGCTCTTTCCAATGTAGGCCCTCTTAGCGTGTGACATAAGCAATCATTTGTCATTGGAGCACCGTCGTTTTTATCGGGCGATTTCCAGGCCTGTCCGTATCTCAAGGACCGGCGGTCGACTTCCTGCACTTAAGGCTTTCAATTCGGGATCAGAGGAGGATCTTCTGGCGTGCATCACGGCATGGGTAATGCGTTTGGTGCGCTTCGAGCGCTCTTTTCATATTGGGATGCCACGTGGTAGTGTGGCTAGGGCATTTTGAATCTCGGGGCTTTCTGCTCTAATAGCTGCTCCCGGTCTGTTTGCCTATAAAATGGGAGGAGGGGGCCATGCTAGGCTATCTCCAAGGCTTTCTTCTTTGTGAGTTGTGAAAGTTTTCAAGATGTCTGTGTCCCCTAGGTTGAGGGTGAGAAAATGAGATTTCCTTTTGCAAGTTGTCTTCCCCCGGATAGCTGGGTGATGAAGAAGTTGCTGAAGAGCAGACCGTCCTCAAGGGAGGAATTTCGGAGATCATATGGAGAGCGCACAGGAGGTCCACAGAGATCACATGGAGAGTGCACATATGTGCTTCCTGTGTGTCCTTTGTGGTTTGCTACGGGGGTCGCAGGGTAGGAAGTGCACATGTACCCCCATAGTACGCATGAACTTTTCCTTTTCCCTTGGGCTGGTTCCCTTAGCTCATCCAGCTGGGGAATATTTTGCCTATGAAGAGGGAGTTGAGAGCAGTGCTGGTCTGCTTGTTCCCCGCTTTTCATGGTCGGGCAGTGTCCAGCAGCCCAGCATCCCACTTGGGGGGGACACATCCTCAGCATCAGCATCCACGGGTCTTCCTTCTGTTCTTGGATCTCTTGCCAATCCAGAGGACCCATGGGAGGCCGGCTCGGCTTTAGTCGGTGGTTCAGGGTGAGCTGATTGGTTGTCTGATCTCTTGGGTCAGATGCCAAACATTATTATTAACCGAAGCTGACTGAAGCAGTTCGGCCAAGCTATTTACTCATTTTTATTTCCTATGCTATGATGTACTTGTAATACCTCCCAGGAGGTTGCAACTCTTTTCATTGATGAAGAAATAAAGAAAGTTTTATTCTTTCTTCTTTTATCACCTGCTTCTTTTTTGATGGAATTATGTTTGAGAGTTGCTACACCCATATCACGCTTTCCGTGTTATAGCATGTTTTGCTACCTTGTTTTGATAAGACCGACATTCGGTCCCCAGTGGAGAAAAGCATTTATCCCTGCTTGGGTCAGAGATAGACTGGGCGGTCTCGTGAACCCATGTGGTGAGCATGATCGTGCTTGTAGAACGGAGCAGGTATTTCTTTGGAGAGAGACAGCTTGCGTGTCTTAACTATTGAGCAGAAGAAGGTTGTTTGCTTCTGCCGAGGTTTAATAGGACGTCTTAGTTGTCAGAGTGTTTGAGAGATCACTCGCCTAGGCCGGAGCTTCGATAACGTTTTATGAGTACGTCATTTGACTTGACCGAGGTTTCAGATGATACATCACTCGGTTGTTCGAGGCTTCAGAGTACCACTCGGTTGTTGCGAGGTTTAAGAACATCTCTCAGTTGTTGCCGAGGTTTAAGGATATCGCTCGGTTGTTGCCGAGGCTTAAGAATATCATTTGGTGGTTGTCAAGGCTTTTAGTGTTTTACTTGGCCCTGCCAAGTGCGGAGATATCACTCGGTTTGACCGAGATTTTGGTAATAGACGCGCACCGGCTCTAGCCGAGGCTTCGGCGCCGTTTGACCCAGCTGGGGCTTGTAAGCTGCCGAATCCGGATGAATTTCTTTATCATTTGGTTCGGCCGGGGCTTGTAAGCTGCCCGAATCCGAATGAAGTTTCTTTATCATTTGGTCGGACGGGCTTGTAAGCTGCCCGAATCCGATGAAGTTTTTTTATCATTTGTCCGGCCGGGGCTTGTAAGCTACCCGAATCCGGATAAAGTTTCTTTATCATTTGGTCCGACCGAGGCTTGTAAGCTGCCCGAATCGGATGAAGTTTCTTTATCATTTGGTCCCGGGGCTTGTAAGCTGCCCAAATCCGGATGAAGTTTCTTTATTATTTGGTCCGGCCGGGGCTTGTAAGCTGCCCGAATCGGATGGACTTTGGAGATCACTCGGTCCGCCGGGGCTTGTAAGCTGCCCGAATCCGGCCAAAGGCTTGGAGATCACTTGGCCCCTAGCCGCACTGGGGGTACTTGGCCATACCAAGTCTTTGTGAAATAGGACCCAGCCCAGCCGAGGTACGAAGATTTAGTTCAAGACTCGGCCCAGCCGAGGTGCGGAGATAGCTCGTTGTGCCGAAAATGGATGCGTAAGCAGCATTTGTTTTCTATTATGACTTTTTTTGAAAAAATGATTGTAGCGGTCATGCCACGAATAATAGAAACAAGATGCCAAAGCTACAAATGGGGCAAGTCTATAGAAAGCGTACCCTACTGATAGTATATGCGGAGATTGTCCGAATTCCACGTTCGGGGAATAGATTTTCCCCCAGATCCTGGAGCTTGTAGGTGCCAGGTCCGATGACTTCCGCCACTTGATAGGGGCCTTCTCAATTTGGAGACAGCTTTCCTTGCTCCAGTGGTTTGGAGACGGATGCTTTCCGAAGGACAAGATCGCCGGGTGAGAAGGATTTTCCTTTGACTCTGGAGGCATGATAACGAGCCACTTTTACTGGTATGCTGCAACCCTGATTCGAGCTTTCTCTCTGATTTCTTCCACCAGGTCAAGATTGGTGCGGAGCTGCTCGTCGTTAGCTTCTCTGAGTAGCTCTCCACTCATGGAGAAGGAAGTCCTATCTCCACAGGGATATGGCTTCCGTGCCGAAGGCCATCCGGAATGGGGTCTCGCCAGTGGGATTCTCTGGGTGGTGCGGTAGGCCCATAGGACGTGATGAAGTTCGTCTGCCCATCTGCCTCGGGCTCTGGCAAGCCGAGCCTTGATCCCTTGAAGCAGGGTCCAGTTAGTTACTTCGGCTTCTCCGTTGGCTTGCGGATGCCCTACCGACCTAAGGCAGTGGCAGATTCCATGTTCCTCGCAGAAATCTCAGAACTTTGGGTTGTCAAATTGCTTGTCGTTGTCGGTGATAATAACGTGTGGAAGGCCGAAACGACAGATAATGGATCTCCACACGAAGTCCCTGGCCCGAGCTTCAGTTATTTGGGTAATTGCCTCGGCCTTCACCCACTTGGCGAAGTAGTCGATGGCGACAAATAGGAACTTTCTTTGTCCAGTGGCGAGGGGAAAAGGGCCAAGAATATCCATTCCACTTAGCAAAGGGCCAAGCGGAGGATATAGGGACCAAACTGGCGGAGGGAGCCTCTGGATGCTGGAATGTCTCTGACATGGGTCACAAGCTCGGACAAGGTCGTTAGCATCTTTTTGCATGGTGGGCCAATAGTACCCTTGGCGCAGCACCTTGTGGCATAAGGACCGGCTCCCCAGATGGTTGCCGCAAATTCCTTATTACCTCCCGGAGAGCATAATCAGCTTCAGATGGGCGAAGGCACTTGAGCAATGGCATGGAGAAGGACCGCTTATACAACTGGTCGTCGATCAGCACATAGTGGGTGGCTTGCATTTTCAGCTTCCTTTCTTTTTTCGGTCGGCTGGGAGCGACCCTTCTTTAAGATACCTTAGTATGGGGTCGAACCAGGATGGTTCGGCCTCGATCTGCATCACTCGGTCTGCCTCCGCGATGCTAGGCCTCTCCAGGGTCTCCAGGGGAAACTTCCGCTCGGAATCCATCGACTCCGTGGTTGCCAGCCGAGATAATAGGTCGGTGCGGGCATTCTCGGATCTTGGGATCTGGACAACTTCAAATTCAGAGAAGTGGAAAGCAAGTCCCGCACCTTTTGGAGATACAGAATCATATTTGGCTCCCGGGCCTCGAACTCGCCCCGCACGTGACCGGCCACCAACTGAGAGTCGGTAAAGGCATTCAGCTTTGCCACTTTAAGATCGCAGGTGATTCGAAGTCCAGCAAGCAGCTTCATATTCGGCTTCATTGTTGGAGGCTGGGAAGGAGAAGCGAACGCCATACTCGAAGGTCACCCCCTCTGGGCTGGTGAGGATCAAGCCAGCGCCGGAGCCATTAGCATTAGACGATTTGTCGACATGGAGCAGCCATAGGGCGCCAGGTTCTGGATGCTCAAAGAGTTCGGAGCAAAGCCATCCTCCAGGATGGTAAACTCAATGAGGAAATCAGCCAGAACCTGTGCTTTGATGGCCGGGCGAGGATGGTACCGGATATCATGTTTGCTTAATTCGACGGCCCATTTGGCCATTCTTCCTTATGTCTCCGGGTGATGTACCATCGCCTTGATGGGTTGGTCGGTAAGGACCATCACAGAGTGCACCTGGAAATATGGTCGCAGCCTCCGAACCGACGTTATCAGGGCCAACACCAATTTCTCAACTTGGGTGTATCTTATCTCGGCATCTCGAGCAGCTTGCTGACATAGTAGATCGGCTTTTGGGTCTTGTTCTCTTCTCTGACCAGCACCGAGCCAATTGCGCCTTCTGAAACTGCTAAGTACAGAAATAATATTTCTCCTGGATTGGGACTGCTGAGGAGGGGTGGAGAGCCGATATCACTTGAGGTCCTCGAATGACTTTTGACATTCAGCATACCATAGAAATTCTTGGCTGATCGGAGAGCTTTAAAGAATGGAAGCACCTCTCTGCCGACCGAGCCACGAAGCGGTTGAGGGCCGCGGTTCTTCCAGTCAGGCGCTGGACCTCTTTGACAGATGTTGGGGGTGCCATTTGCCGAAGGGCTTGAATCTTCTGTGGTTTGGCCTCAATGCCCCGCTGAGAAACCATGAAGCCCAAGAACTTTCCAGAGTTGACACCGAAGGCGCACTTCATTGGGTTGAGCTTCATCCAGTATTTTCGGAGCGTCATGAAGCTCTCAGAGAGATCCTCAATATGCTGGGATGCTTCCCTACTTTTGACTAGCATGTCATCAACATACACCTCCATATTCCGACCAATTTGCTCCTTGAAAACCTTGTTTACCAGCCTTTGGTAAGTAGCACTTGCATTTTTCAGACCGAAAGGCATAACACGGTAGCAATAAATACCTCGGTCGGTTATGAAGGCGGTCTTTTCTTCATCTTCAGGCGCATTCGGATTTGGTTGTAGCCTGAATATGCGTCCATGAAGGTCAACATATGATGACCGAAAGTGGCGTCCACAAGCTGGTCGATCCGAGGGAGAGGGAAGCTATCCTTTGGGCATGCTTATTAAGGTCGGTGAAGTCGATGCAGATCCGCCATTTACTGTTCAACTTCTTCACCATGACAACATTGGACAGCCAGCTCGGATAATTTACCTTTCGAATGAAGTTTTCCTTGATGAGCTTGTTAACTTCTTCCTCAATTGCCCTTTGCCGGTCGGGGGCGAAGCTTCTTTTCTTCTGCTTCACGGGCCGGGACATTTCATCTGCGTTAAGATGGTGGACGAGAATGTCTGGGCTGATCCCTGGCATGTCAGAGGCTGACCAAGCGAAGACATCAGCATTCCTTCAGAGAAAGTCTATCAGTTCCAACCGGGGCTTCCCTTTCAGCAGTGACCCGATCCTTATGTTCGGTCGGGCCAAGCTTCGTCCAGTGGTACCTCCTCCATCTCTTCGGCTGGCTCCCCTCGTTGCTCGGCAAAGTCCTCCCGAGCGTCCAGCCCATCAACCTCGGGCAACTTGGACTGAAGGCTGGTGACGAAGCACTGCCGAGCTACAGCTTGATTTCCCTGAACTACTCCCACTCCCCATCCAGTAGGAAACTTCGTTGCTAGGTGCGAGATGGAGACAACGGCTTTCAGGGACATCAGGCCGGGTCTCCTAAAAATTGCATTATAGGGCGACCGAAGCTTGGTCACCAAAAAATCTGTATGAACAGTGGCAACACTGGGCCAAGCTCCTGCGTGGACCGTCAAGGTTACGACCCCCTCCGGGGTGATATCATCGCCGGTGAACCCCATTAGGGTGAAGTCCACGGCTCAGAGATTCTCCATAAGCAGTTTTATCTTCACAAACACATCAAGATACAAAACGTTGACAGAGCTCCCACTATCAATAAGGATGCGGTCTACATCAAAATTGTTCAAATTAAGGGATACAACCAACGCATCGTCATGTGCGAACTGTATCTACTGGAGGTCGCTGCCGGAGAAGGAGAGCTCGTTGGTCCGCGCTTTCTTTGGCGCTGAACCTTCTTCATCGTCCCGTCAGCTCGACGGACAACGACTGCCTCGATCACATTGATGTGGCCAGCGACCGAATGTCAGCTCCCCCTCCTCTCTGGGGCCACCGACAGCACACCTGCACACTTGTGGTAATCGGATAGAGTTTTACTAGTCTTTATGTAGCGCTCCATAAAGAGCTAGAGAACCTCAACTAATTATCATAAGTGGCAGACACACGAAAACACATCCTGTTAAAAACTTTTTATTTTCATCTCAATTATATATACAAATCACTCAATTAACACTAAGCATCAACCTGCTCAGATAATATTTTTCATGACATTCCTCAGGCAGTTTACAAGATCATATTCACAATCGACATCAAAATCATAAGTGCACACATCATGCTCATAATTTTCTCCAAAACATAAGTCTCGTATTCATATCCCAAAAGGTCTAAAACATCATTACATCTCACTATATACATACACATATACAATATACAAATATCAATCCACATTGTCTCAATATACAAGGCTAGCATCTATACACCCTTGCATCCAAGCAAGCTTCACCAGCTAAGGGTTCTGTCCTGCTTATCTTATGATCCTGGTAGAAATACTCACTGATCTGAAAGAACATTTAAATCATAGAGGGATGAGACCTAAGTCCCAGTGACTGGATAACCATCTAACTATGGAGAAATAGAGAACCATAACCTCTTATTTTCAATCGTATGCTGATACTATTTAGCTTGTACAAGTCAAAGTACATTTTTAACATGATATCAGATAAAATAAATGTAGCTTATTCTTCAAATAACATATCAGTACTGAAATACTCTACAATAACTTTTTACTGAAAGATAACTCATTAAGATAAAAATCCATGCATTACAATATAAAAATATGCATTCTTTATCTACAACCCAGACTTCTTTATTAAATTCTTAGACTTCCACCGAAATCTGATTGCCCATTGGCATCTCAAGTAAACTCTCCCTCTCGGGATAACTACTCGATCCACTGGCCCTTTTTATATCACAACATATGCTTTTAAATCTCATGATGCTGGACTGTATGTATAATGCCTCTGAGGTACCACCCTACAGTCACCCTTCCATAGGTGTACTCTCATTGGGTGCGTGACTAGCACAGGATCCCCGCACAAATAGCACACCTTACCCGTGCGGTTCACCCGGCAAAGTGCTTTGTTCCTTAACCCTGGATCCTCGGGTTTTCTCTCTGCCCCCACGGGCTATATATAGTAATCAGCTCCACTGAGCTATGATTCATGCCCCCACAGGCTGCTCACAACCAGTCCCACTGGCCTGGTTAAGCGTGCACTCACCCTTGATTCTGGGGTTCATCGTACGATCTGTTCGCAAGGAGGTGCCGGCTCGATAGTAGTGTGCAATGCTCATGCTACAGTACAGTCTAAAGGATGATCAGCCCCCTAGCTGCCTGATGCTCAGTATGATACATACATCATTTGTAAAGCTTTATCATGCAAATATGCTATGTATACATTAAAAATCTCCTCATCGAAACTCATGCTTATGTGTTTATGCTCAAAACTCATGCTCGAAACTCATGCTTATTTCTTTATGCTTAAAACTCATGCTCAAACTCATTTATCAGAATATCATATACTAGGTTCTCATTTCTCATATTTAAAATACATACTCTGCTAAACATAACATACCACAACTAGGTATTAATCTCATTATACTAGCTCAAATTAACTTCTCATTGCTAGATGAGAAACCCACTCACCTTAGTAGGTTACTCCTCGACTGGTACTCAACTCTGGTATTCCGGTTTTCTGAATAACCCTCTTGACCTACGTCAACATACAGATACGATAGCTATTAGGATTACCTCCATACGAGGTTTTCCCACAAACCATGCATGCATACATGATCTATCCTCTAATATCTCATTATTTTCTTCCACCCTTTCTCTACTCAAGATTTCTTCTACTATTACCTCAAAGTACAATAATCTAAGAAAATCTAAAGTCATGCAAGATCTAGGGAAGCTATAGCTTACCTGGAGTCGAGCACAAACCCCAAGCTCCCCTTTCCCTTCCTCTTTCTTCCTCCTCCTTCTTCTTCTTCCTCTTCCTCTCTTTTCTTCTCTTCTTTCTCTTTTCTTTCTTTCTTTCTTTTCTCTGGCTGAACCCACATTTTTTCCTTTTTCTCTAATGACTTGGGGACCAAGTCAAGGGAAACTTAAGGGTTAAGGCATGCCAAATTTCCCTTTGCCCTCAAACACTCTTAACGCACGCTTTTTAGAAAACATGTGGCTCACTTATAATCATGATATTTGCCCTTAGATTTTCTTTCCCAAGTTGCCCTTAACACAATTAGCAATTGACATCGGAGCCTTTTCCATTTTGCCCCTGACATAGCATTTTTTTAATCGATTTATAGCTTAGATTATTATTTTTCACTTAAATTGATACTTTTATGTAACATTTCTAAGAAAAGACTTTACCAGCTTGAAGAACTCGATTTTATAAATCTAACGGTTCAAACGGCATCCAAATCGGACTTGAAACGGAATAAATATGAAATTCTCAAGATTTAACTCAGAAAAACCTACCATCTTGGAGTCGGCTCCAGCAGAAATAGGTATCGGCTCCAGAAATATAGGTGTCGACTCCAACACTGCAGCATAAATGTTAACCTTCTGTTTTCTCTGCAGTATCGACTTCAAAGCGTGCCAAAAGTTTAAAACCGTGCCAGAGTCGACTCCACTCCAAACAGTGTCGACTCCAACTACTAAAAATCTTTTTAGGATAAAACTCAAACTAAACTTGATTTTTCTTGTGATTTAAACCCATTAAACTTAAGTCTCTCAATTTCTTAATCAAACTCATTAACATTCAGAAATATACTCATTTACTCTAAAATTTCTTCTCTTTACATTTATCAAAAGGCCAACACACCCACATTTCACTGAAACTTCCTGACTTTCATTTCAAATGAAAATTGCCATAAATTACAAGGTTTTCAGGATGTTACACCGAAGGATTTGGAGGAGGAGGCTGCTGGGGCTCAGGCTGGCGGTCGCCCCCATTTCTCGGCTCGGGCGCTCTCCTGAATTCATCGAGCCTGCCCCGCTGGATGAGTCTCCCAATCTCGTTCTTTAACTGCCAACACTCTTCAGTGTCGTGGCCATGGTCCCGGTGATAGCGGCAATACTTAGCGGGGTCTCTCCGGGCCGCATTCCCTCGGAGAGGAGGTGGTCGGGGGAGCTAGTGCTCTATTGCCATGAGGATCTCCGCCCTTGGAGCGGTGAGCGGAGTGAACCGGTTGAATCTCCTATGCAGGCTCCGGGTACGGTTCCTTGGCAGTGGCAGAGGAACCCTTTGGCGGCGAGGCGGGCTTGGCTAGTGAGTGAATCGGTGCTTATCTGATTCCTTGGGCTCCTTCTTCCTTGTCAACTCGGTGCGGGCAGCTCTCTGCGATTCCTCGACTCTGGCATATTTATCTACTAGAGCCATCATGTCGGAGAGATTCGGAGGGTAGCTGATCTCCAGCGCCAGGTAAAAGTCACTCTCCTTCAACACTCTGCCTGCTAGGGTGGAAATGGCCACCTTATGATTAAGGTGGTCCACCTCCAGCATGGCCGTATTGAAATGGCCGAGATATTTCTTCAAGGACTCCCCCTCTCTCTGCTTAACCTTAGAGAGGGAGTCAGATCTCCGTCGATGATGACGGCTGCTGACAAACTGGCTGATGAAGAGGTGGCTCAGCTCATCAAATGAACCAACAGAACCTGGTTTCAAGGCATTGAACCAGGTTCGAGCAGATCCCCTAAGGGTGGATGGGAAGGCACGGCAGATGATCGCATTGATGCCCCATGGAACATCATGATCGATCGGAAGCTGCTGAGGTGGTCGTTAGGATCGGAGGCTCCATGGTAGGGCTCGATGGCGGGCAGCTTGACATGGGAGGGAATCACTTCCTCCATGATTTCTTTGGAGAAGGGAATGCCCTACTCTGCCTTATGCTGGAGCGGGTGGGCCTGCTTGGCGGCATCCAACTCCTGGCGCATCTCCCGGAGCTGTTGGCGGATCTCCTTAGGCACGGCGGGAGGAGCTGGGCGAGGAGAGAAATGAGACGGTGTCGAATCATGATGAGAGATCACCGGAGAGAGGGATCAAGCCCACCGAGATCGGGGAAGATCCTTGCCACAGACCTCTTGGGGGGCTGGCTCAGCTTCCTTAGGGCAGCGAGGGGGGTCTGCTACCCCATGCGGGCCGGAAGAAGAGATTGCTGGATGAGCGGGGGCTGCATTCTCCTCAGAAAGATGTGGGGTAGGTGCAGCTGGATGGGGGGCTTCAAAGCGCCCCTGGATCAGGTGGGCCAGAGCTTGGACCTGCTGGACCAGTGAGGCAAACTGGTCCTGGGTCACTAGGGCCGCCGGTGGTGATGGGGTTTCCACTGATGGCGGTAGCGGCGCTACACTGCTCACCGGATCAGGTCTTTGGAAGGCAACCTGATCCCGAACTTTGGAGATAGCCTTTCTTCGATTGGCCATGGGAGAGGTTCTCTTTTACATCGAGATCCTTGTCTCCTAGATCACAAGTTTATGGGACTTGAGGGCCCTTCCTCTAGCACCAATTTGTTGTTGCTGAAATCCATCCTCCGACTCGGGCGCGATTGGGCTCCCTCCTGGGCGGACCTGCAAAATAGTCCTCATGTGAGAGGCGTTGGGGGTGGCCCTCCGCGAAAGATCCTCCGACACTTAAGTCAGTGGGGATCGGTAATCAACAAATGAGAGGAGAAGGCTCTTGCTGAAGAGTTTCTCCAGGGGCGGCCTTTTGAGAGCTCTGAGCAGAGCGTTAATGGCGGAAAGAGGGTGAGCAGAAGTAGAAGGAGGGTAGGCCAGTAAGCCAGTGCGCATACCTAAGGAGCCAGGAGATGGCCCTACTTATAGAGGATCACCTGATTCTTTGGGGGCATCATGGGTCCGAAAGTCGTTAGGATTCAAATCTAGTTTGTTATGAGGTCAGTAAGATTCACATCTTGTTGGTTAGAGGATCGACGACTGGGAGAGATGGTTGATGCCTCGAGACTTGGAGATTGCGTAGGCTACAGGGCTCTAGGCCACTCTCACGGGTCCTAGGCCACTCTCGGGCATGATTTTTGTTTGGAATCTTACGAATTTGAACTCTCCCACGCTGGATTCCACGGAGGTGCTTGAGCGCCTGAGTTTGGTCGAGGCATAACAGATAGCTCGGTCAGGACCGAGAGATAGGAATAGCTCGATTGGGGTCAAGAGATGGGGATAGCTCGGCTGAGGCCGAGAGAAAAGGATAGCTCGGCTGAGACCGAGAGATAAGGATGGCTTGGCTGAGACCGAGAGACAAGGATAGCCCGGCTGAGGCCGAGAGATGGGGATAGCTCGGCTGAGGCCGAGAGACAAGGATAGCCCGGCTGAGGCCGAGAGACAAGGATAGCTTGGCTGAGACCGAGAGATAAGGATAGCTCGGCTGAGACCGAGAGATGGGGATCCGCACCTTGGGAATTCTTGGCTTGCTGAGGGGTTAAGGCGCCCCGATCCACTGAGGCTGACTCATCCCTAGCAGGTATCGCACAGCAAGCGGGAGTTAAGGTTGATCCTAACTCCTTGCACGATTATTGATGCAACGATGATTTTGCCCCTCAACAAGAGCTAAAGATTCTAAGTTAGCCCATGATAACATTTCTTCAATAAGGCTTGGATAGTTATGATAGACGTGAATCTTTCTTCCTTTTTTTTCAAAAAAATAAATATCTTTTTTTCTCTTTCTCATAATGAGAGCAATAGGCATGCTAAAGTTAAAATTTTCTTTCATATATATTTTCATAGTAATGATATAATAAAGATGAAGAATAAATAATTTTTAAATTAATAAAATTTAAAGATGCTGATCTTCGTAACGATGACACTGTACTACTGTAGAGAAAGTCTTCTCAAAATATATAATGATACATCATTGATGGTTGAAGATCAGATATTTCCATATCGATCTTTATAACAATGATACAATGAAGAGAGTAAAAAGCTTTGGAACAAGTGAGCAAAAGAAAGAGAAAAGGTCAGCATTCTTGCTTTGATGATGAAAGGAAGGACTAAGTAGCATATCACGAAGGTCGAGCAGCAAGACGGACGGCTGAGTATGCTAAGAAGTTTATGATAGGAAGCATCGAGCAGGAACTGTAAGATCCATTAAAGGATTTTCTTTAATAAACATAATAGCCAAGATCTTAGAATAAATGATTTTTACATAAAAACATAAACCAAGAATGCGTACCTTGATCTGATCCATTGATATTTGTTGACAAGGAACGAGAGGGTTAACGATAGATTGAGTTTCTCCCTCTTTCCTAATTCTTTTCTTTATCTATTTTGATGGTCAAACAGACTATATATAGGAGATAGAGGACCAATCTAATAATACGTTAAATTTCTCTTTCCATCAAAGAGAGGTTATCAGATAACAACTTCTCAAAAAATAAACCAATAGGAAATTAGCTTTATTAAACCATCATTATCACTTAAATTTAAATATCTAATAAAATCAGATATCATAATTATCATTTAAAATAAATAAATGATAAATCAATCATATATCCACGTGGGCCACATAAAAGAAAACACTAACATTCTCCCACTTGGCCCATGTGAAATATTAAACATATTGGTTTAATAATCAATCATAATGCGCATAACAGAAGCTAAAATCCTTTTATAATATTGGTCAAACATAAAATCATCATTAAGCAAAAACTAATAAGGATCATGGCGTTGTATGCTATTATTTTGACGTACTCCCTTCCATGTATCACATTACTAGTTCTATACTTAACATGACCTATAATGAGAATTGCAATAAGGTCTAACAATAATGTCTTTATCAAAGACAAATCCTGTTAACATTCTCATAATTCATTTATGTATATATACCGGCATAAGTAAATAGGATCCATAAGTGATTCAGAAACAATAATTAATTGAGCTCAAAGTGCCAAATATAAGGAACTTAAAGCTTTAAACATAACATCACTAATGGTTTTCAATAATGTCCATTCTTTCGACATGTTCATAAAATATCTTTGGCGGCAACCCTTTAGTCAGCAGATCTGCAATCATGAGATTTGTGCTAATATGTTCAACTGACACTCTTTGTTTCTGAACTTCTTCTTTAACGGCAAAGTATTTCAATTCCATATGTTTAGCACCCTTTGAATACTTATCATTTTTAGAAAAGAAGACTGCTGCGGAGTTATAACAATAAATTTTCAACGGCTTGGCAATACTGTCGACAACCCCAAGTCCTGAAATAAAGTTTTGCAGCCATAAACAATAAATTGTAGCCTTAAAGCATGCCACAAACTTAGCTTTCATAGTGGATGCAGCAATGACAGACTGCTTCGCACTTTTCATGAGATCGTTCCTCCAGCTAAAAGGAACAAATGGCCAAATGTGGACTTTCTAGTATTAACACATCCAGCAAAATCTGAGTCTGAATATTCCTTTATGCATAAGGAACATAAGGAATTTGTTCCATTTGTTTATGTTCCAATTCATTCTTTAGACATTGCATAAGGCTAAATGTATCTCCCTTCTGAATTGGAACAACACTTGTAGAACATTTGTTTATATTGAATTTCTCAAGAACTTTATTAATATATGCCTTCTGAGATAAACCTAACATTCCTTGTGATCTATCACGAAATATTTTGATTCCAATCACATAGGATGCCTCACCCATATCTTTCATTTCAAAGTTCTTAGAGAGAAAATTCTTGGTCTCATATAATAGGCCAAGGTCATTAGTAGCTAGCAAGATATCATCAACATACAGAATCAAAAATATGATTTTGCTCCCACTGACCTTCAGATATATACACCGATCAACGGTATTTTCTTTAAATCCAAAGATGTAATGGTATCATTGAACTTAAGATACCATTATCGGGAAGCTTGCTTAAGTCTGTATATTGACTTCTTCAGTTTACACACCATGTATTCCTTTCCTTCAAATAAAAAGCCTCAGGTTGGTCCATATAAACCTCTTCATTCAAACTCCCATTTAGAAAGACGATTTTCACATCCATTTGATGCAACTCTAAATCATAATGAGCTACCAGTGCCATAATAATTCTAAATGAGTCTTTCTTAGAGACTGGAGAAAAAGTCTCTGTGTAGTCAATGCCACATTTTTGAGTAAAACCTTTGGCAACAAGTCTGGCTTTACAACGTTCAATATTGTCATTTGAATCGCGTTTGGTCTTAAAGACCCATTTACACCCAACTCTTTTACAACCTTCAGGCAATTCAACAAGATCCTAGACTGCATTATAATCCATTGATTTTAACTCATCTTGCATGGCATCTAACCATTTAGATGAATTAGCACTTTGCATGGCTTGTGAAAAAGAAACTAAATCATCATTAATACCCAAATCAAAATCTGATTCTTGTAGATAAACTACATAATCATCAGAAATAGCAGTTATTTTTTGTCATTGAGACCTTCTTAATGCTACTTCATTGGGTTCGTTTATTGCAAGTTCATTAGTAATATCATCATTCTGTGGTGTTTGATCATTAATTTGTTGTTCTTGAAAGTTATTAAAAGGTTCAATAACTTTAGGAACAACAACTTGAGAAGAAGTTATAGGTAAAGAAACTTGTACCTTAACTTCTTGAATTTTCACTTTACATGGTTTCAAACTCCCACTAATTTCATTATTATCAATGAACCTTGCATTTTCAGATTGTACTATGGTTAGGACAATAAAATTTATACCCTTTTGATCTTTCTAGATAACCAATGAAGAAACCACTGGTTGTTCTTGAGTCCAATTTCTTTTCATGTGGATTATAAATCCTTACTTCCGCCGGGCAACCGCAAACATGTAAATGCCTTAAAATGGGTTTCCTTCCTATCTACAGTTCAAAAGGAGTCTTTGAAACTGCCTTACTAGGAACCCTATTTAGCAAATACATAGCGGTCTTTAAAGCATGCATCCATAATAATGAGGGTAATGATGAATTGCTTAACATACTCCTAACCATGTCCATTAGAGTTCGATTACGCAATACCATTTTGTTCTGGTATTCAGGCATTGTGTATTGAGCACATATGCCATGCTTTTCAAGGAATTTGGCAAATGGACCAGGGCATTGTCCAGATTCATCATACTTTCCATAATATTCACCACCTCTGTCAGACCTAACAATTTTCACTTTTCTGTCTAGTTGTCTTTCAACCTCATTGATAAACACTTCTAGAGCATTTACCGATTGAGATTTTTCATGCAACAAATAGACATAGCCATAACGTGAAAAATCATCAATAAAGGTGATAAAATACTTTTCTCCACCAAAGGATGAAACATTAAAAGGCCCACATATATCGGTGTGTATAATTTCAAGAAGCTGTTTACTTCTTGTGGCACTTTTCTTGATTGTCGGTTTTATGTGTTTTCCTTTAATACAATCCACACAAATCCTAAGATCAGTAAAATCTAAATCAGGAAGGATTTCATTCTTTACTAATCTCTCAATTCTTTCTTTGGATATACGATCCAAACATTAATGCCACAAGTAAGCTAATTGTTCATTCACTAAACTACGTTTAGTACCAACATTATGATGCAAGGTTAACAATGTCTCAGCAAAAAGACTATCAAGCTTAAATGTGTACAAACCATCAGAAAGAATACCAGAATCAATAAGATGATGTGTTTAAACAAACTGAAACATCCATTTTCAAATTTAAAAGAATATCCAACTGAGTCAAGTTTGGATAAAGAAACTAAATTACAAAAAATAGAAGGGACATAAAGTGTTTGGAAAAGGTCTAAATGATGTCCAGTGTCTAGAATCAAACGATAAGTTCCAACAGCTTCAATTGGAACTTTGACTCTGTTCCCATTGAGACAAAGTTTTTATTTGGGTTTATGGTTTGGATCGTAAGGAATCCCTGCATCGTATTAGAAATATGAGTGGTACAACCAGTATCAATCCACCAAGTATTATAAGGAACTTTTATTAGGTTTGATTCGAAACATACAAAAGCCGTAGGCTTACCTTTCTTTTCGAACCATGCCTTACATTTCAGGCAATCTTTCTGATAGTATCCATGCTTTTTGCAAAAGTGACACTTATCATCCTTTTGTTCCTTCTTGTGGATTTGAGCAGATGACCCATTTATCTTTAGTGGTCGTTGCTTGTTCTTTCATTTCTTATCTTTCTTTGATTTTTTTCAGCTCCTTGCTGACCCATGAGATTAATAGAATGATTTTCATGTTTCTTAAGTCTTGCTTCCTCTTGAATGAGCATACTTTATAGTTCATTCATATTCCACTTATCCTTCATAGTGTTATAACTCATGTGAAATGGTCATACTCAGGAGGCAAGAATTGATAATGAATTACACAAGAAAATTCTCATTCACTTCCAATCTCATAGTCTTTAGTCTTGCTGCTATGTTTGTCATCTCAACAACATGCTCATGCATAGTACGAGAACCATCAAACTTAATGTTGGTTAAAGTACTCATCAATGTCCCAGCAAGTGACTTATCAATAGAGTCAGATTGGGAACGTGCTTCCATAAACCTCAAAATTCCTTAGCACTTTCAGTAGCAAGAATTGTGGACTTGATATTGTTTGCTACAGTTATTCGCATGAACATCAGGCTAAGTCTGTTTGATCTTTCCAAGTCTTATGAAAAGATCTCTGTTCAGCACTGCTAGAGTCAGTAAGAGCAGTGGGTTTCACATTTATGAGTGTCAAATCAAGATCCAGAACACCAAGATGAAACTGAACTTGTTTGCGCCATTCAGAGAAATTAAACCATTAAAAGTTTGAACAGACATAGCTTGCGAATGAAGAGAAACATGAACAAATAAAATATGCTCACACATTAATGCTTTGAGTAATATATTTAAATAAATATTCAGACTCTATCAAGTAAACAATAAGTGCATATTGAAGTTCTCCTTTGGGTGATACAACAATATACAACAGTAAACATAATTGATGCTTAATTTTAATTTTACATACTTGGCAATTATATATACTCAAATTAGATATGTTTGCTATCTTTGGATATGCTAAACATACCTAACCAAGCATATTAATTGACCACATCATGTCCATAGATTATAAAATGACTAGTCAACCTTTGGGCGACCCTTAAATGTTTATAATCAATGAACTTCAATATACTCATAACAATTAAACTATTATGTCATTCATTTATAAGCATCACATAATTATGAGTAATTAAATTATTTAATTAAATTTGATACCTATAAACTTTCAAATTTGGCCACTTTGGTGACTAACAAATTACATAATATAGACATCAAAATTAATTAATGATGATATCATGCGTGAATACAAAAGACTTAAGTGTACCCATATAATTTTATAAAGCAATTTTCTTGCTGAAAAAAAAATATTTTGAACTTTCATTATTTGTCGTTAAGATTACATTAGTGGAGTGGTAACATGTTTTCTTTCAAACCTGTTAGTTATAGGTTTGAACCACCGCAATCTCTATTTTATTTTATTTTTCTTTCATGACATGGTAATGTAAAAAGCTTATGTGGAAAGAAACTGGAATATGTGAAGACTCTTTATGAAGATTCACGTCCGTGGAATCCCACTTCTTCCTTTTTATTTTAATCCTTAATCCCACCGAATCCCACTCCTATACTTCCGCACGTTACAAGACCCATGTCCTTGAGAGGCAAAGAGACCATGTCCCTCTCTCTCTCTTCATGCATTCGTGATTTCCGCATGTAACAAAAGAGGAAGAATTTCCAAAGGAAAGGGGAAAGCCTCCCTTTTTTTTTTGGTGATTTCTTTAAACAAGGCTCTTGAGGCTTAAATGGAAGAGGGAAAGGGGATACGGCTTTATGAAACGGGCCTTTTTGGTTCTTTAATTCACTACATGGGAGAACGGGTTTCTTTATTTTGTATGTTCTTTGTACGTTCTTTATTCTTCAGAAGATCAAAAGTGATAAAAAAATTAGAGAAAAGACAACGATCCAAACTTTGAACCAAAGAGTCATATAATAATCATCTTTAACATTATGCTAGTCTAATCATCTTGATTATAATAATATATATATATATATTAAAACCGTCAAAGATAGATTCATAATGAAAAATCATAAATTTTCAATCAAGGCTCTGATACCACATGTAAGATCCATTAAAGGATTTTCTTTAATAAACATAATGGCCAAGATCTTAGAATAAATGATTTTTACATAAAAACATAAACCAAGAATGCGTATATGATCCATTGATATTTGTTGACAAGGAACGAGAGGGTTAACGATAGATGAGTTTCTTCTCTTTCTAATTCTCTTCTTTATCTGTTTTGATGGTCAAACAGACTATATACAAGAGAGAGAGGACCAATATGATAATACGTTAAATTTCTTTTCCATCAAAGAGAGATTATCAGATAACAACTTCTAAAAAAATAAATTAATAAAAATTAGCCTTATTAAACCATCATTATCATTTAAATTTAAATATCTGATAAAATCAGATATCATTTAAAATAAATAAATAATAAATCAATCATATATTCACATGGGCCACATAAAAAAAAATGCTAACAGAAACAACGCACACAAGAAAAAGCAAGGGATGTACAAAAGAATTTTTATTTTGATATTTTTATCATTAACAGGTGTGGAGCCAATGTTCGTGCTTGGAGCATGCGCATCCCAGAGACTAATATAAATATATGATGCGGTCTTAAAATGAACTAATCATCTTTTTAAAAATTTATTATATATTAAGGGCTTTTATGCAAAATGTAAATGAGCATATGGATTAATTATTAAATGCTGATCATTAATTAACAGCAAAAGACGAGTCCATGCTAATTTTTTAAATGATATTTGTATCAAAAATTATTCAGCTATTGTTTATATTAGTTCACTTAAATTATATTAGATGAAAATATATTTTTGACCCTTAAATTTTTACTTAAAGTTCATTTGGGTCCTCAATTTTTAAGAAAAGATTTGCTGGTGCAGCAAGCGTGCATCGAGCATATAGATTGACTAGCTGCGCATGCTAATACGCGTGCGATGTGCGCAAAGGTCCATTGGGTTATTGCATGTGCCATCCGTGCAATCCGTGTACACTTGTTGCATCAAAAAATGGTGCAGCAATTTTTTTTTAATTTTCAATAAAGGATGCAGTAAATTGCTTAGTATAGTTATTTTTATAATAACTTAGTTTTTTTTTCCCTCACTAGTAAGTTGCCTTTATTAAAGGCATTCAGAGGCACATGCATTGTAATTTTTATGAGCTAGATTTATTCTGAGTAGGGGTGTAACTTGGGCCGGGTTCAACCCGAACTCGGTCCGCAGAACCCGATTTGCAGCAGTACTTAAACTCTAATTTGCTTAACCCGAACCCGAAGGATCCGGGTTGAACTCGGATCGATTTGTAACTTGGGCCGGGTTAGGGTTGCAGTCAACCCGAACCCGAGAAAATCCAAACTCGCAAAGTCCACAAGCAGCAGGCCCACTGGTGTTGTGGAAGTGATGATTTAGCCTTGTTTGTTAGGTTTAAAGTATGTAGAGCTGATAATAGTTTTATGAAAGTGATGATTCTTGGTATAAACATTCCATCAGAATCTTCATTACCTTTTAAAATGAGCAATATACCTTTAACCATTGCATTTTATCATGTAATGTTGGTGGGCCAAACTAGTATCTTTATTTTTTTTTAATTATCTTCTTTAAGACATTTGCAACTTCTAATATGAAGTTTGCCAAAATTTTATGAAAGCATCTCAGAAGAGGTGATGAGCAGAAAACTAAAACATTTAGGAAAGGGGTGATGAGTAAAAAATCAGAGAGCTTTGGATGTCGAATGCAGTTTCGCTATTTGGAAAAGATCTCTCATACCAGACTTACATGGTCTTCTAACTGGCTCTTTATATCGTCTCAATATTTTTGCTTCCGAAGGATAAAGGTGACTTCATCAATGCATATGGTGGCTATTGAAATGTTATGCAACATTTGAATTACTTTGAATATGTTTTGGTTTAAGAATGTAATTTTTTTTTTTAGTCTTATGTAAAAGATGTATATTTTTAGACATATAATTTGAAATGTGAAGCCTGTTTGTTTCAAACTTCAGCTTGTTTATAATATAAAGCTTATTTGTTTCAAACTTTAGCTTATTTGTGCAATGTTAAGCTTGTTTGTTTCAAATTGTCATATATTTTTTTTTCTATTAACTCGAATTCCAATCCGAAACTCAACCCGAATCCGATTTTAAAAAATAGGGTTAGTGTTGAGATTTTACAAATAGGGTTAGGGTTAGGGCTGACATTTTATAAATAGGATTAGGATTATGATTGAGAAAAATTTAAGTTTCATGAGCCCAAATTGCATCCCTAATTCTGAGCTAGATTTAAAAATAGCCTTAACAAAAATAAAAAATTCGCCAATGAGCCGGCTAGCGAATCAGTACCGTAGTGGCGGGCAAAGCGGCCGGCGAGGCCCATTTTGTATCACTAGGTTGACGGCTGACTTGTGCTCCGGGAAGGGTCCAGCAGAGGAGGGGAGGGGGTCGAGCTTGGCAGGGCATAAGCGCATAATAGTGCATGGACCGCAGCTTTCTTATACGACTGGTTAATTCTGGGATCGCGCCCATCCCCATCTCGGTTTATCTCATCTCAAAGAGCTGGGGTGGGAAGGCTTTTGCCTCTCTGCGCTAGAAATCAAAATTTAGAAAGAACGGTGGGCATCATCATTCTTTCGTTTCCGATTGATCCGTAGAGAGAGGCGGCGAGCCGATCCAAGTCTCGCATCTTCACTTGTACGACTACTCGATTTGCCGAAGGGAAGGCGGTGGAATCGTGAGATTCTGCTGGTCTAAAGCTGAGAAATTATTCAAAAGAGCACCGATGGTGGAAAAGCAGAGCACCGAAATGGGGGATGAAGGACGGACGAACAGAGCTCCATCCTGAGGGAAAGAAGAGTGGATGAACCTCCGCGACAGCCAGAGACAGTGACTAATAGAGGAACGAACTCAGCTGCTGGTCGAACACGGCCTGTGTGGATTACACCAGAACCCACTTAGGCTACGGTGGAGGAACTTACGGTTTTCCGAAGTCATCGAGTTGCCGGACGATGAAAACAAGGAGGAGACTGAAGCGTGGTTGGCCACGAGCCTCATAGCTCGGTCACCTGGGCGGAAAGTCCCAGCAGAGGCAGTGATCAGGGAAATCCGGCGACGTAGGGGGCTGAAGAAAGATGTCTCTGGCTATGATTTGAAGGAGGGATTCATCCTTCTCCGATTCGCAGACGCAGAGGACCGCGATCGAGTGTCAGGGCTGCTGTGGTCTGTCAACGGTCAGACCTTGGCCATTGAACCGTGGAGGCCACGATTTGTTCCAACAACAGTTGCGATTCAGACCGCAGTTGTCTGGGTTCGTCTTCCTCTATTGCCGGTAGAGCTCTGGGGGAGGGAAGCCCTGAGATGTATAATCAGCTGGGCAAGGGACCTTGTCATCTTGAACGATTGCACGGCTCAACGCCGACAACTTGGGTTTGCCCGAGCTGTCGTCCGCATCCGTTTGACAAAACTGCTGCGTCCGGGTGTTCTGGTGGCCGGTCCAGAGGGCAACCGATGGCAGCGTTTTGTGTATGAAAACCTCATCGGAGTCTGCCTCAAATGTGGGATGTTCCACCAGCCCATGGCCACCCGTGCGGCCTCTGGCGATGGGGCACCGGCGAAGCTCCAACCCTATAATGTCGACAACCCGGTGGAGCAGGGGGAGGAGGGGATCTCGGGCGGGCATTGTCTTGGTCCGCGGCTTCTAGCAGTCCGACAATGGCTGCCTCCACCACCACAGAGAAAGGAGGGCGCGCAGGTACGGGAGAAGGGGAAGCAGGTGTCAAATGATGCTAGGGCCCTGTGCCGATAGCACCACCAGCCAGTGATGGGTGGTCCAAACCGGCGAAAATCGCCCGCCGGCGATCCCTACTCCGCTCGTCAACAACTGAGCAAGTGGGGGACTTGGGCCTGCGTGCCACCGGGGGTCGGGGTTTTGGTCTGCTGGAGGTTGAAGAAGACGGAGCTGCTAACCAATTGACCAAAGTGCCTGGTTCTTGTTTGAAGGAGTGCCTAAGAGCAAAGCCTCGCTCGGGTCACTCCAAAAGAGCCAGGTCCCCTGTGCACTCGGTGATCTATCTGAACACTGGGAGCCTGACTTTACCCAAGGCCAAATCAGTGTAGTACGTGAACATCATACGGACCTTTTGTCTTCTCGGCCGGACCCTCCGGAGGTTCGAAAATCAGTCCAAGCCGTCTATGCACGATTCAGTACCTTAGGAGGTTCTAAATTTTCGATGCCGGAGCTAGCTATGGTGCCGGTACTGCTGAGCCTAACTCATAAGAAGCATGTGGAAAGACTACGATAAATATCCAAGATACTGGTGATGAAACTTTGATGACAGAGAATTCATTCGAAGGGGATGTTGTGGACATGATGGAAGGGGTAGAGATGTGACCTTTTCTTCTTCTATGGAGTCATGACTAAGCTCTGATCTGAAATACTCGGGGCATAGAAAAACTTGCATTTCGGTAGACATTTGGGAGACTGATTAACCAGCACCATCCTGATATTTGTATTCTGCTAGAAACTTGACTGTCGGAGAGAAGCCTAGAACGGACTAGATGTCGTCTTCACACCATGTTGAGTACCTATGCCATCGAGTCTAGAGGACTATCAGGAGGCATCCTGGTTTTGTGGAGACGAGGTCCGATGAGGGTTGATGTGTTTCACTATTGCGAGCAGCAGGTGGTCTTGGTGATTTCGGATTAGGCGGGTGTCCCATGGCTTCTGTCCGGTGTATATGCGAGTACAGAGCATAGGGTGAGGCAGAATTTGTGGCAGGAGATCTCCAAGTTAGTCATCCAAGGCCTTTCATCTCTCATTGTGGGTGATTTTAACTGCATTGTTGGCCCTCATGAGAAGATGGGAGGCAGACAGTTTATGAATAGCATAGACTCTAGAGAGTTCAGAGAGTTTATAGTCGAGACTGGTCCGATTAACCTAGATTTCATGGGTTCTCGTTTCACCTAGTGTAATAATCGGACCGGAGCAGCCCATGTTTGGGAGAGGATTGATCGGGCCCTTGGATCGGCGAAATGAATGCAGCGCTTTCCCGGATTCTAGGTCCAACACCTTTCGAGGATTACATCTGATCATTGCTCACTCCTCATCACCACTGATAGCATGAGCTTTCCGAGACCTTCCTTTCGCTTTGAGAAGTTATGGACCTTCTATCCTAGATCCTGAGAACTGATTAGAGCAATTTGGAGTCTGCCTATCCGTGGGGATGCGAGATACGAATGTCTTGGCAACTAGAGCTAGCGAAACACAGACTTCGTTGGTGGAACTGAACGGAGGTGGGCAACATCTTCAGGCGAATCGAAGAGGTTGAGGCTGATATTGCTGAGCTTCAGAGGCTGAAGCTCCAGGAGGGGGGCTTTCAGGAAGCTGACATTAGGAGACTGCGCCATTGCCTCTCCTCCCACCACTCTCTCCTAAGATAGCAAGAGACATTTTGGAGATAGAAGTCTTGTGTTCAGTGGATTAGGGAAGGGGACCAAAATGCCAGATTTTTTCATCAAGCCACTATGGTTAGGAGGTCAGCCAATCAGATTCGATAGTTGAGGGAGGAAGAGGGCACTATGCTGACTGACAGCGAGGAGATTAGAAAGCGGATATTTAAGTATTTCAGATCCAGATGGAACCCGATTCTTGGGAATGGCCCACTTACTCGGTGTCCCTGGCCTGCTAATCGAGTTACTAAATAAGAGAACTCGATCCTTACCCGCTCTATTACCTACTTGAAAGTGCGGGATGCACTTTGGTCATTAGGAAAGGATAAAGCGCCTGGCCCAGCTGGCTTTCCCCTTTTTTTCTTCATGAGGTATTGGGCCATTGTTGGGGGTGAGGTGGTGGATGCTGTTCAGGCAGCGTTCCACTATGGCATCCCTACATATTGGAAGAAAACTTTAATCACTCTTATCCCCAAAAGAACTGAAGCATCTTCTCCTTGCCACTTCAGACTAATCAGCCTTTGCACCACTATTTACAAAGTTTGTATGAAAGTGTTGGTTGGGCGACTGCAGAAGACGATACCACGTCTTATTAGCCCTAAGCAAGGAGCATTTGTCAAAGGATGTGGTATCACTGACAATGTCCTCCTCGCTCAGGAATTATGCATGATCTAAGGCGAGTCCTATCTCGGAGGAGCCTCATGGCTGTTAAGCTTGACATGGGGCATGCTTACGATTGGATGAGCTGGCATTTCATAAGGCGGAACCTTCACGAGTTTGGATTTTTCGATATCTAGATCAGGTAGACCATGGACTGTGTGGAGGGGCCTTCCTTTGCTATCCTAGTGAACGATACCACGACATACTACTTTCCTTCGACGATTGGTCTATGTCAAGGGTGCCCTCTATCTCCCTACCGTTTATACTATGCGCTGATGCTCTTTCTTGGACTCTGAGAGATGTGGTCCAACGATCACGTCTGGAGCCATACCAGGTCGCTCTTGGAGCCCAGTCTCTCTCCCACCTTTTCTTTGCAGATAATTGTCTTCTCATCGGTCGAGCCTCTCTCTAGAATGCTAGATCCTTTGCTCATGCTATGGAATCCTACTGTCAAGTTAGCTTGTTAACTTGCACAAATCTTCTGTCATTCTCAGTCCCAAAATGAAACCTAGAACAAAGTTGAAAATCTTGACCACTCTAGGGATCCCGGAGCAACAGGGGATCTTGACCTACCTTGGCATCCCTATGACTGGCGGACGCTTGCGGAAGCTAGAGGTTAGGTCAATGGTACAATGGGTCCATGATCGTCTGAAGGGATATCAGGCTACTATACTCTTCATGATGGGCAGAATTACTCTTATCAAGTCTGTATTTAGCTCCATTTCCATCTACCTTCTAGCTAACACTATGGTTCACAGATCTTGTTTGAGGGAGTTGGAATAGACATTCCACAATTTCCTGTAGAGGCCCATACAAGACAATCATGGTGTCCACCTATTGGACTGGGACATCATTTGTTGCCCATCAGAGATGGAGGACTCAGGATCCAGTCCCTTTTGGCAAGGAGGGAAGCATTAATTGTCAGGCACGCTATGAGATCTCTCCTCCAGCCCAGTTGTCTGTAGAGTAGAATGTGAGGTCATGGTACCATGTTTGGAGTCAGGAAGCTCAAATTCAGCTGACTAGAGGTTGCTTTTTCATCTGGAAGAAGATCTGCACCTGCACTCCTATCATAATGGCCCATGTCAGATGTTTAATTGGAGATGGAACCATAATTGATGTTACTTAGGATGCATGGATCTCTCCGATACCTTTATCTAGATGGCCGACCTTTGTTAATGTAGAAGCTACTGACAACTTCCGAGTCAATGATCTGATAATGGAAGATGGTCGGACCTAGAGAACCCAGGATCTCTCCAGGCTGTTTGGGTCCCAACTAGTTTCTTGGATCCTCGCTATTCTGATTCCACTTCACCGGGGATGCGACCTTAGGGTCTAGGGCCCTTATTGCTATCCCAAGGCTCAATCGAAATCTCTCTATAACCTATGTAGGGTACCATCTGATACCACATTTATGACAGTGTGGATTTGGAGACTCTCGATCCATCCGAGAGTGTAGCTTTTTCTATGGAAGATGGCCTAAAACCGCCTCCCTACAAAGGCTCTCCTTAGTCAGAGAGGCATGGACATCGCGGGGTCTTATCTGTTTTGCGGGGCTCATAAAAGATGATAGAGCATGCTATCCTGAGCTATCCTAGGGCGAGGTAGATTTGAAGGACTTTAGGAAGACGACCTTAGGATGATGACAATAGTACTTGCCTGCATTCCTTTCTTCGGTTCATCTACTTAAGATCAACACATGAGGCTTGCTTCGTTGCTTATATTGCATATCATGTTGGTTGGCTAGGAATGTTATGATCTTCTGCGAGCCAGATGCTTGGCATAGTATCTGCAATTTGATGCTACCACTCATCTGACTACCCTAGATTCTTGGATCTCCCATGCTGCTTTGGTAATGGTCCGTAGGGCGATTTCTATCTCCTGGGAGCCCTCCCTGGGGTTTGTTAAGATGAATTTTGATGGCAGTGTACGCGGTACTGCTGGTGGAGCAAGGTACGTTATTCGCATCGATGATGGAAGACTTATAGCGGTGGGTAAAACCTTCCTTTAGGACTATTCTGTTCGAGAAGTTTAGCTCAGAGCAGCATGAGCGGACATTATCAGAGCGACTCGACAGCTATCAACTCAAAGGATCCTTATTGGGGAGACTCTTTTACCGTCATTGGATGTATTCAGGATGGAGTGGACCGCGATAATGCTCATCCACTTTTTTATGATATTTGATAGCTTTTAAAGGATTGAACGGTTACATAGCCTATCATGTGTATTGAAAGGTAAACTGCATGGTCGACTAGATTACCTCCTCTGCTACTCAGTACTTCACTATTAGATTTAGTCTTAGAAGGATAGAATTTAATCCTATCTGGATATGTACTTATTTTTTTCTTAATTTTTTAAATTCTCTTTTTGTGCGAGATTTGTGTAGCTGCTCATTATAAAAATAAAATAAAACAATAATAATAATAATAAAAAGCTGGGGTGGGGGACTGGATCCGACGACGCGTTGTGGCACGGTGAGCGGCGGGCCTAACCCGAACCTGGAAAGCCACCGGATTTGGGGCGTGGTTACCGTGGTATGTCGTGTTTCCTACTTCGTGTTCGAAGCAGAGGATCCCGTCAGTGATCGAGGCGTCGATGGAAGAAGAGAAGGCCGCCGCGTACTACGATGAGCTCACCCGAAAGGGCGAAGGCGCCGCCCGATTCAAACGAGGGCTTGGCTATTCCTCCTCCTCCGCCTCCGATTCTTTCCCCTCTAAATCTTCTACCTCCTCTTCTCTGTTCTCCAGCTTCATCCGCGCCTCCAGCCCTGGAAAGGCCGCGGAGCTCGAGAAGCAATCCGTCCTCGAGAACATCCACAATAAGCTCACCAAGGACCGTCGCCGCCGCTCCCCTTCTCCTCCCTCTGATCGCGATCGAGGCGGCCGCAGGAGTGGCGACAGAGACGACTGCCGTTCCGGTAGTTCTTCGCAGCGCCGTTCGTCTAGCAGAGAGAGGAGGAGGAAGAGAGACAGGAGCCATAGCCCGAGGCACAGGCACCGATCTCGTGAGAGGGAGGGGAGAAGACACAGGTCTCGGAGTCCTGCGAGGGAGGAAGAAGGAAGAAGAGGCGGACACCGAGACCAGGACAGGGCTTCGCACCGCCGGAGCAGCAGGCGTAGTAGGAGCCGGTCACCTTATAGGTCGTCACGCGGTGGGGATCGAGGTAGAGGAGGTCACGAGAGGGATAAGGATAGCCCGCAGCATAAGAGCTCAAAGAACAACAGTGGAAGCGTTGATTATTCGAAGCTTATTGAGGGTTACTCTCAGATGGTCAGTTTTTTTCCCCTTCTTCTTGGTGCTTTTCTCGTTTGTTTCTTGAATTTCTTGTGATACTTCTTTGACCGTCTGATCTAATTTTTGAGCCTCCGATGTTTTGCTTCATATTTGTGATTAGGGATTTTCCCTCTTTTTCTTCATCTTTCTGCACTGTTTGAGCCTAAACATAGACATTAGCATTCTTCACTCCCCTTCAGCCTGCACCCTGATTGTATCTGTGAATGTCAGTCCGTTTGTCGTGTTCTTTATTTCTTTTTGTTTTTGCTAGCGCCGTCCAGACTCTACATATGGAATGAACAGATCTATGACTCGAACTAAATGGATGGCAGTTTGGATTGCATCCATATTTGCAGTAGATTGTGCAAGATAGAGTCATCAGATTACCTCGACTGATTGAGATGTTTCACTCGAATGCTTCCGATGATTCATCAGGGAGCCCAAGTTTATTATTACTAATGCTATTATAGAACTTTCGTAGACACCATTATAGTTCTTTTGTGGATATGGTAGAAAATTTAGATTCCTAGATTCGCAAAGACCATGCATTAACTCTAATACTTTTTTTTTTCCAGTCGAAAAAAACTCTAGTATTTGATGCAATCCAAAACACTACTCGATGGATGCTTTGCGCTTTTAGCAGTACATACATGCATTCCAATATCTGTTTCTGTTGAGAGAGAGAGAGAGAGAGAGAGAGAGAGAGAGAGTCTTGACCCCAGAATAATGGTTAGTGTCATTTTGATCCATTGCATGAGCTCAAACTTGGGACAGGATGCCATGGTGGCATGATCCATAATATATGATTACATGATGAAAGAAGACTCTCATGAGATTAGGATGTGAATTGTTAGTCCTTGCATTCTGTGTTACTCAATCAACACATCTGCTGTAATGTTTTCATGGAAAAGGATCAGCCCAGTCTCTGTCATAGTATTTTGATGGGAAAGTTTGCAAATCCTAATTTTGTTCCTCTGTTTGCATACGGTAAGATGCGGCCCCAGTCCCTCTTTACAACCTTACACCCTTCCTAAGCCGCCAAAGAATGGATGAAGAGTTATGGACGGTATCATCCCTTATTTTGCAGGCAACAATTGATCTATTAAATGCATCAAAAGATGAAGGTGCAACAATAGCATTATTTCACACTTCTGCAACCTAAACCACCTAATATGAGGTGGCGAGATTTTCCCAATCTGGTGTTATTTGTGCAATTGTGAGAGTCATATCTACTTCTCTTTTTAACAGTTTACGAATAATTCAAATCCATGTCTAGCCTAGTTAGATCATGCGTCTGATGTTGAATGGGTAAATGCCGAATGCATTCTGTTTCTCTAATTGACTAAAAACCATACATAATTTTATCTTGATATCTTTTTCCTGCAATCTTTCTTTAACTTCACCATTAATCTGCTCTGATGCCATACACCATGGCAGTTTATTTCTTTTGTTGAAAAGCTGAGGCCTGAGTGTACTTTTTTCTTTTTACTAGGGTGATTGATAATGATGTGATGCTAACCTATTTATTTCTTAACAGACACCTGCTGAGAAAGTTAAAGCAAAGATGAAGCTTCAACTTTCAGAAACTGGTATTGTTATTTCTATTTTTTTCCCCTGTTGCTCCAATATCTTGTTGATAGTCATGCATCATGTTTGTTAAGTGCTATTCTGTGCCACCAAACAAGAAAAGATAGTGAAAGGTTTCTAAAAGAAATACCAAATTCATGTAGTGTGAGTATTTTGAAATCTTGATGATCTTTTTAATATATCCTGAGTGCTGGAGCAAGGAAATTCTACCACTCATTCCAAGATAATAGTTTCCACTATGGTTGCATTTTTCTATTATTCCAATATCTGCATATTATACTCACAGTCAAGTGCCTTTTTTTTCCGTCCAATTCAAGCATTAACAGTTCTAAGATCACTAGGACACATGAAGTGAAGTTGGTTCTATAAATAAATGCATGGTTGCCTGGCAACTTTTTGTAGGGCCATTTATTACAATATTCTAGTATCAACATATAAAAATGCTTTTACATGGGCGTGTATGCTGACATGTTTATAGTCATTTCCCTTAAATTTACTTTTTATTCATTTTCAATTTGATTGATATGGGTGTTAGATTTCACAATCACAACAATGATAGACAAACTGTTATAACCCACCTCTTCTCATATATGAGCTTGATGGTTCTTTGCTGTACCATTGTACATATCTAGAAGAAGTCATATTTTGTTAGAGGAATGAAGAGATGACATAGGGTGGGAATGAATTGTAATCACGTATACAATTGAGGAATGATCAGAACAAACATATTTGAGCACTTAAATTCCATGGAAGAAATTAATTTGAACTCCATTATCATGTTCTCTGATGTACCTGAGTCCATTAAGTGAATAAGAAAACTGTGGTGACATGAACAATTCTCAGATTATACAATGTTATATGAAGCATGGTTAAAAGTTGCTTGTTGTGAAGCATTGGTTAAAAGCGTTGTATAGTCTTGTTTGGACAACTCAAGTGTTCCTTAAGTGGATGCATCTGATGTAATAGTTTTGAATCCTAAGCCATGGTTGAAAGTTGCTTGATGTGAAGCATTGGTTGAAGCTTTGCATAGTCTTCTTTGGACAACTTGAGGGATCTGTAAGTGGATGCATTTGATATAATAATTTGGATCCAAGGATTTCGTTACTATGATTTCCTATTATTCCATGAAGATTTTTAGAAAATATCAGTTGTATGATTTGGTAAGCTACAATATAAACACCATTTCTGTTATACATATTTCTTATAATGTACCTCTTATCGACATTAAAGGATGCATTATGAGATGAGGCAATTTCTCCATGCAAGATAGTTAGCTGGTATTGGAAGCACAAGCACATTTTACTAGCTCGTTCAGTCACCTGGTCACCATATTAGGTTTATACTCTGTTATATTTATCAGAGAACTGAAAGTTCTCTTTGAATGTCTCACTGCTCCACGTTCTCACTAATGCTTTTCTCGTGGAAAACATCTTCAGCTCTGATAAAAGTTAGGCACAAGATTTTTATTTTTATTTATTGGCTTTTAGGGTTAAAGTGCAAAAGAAGTGACCCAAACTTAGGTATAATTTTAAGCTGGAAAGGAATAGGACCAATATAGTAGATTTTTTCCCTTGAAATTTTTAAATGAATATTAACAGATGGAAATAGATGGATTTATGGTTTTTAAGGGAAGATTCAATGCTGACTTACTCTTAAGTGTCTTTTATATACCCAAGAACATTGGCTTACATTGAATCAATCCATAGCGTAGTTAATTAGCGATGATTTTGTTATGTTTTTATTATTTGCTGGTAATATATGGGCTGAAATATTTGTAATTTATCTATCAGACTGGTACTTGAACATCTTGAACACTATTGCTATGTATCAGCTATGCTTAAGTGTTCGTTCTCTCACTTTGAAACAAAAAATTTGAAAGATGCCTGTGGGAGAAGTATTAATGATATTCACTAGGAACCTGATTGCAAAAGCGCATTAGATGTTCATTTTCATGGTTTCCATCAAATGTATTTCTGGCCTTTGTATATTCGACTGATTTTTAAATCGTTTAACAATATTGCTATGTATCACCCATTCAAGTGTTTACCCCCCAACTTTGAAACACAAAATTGGAGCTGCCACAGCTAGAAGTATGAATTCCAGTCATTAGGAATCTGATTGTAATCAAAAGTACATTGGACTGTTCATTTTGATAGCTTCCATCAAATTTTATTTCTGCCCTCGCATGGTCTGGATTTTCTTGCAGCGGTCTTCTTAAAGATGATTTTTGATGTCAAGTTTTATTCTTTTGCAGCTGCAAAGGATACAGCTAGGGGCGTGAACACTGGATGGGAAAGGTTTGATTTCAACAAGGATGCCCCACTAGATGATGATGACGAAATTGAAGGTTAGTTTAGACTCTGCTTGCTGTTATCTTAATTAAGGTTACATTAGATGACATGAATGGCGCTCTCCACAAAAAATTAGTCAATACCTCCGTATGTGTGCTTGCGCATACATGCATGTGAATATTTGTATGCACGAGCACTGGTGCACATTTGTGCACTATTACGTGTGTTGTTGGAATCAGTGGACCAAATATGATTTGGAAAGTAGAGTGTGGATCTTATTGTCATGTGTCCCTTCATGATACACCTACTTCATCCATCCAAAGCACCCCAAAGTGTAAATATCTACAGTTTTTCTTGTATTGGTGTTGAAAATGACACCAGAATTAGTACCAAAAGAATTTCCAATAAATGTGATCCAAGCGTGTTAGACTCTAGTCTGCATCTTGTTGTGTGACTTGCCTGTCTGACTGAACTGGCTAGGTCAGGCATTTCTCAGGCTTGAGGACTGCAATGCTACTCTATACTCTGAACCAATTATTGATGCCACACAGGCAGGTTATCATAACTCTGCAAAAATTGTTTCTATATTATTCATCTTAATTTCAGCAATATATAGATGCTTATCACTTTGAGATGCATGATGTATGCCTACATGCGGTTATATGGGCTTGTGCCCTGATTTCCTCTTATGTTCTCTGTCCAACTGCCCAGAAAAGCCTTATTACTGTTCCGAGCAATCTCTGGCATTTTGCATGAAATCTGTATGCTTCTTATAAACTTTATAAAAAATGTTAAAAATAGTAAACACCTTTTAAATTATTTTCTCTGGCAGAAGCTTATTTGCGTGTCCTCTAAAACTTGTATGTGATGTTTAGCCTGTATAATGTCAGTACTCTGTTGCTTTTATCTCCAGTTGCAGATGATGATGCTTCACTGGTCAAGGATATAGGAAAGAGTTTCCGATTTTCTGCAGTTGAGGTACAATTACTTAGCTTTGTAAATTAGAGATTTAAGATGTAAATGATGCATTCCCTTTCCAAAACAACTTTGGAGTTCCCTGTTTTATCTACTGAAATGATATATTGTTTCATAGGCAAAACGGGAGGAAGAAGTGAAGGCTGCCATGATGAGGCCATGTTTGGAGTATCAGCAGCTTCACCAGCTCCTGAAATGGGTTCTACTGAAAATAATGATGCAACAGATGGTAACGAGACACACATCAATGATGCTCTCATAAGTGATAAGGTGAGACTTTCCCAGCATTTTTTTTCCTGTTTTTAAGAACAGTTATTTCAAATACAATTGTTTATTGCTATCTCTGTCATCGTAGGTGTTTGCCATGCAACAAGGTTCTTGGCGAGATCGAGCTCGTAAATTTAGGAATGATACAGAAAATTGAAACCCATCTTGTATCTTAAACCAAGATTAGAGATGTAGCCTGGGTCCCATGCTAAATGCTGCATCCCTATCTAACACAATGTTGCATCATTAAGACGATGGGAGTTCTGGCAAAGAATTCTAAGTGACCTCAGGAAATAAGGACGTCATGGTGGTGATGAAGGTAAAACAAAGGCGACCAGGGTAGGAGAATGCTACAGTTGATGCCATTTGTCAAGCTCTGGGTTCATGGAGTGGGAATGCATAGGTGAACAGAAACACCTCATGGAATCTCGTTAATGAATGACAATGTCGTGCTCTCATAGGGAGCTTCGTTGTTATCTTTCGTCTCCTTTCTCATCTGTCTCGTCAACATGGTTGCCTTACGCTTCCTATTTTCCCACAATATCTTTGGGCAATGTTCCTGTGCATCAATTGCGGATTTTGGTTGCTGAACATCCTTCTGTTGGAATGATAAGGCTTCAGGCTTATGGATCACACCGTCTCCTGCTTCAAGTAGATCTTCAATTTTGTAAGGGTGATGTTGCGATGTCCATGGTGTGAGCTGGGATGATATGCTCTGGACCAACCATGAAAGCGAGCTTGTTTCCATGGTATCAGTTGGGATGATTTTTTTTTTTTCTTTTTCCTAAACCGACCAGGAAAGCCAGCATGTATCATATCTTAGCCTGCAGTGAATTTTGCATTGAAAATCCTGAGTGTTGGTATTAAATATCCATATCATTGTTGATTTTGCAAGTTTATATTTTTCAAAAAAATATTTGTGATTCGACTGATTGTTGATTTTGCAAGTTTTATATTTTCAACAAATATTTTCACAAAATGATACGTATTTAGAGGATAGATTGGATATTCAAATGAGAATCATGGATGTAAAGCGTGCACTTGATCTGGTTTCACTTGAAAGGGTTTTTATTTAGATTTAATCAAGTTTAAATTTGGATGATGATGAGTTTATGTTGATGATTTGAGTTATTGAATATAGTTCATTTTTAAAATATTTATATAGAAAAAAATTAAAGATTTTTAGTTCATGCATTAAGAAGTCATAAAATATCTATTATCCTGTGTTATTTAAATTATTTAAATTTTTTAGCAATTTAATGTATATGTTATGTTTTTTTAAATTAGAGTTTTTCATAGGTTAGGGTGCTTGTCTAGTCTAATATTTCGTAAACTTGGGCATGGGATTGGGCTAAGAAAATGATTTGGAACTAAAACCAAGCCGGGTTTGGGAAGATTAAAAAATAACTCAGCCTAGTTCAAAAATATATATTTATATATTAGGGTTGTTTGTCAGCCATTTGAATGTTAATTTGGTTCTGAATAAAGCAAGAGTAGAGGAAGCATATTCATGTAGCTGCTGATTTATGTAGTTCGAAAAGGTTTAGATGAGTTGAGTTGAATTGAGGTTGTTTGTCAAACGAATAACCTGAGCAACTTGCTCAACTTAATTTAAAATTTTATATTTTTTGGTATTAAAGAATCTTATTTTGATCTTAAATGGGAAGGAGTAAGAGGGAGGGATATAATTAGATCTAAAGGATAGACTTGTGATTGACTCTTTGAAATTAAGCCCAGCCTATATATAGGTTTGATTGTTGAATCTTTGGTACGAACATCAAGTTTAAATGTAACTCGGCTTAAACTTGCATCATCTCAATATTTGATTAATCTTACTTCAAATTACATAATTTTTTATATAATATTTTAATAATAATAGATTATATTAATAATTTAAATCATTGATGCAAGTTCTTTATAGTGTATAAGTATTTTAAAAAAGTAAATCATATTCAATGGTTCAGCTACTTATAGTTTAATAAAATTTGATTGTAGCTGAGTGGATGATTTTCTTTAGTGAACCGAGCTAAGTTAAGGTATTTATGTATATATATGATGATGTATGTTATTGTATTTAAAATTAGAGGTAAAACTTTGCTAAAAAAAATCTAAAATATAGAGAAAAAAATTAATTAGAGAACGACAAATCTTTCATTTGATCGAATGGAACGGCGTCACGGGCGTTCCGCGACCATCGGTATCGGTAGTATTTAGGACGTTGGTTCAAACAAGAAATAAATTAAACAAAATTAACCGGATGAAGGATTGTTGGCATCTTGGCGGCGGCGGCGGCACGATACACTAGCCGACGGCATCTTTTAGAAGGATTCATCACAAGCATTGGCTATCAATAGTAGTTTTTTACTACTTTTTATTGTATGGCTAAACCACTGATGTTGACTGGAACCATTCGAATCGAAGAAATGTCGAAAAGAAAATAGAAAGGGTGTTCCCGCACCTCATCGGCGACCATTGACACACCGTGCCGGTATCCCGACGGCTGGGCGGCCGATTGTTTAGTTCCCACCTGCAGCCGTGATCGCTTGGTCATGGTGCAGTCACGGTGATCAAACGAAGCAATCACCCATTGTGGTCGCCCTTGGCAAACATCGCGTCGATGCATCGCTTGTCGGACCGGCGACAGCCAGTCTTCCAGCAGCAGCATGGCTCATCAGCGGTTCCAACCGGCAGTCCTGGGTGGTGAGGCAAGGGACGGCCATGCCTGGCCACTTCGATGATCAATAACTAAAGCAGCACCAAAGCAAAGAAAACAGTAATAATGAAAAGTATATATTAGAGAGAATATAATATAATAATAATAATAATAATAATAATAAAAATAAAAAATAAAAATAAAAATAAAATTAAGAACTTATGCTCTCCTCTCTCTCTCTCTCTCTCTCTCTCAATTTGTTTTATACATGCACTCGCCTCTCTCCTCTTTATAGCATGCCACCAAACAATCCTTTTGTAATTTCCTATTCAATTCTTGATTAAATATATAAAACTTTACTTAGTTTCCACAAATTTGTTATAATTAAAAATTAATTCTTATGATTAAAAAATAAAATTTATTAGAATGAAAAACTAATTCCTATTGCTAAAGAATAAAGTTTTTAGGAAGCTTATAATGACGTTACTCTTTTTTTATCATTATATTTATACTAATTTGACGAGCTTATCAAACAAATCTTTAATTGCTTGATCATCAATCCTTTAATAAAAATATATGTCAACTAATCTTTTATAGAAATCAAAAGTAAACCAATTCATCGTATACATTGGGTTCTTGATCAAATGGATAGTACTTTTTTTTTAATAAAAAAAAATATAATCAATATCCTAACCTAATTCATGAATCAACCTTATTAGTTAAGTTGAGTACTATATTACCATTATACCTACGTGATGCTCAACCTTTGTATATTATTTATTATTACATCAAAAAACAATACTTATTGCAAACTAAAAGAATAAGCAATGGTAGATATTCATGTATTCATATTATCATTGTAGTTGATGGTGTTCAATTTTTTTAATTTGATAAGAAAGATGATAGTAGCATCAATTGATGATTTATTCGTTGAATCATCAAAATAAAAATAAAAAACTAAGAATCTAATGCTTGTACTGGAATACTATGAATTATCAAAAACTCTTCTTAAGTTTTGAATACACAAATGTATGTAGAATAATACGTGATACGGCTGGCCGTTTCCTCTGGGTAGTATTATCTTTTGCGCGGTTTTTGAAAGTAATGATGTGACAACAAAACCCAAGACCTCCAGCACCGACCCCTAGTGCCGACCTTCAATGCCGGCCTCAACGTCGGCCTCTAGTACCGGCCTCCAATGCTGGCCTCCAGTGTCGGCCTTCAGTGCCGGCCTCCAGTGCCGGCCTCCAGCGACGGCACCAAAGACCGCGCCCAGCGTCGGCACCAAAGACCAACTCCGCGTTGGCACCAAAGACCGGCGCCCAGCGTCGGTCTCACAGACCCTCTACGTGTTGGCACCAAGGACAGGCGTCCAGCGTCGGCCTCCAGCATCGGCCTCCAGCATCGGCCCTCAGCACCGACCTCAGAGCTGAGACTTTGGCTCCCGCCTCCGGCTCCGGCCTCCCGCGTCGGCTCCCAGCGTCGGCCTTCAGTATCTTCCACATACACAATGACTAGTCTCATGTAACCGATCCCGTGATCTAAGGCCTACTGCCAAGCACCTTGCTCACCAAAATCACGGGCAAGTGTTAGCCTGATCGGCAGTTACCGCTATAAGCGGCCCTTATCCAGCAACAGTCCAACGACTTGCCGTTCGGTGAGACATCACAATGGAACAGATCTAACGGTTCCAACAGAACGAGGTAAACGGGATCCCTGACAGGTATAAAAGGAGGACCCGAGCTCCATGCAAGGGGACTCTCTGGCTGACTTCCTATTAAGAATTTAACACAGAAATCATATCCCTGTTGGACGACTCACTGACTTGGGCGTCGGAGGGTCCCCACCGGAACACCGGTCCGGGACTTTTTGCAGGCTCTGGAAGGAAGACGGCGACTTCTTTGTGCACATAACAATCCTGGCCTACCCGATGCTCATCGTACATGATTCGGCCGCAACAATACATTTTCAATGTAAATCAAGCGTATTAGCCTAAAATCCAAGCAACATCAATATAAAACAAGTAACAATGATGAAAGAAAAGAAAGAAAAATATATATTAAAAATAATAATAAGCTAAAGAGACTATCCTTACTTTCTTTCTTTTATAGAGTACCATCAAATAATTCTTCTTAACGGTTTATTTTATTCCGAACCAAAAATATAATAGTCTTCTATTTGTTTATAATAAAGTTTGTTAAGATTAAAATTAATTCTTATTTTGAAATTAAGATGAAAGTTTATGTAAATTAAAATTTTAAATTTTACAAAATTTGCAATGATCTGCAACAAGTGATCGTGGGTTCCTTGGCCGTTTCGAAGTGAAAAGGAAGGAGAGGATAGACGAGCTGATCCATTACTTGGTTTGGGCTCATGCCTTGAGTTGTAGTCCAATTTTGAGGAAAAGGGCCTGGGGTCGCTTGCCTCGAAGGTGGTAGCAGTTCGAACGTCATTTGTCGAGAGGGACTGAGGGACGACAATGGCAACTCCGGGCGGGTATAACCATGAGAGGCATGGTAGTACCCATAGTTAGCTTGTGGTACACGTCATGTTTCACAAAATAATATTTGCAACCTTTTATCCATGCCTTGATGTAGGAATTACTGATATTGTTCTTTGCTAAGAGTCCACCCATGATGAGATGTTATAATTCAACTATCCTCCCTTACGATCATTATCACCTGAAAATATCTTTTATTTTTAATTGTAATAATATCTTAGGCTCAATATATTTATTATAATATAATTTACTTTTATAACAAGCTTATACTAGTTTGTTTTCGCACTTAATTTTAGCCTTAATTTATTTGTATACATGCTATAATAATAAATAATCCATCTTCTCTGAATTACTTTAATTTTACATATATATGAAATTAAAAATTATTTAATATTTTAAAAAATATTTCAATTGTCTACGAGGACCACTAACAGTGGTTGATTGCATCTGCTACGGACCAAAAGCATCATTGGAAACTTCTAATTTGGGTCCTTTGTTTTCCAGACTTAATTGAACCGGAAATTCAGAATTAAGTGGAAAGCTATTATAAGCTTCTTAGAGTTATTCCAATCATTTACTGACAAAAGGAACTCCATAACAATACTACAAGGACATTCTTTGCCATCAAAACTGTTGAGGGGTAAAATCATCATTGCATTGATAACATGTGAAGGAGCTAAGATCAGCCCGATCCCCTCGCCCGCTATGCTATGCCTATGAAGAACGAGCCAACCGATGAGGTCCGGCAGGCCGGGCAACTTATGGTTCGATTCTACCATCCATAGCCCGGCTTTCCGAGCTTCCCATAGCTCGGCCTCCCCGAGCTCCCATAGCCCGGCTTCCCCGAGCTTCCCATAGCTCGGCCTCCCGAGCTTCCATAGCTCGGCTTCCCACGAACTTTCCATAGCTCGGCTTCCCTGAGCGATCCATAACTCGATACTCACCTCCGTGGAACCCGACGCGGGAGAGCCTAGGCTTATCGTAACAGAATCCCAAACAAAGAATCATATTGAGAAGTGGTCTAGGATCTAGAATAACGGCATAGGACCTACGCACTCATCAGATTTTAGGCCATCAGGGGACCCTCCCAGCCGTTGATCTTTTAACAGACAAGATACGGATCCCACCGGCTTCATAACAGCTTGATTCGAATCCCAACAACCTTCGAACCTTCCAGAAGGCGCTCAAGATCCATGTGATTGCCTATAAATACAACATTCCCAGATTCTCTCAGGTATGCGCTGTCAGCCCCCGACTTACTCTCACTCTCGCTCACTCTTTCTCTCTTCCACTGCTCGTCGGTGCTCCTCTGTAGCCCTCGATTGGCCACCCCTGGAGGGACTTCCCAGAGAGATCCTTCTCCCATTTTCTGTTAATCGCTGATCACTGCTGACTTGAGCGTCGGAGGGTCTTCCGCGGAGGGCCACCTTCAACGCCTCTCGCATGAGGACTTCTGTGCAGGTTTGCCCAGAAGAAAGTCCTGATTAGGAGACCGGCCGCGTCCGAGTCGGAGGACAGATCCCGGCGGCAACAAAAACCATGGAGTTTTATAGGCATTTTCTGTCTCTTTTTCCTCCTCGCCAAGACTTTTGTTACTGTTCATGCTGCAAGATGGTAAGTAGTGTTAACTAAATGGTATGGGAGAGGGAATGATTGAGAAATGGTGCACTTTCTCTCCCGGGAGGGGAGGTGTGGGACTTGGCTTTATCAGGTGCCTAACACCATTTATGAATCATCTAATGGGATTAAACTTCATATTTCATCTGAGCGTCTGTGTTTATTATAACATCTGGTGGTTAATAAGTGGAGGCTACTCTACTGTTGTTTGTATGAATTTTCTCTTCAAAAACATTAAATACAGACTTCTTGGCGTTAAATAGGAATTCTTGGTGAATGAGGACCCATAAAGTTGAGCTTGAATAGTTGGAAAGGCTTGATGATTATGCTTATGAGTAATACAAGGGAGTGGAGTTTTAGGGACTTTAAAGCTAGAATAAGGAGACCCTAGGGATCTCCAATTTCTTGACATGAGCAATTTCATGGGGCTACCACCACCAACTTGACTAGTGTTGGCACCTTACTATTAACAAAAGTGTCTTATTTCCAACCAGGTAATCACCATTGCCTGTTAGCTCCCTTTTCATTACCACTATCACTTGGACCGATGTTTGCCACTATTGGCACAATCAACATTTTAGTTCTTGTTGCTTTCATAATTGTTGCCATCATTTTTAGTGACACCCCCATTATTGTTTCCATCCTTTTCAGTTTCTATCACCAATACAACTTTTCAGCATCTAATACATCCTTCATAACAAAGTCACATCTGATAACACCCCCCCACCGCTTTCCACAACACCTCCCCCATTGCTTATCAGTATTCATTCATGTCTCCACCAACACCATACTGTTTGAACTTCTTTTTTAATCTTAAAACAATCAAGCAATAGGATATTCACTTTTTCCCATGTTCATTCTCTTTCTCCAAGGTTGTCAAAGTGGTTGGGAGGTCTGTGATTGTATGGATCTCATCCTAGGCACACAGCCAGATGACCTATTTCAGGATGAGCAATGATTTTTGCTGGGGTAAGCTTAACAATGAAAGACAAAATGTTCCTATGGTCTGAAGGGCTCAGTCACTTTGAATTGGCATCACAATAATTTTTATGATATTTATGGAACAAAAACTTATCAAGAAGAAATCCTGAAAGGACCTGACCTAAATATGGTAGGGATAAAACAATAAATAAATATAACCATATCTTTTGGAGATAACCATGTTATATGTGATACATATTGTCTTTCAAAAACCTGTAGTTCTAGGCAATGCTTTGGAGCCGGTCTCTTATCAAACTGTTTGAGGATTTAGGGTCACAGGTTGCCAATTCAACCTTGATCAAACCATGGTTCAACCATAACTGAGTCCTCCCCTTCCTGATCCAAATCCTTGTCTATCTGTTTCTTCTATAAGTCTTCCATTTCTTTAACTCCCCTTCACTACAATCACCTCTATTCCTTTCGGGGCCAACCACCACTACCTTACATTGGTTTTTCTCTGGCATCCCTTGTTTCATTGTCCAAGAGAAGAACAAGAAGAGGTGGAGGTTTGTTGGATCTTCTTGAGTGATGGCGATCTTGTCACCTTCTCTGTTGAAGGAAAAGAAAGAAGAGGAGAAAAAGAGGGGGCAGTGGAATGCCAAATCTTGCTGATTGTCAGCAATCTTGTTGTATCTGGTGCCTTAAAAAGAAGAGCAGGTGGAGAGCTGTTGGATCTCACTTATCTAATATGATTTCATTGTCTCAATTAGTCAGCAATACCTAAAGTAAAAGGGAGGGGATTTTTTAGAGGTCTGGTGCTTTAGAGGTCTGGTGCTCTGGTGAACTCTTTAAGATTCGTGCTTGGAAGTCCATCTTCCCCGATCGCCGGGTTACTGTGTTGCCTTCCTTGATCCTTGTCTCTGCTCATGGACAACCTCAAGTCTTTGTCTCCGGCAGTGTCTGATGGTCCCAACCGTGGTGGTACGGTGTGGCGTCGCGGGATTGCTGGGCGATTTGAGTGGCTTGCTCCTTCGTCCTCCCCGGTGGTCGTGGCTGAACTAGAGCGGTTGTATCCGGATGTGATCCAAGTTCCAGTGCAATCACTAGAGGAGGAAGAAGCTAAATGGCTGAATAACTCAATCATCGCCCGAAGCCTCTCTCGTTGGATTCCTCCAGAGGCGCTTTCAAGGGAATTCCAGCGTGCGGGGATAGCAGGGCACATTGAAGTTGTTTCACTGGCTAATCGGCATTTCCTCTTTAGATTTTTGATCCCAGTGCTGTGGAGACTGCTCTCGAAAGATCCTGGGTGGCCAACGGTCAGCCGCTTGCTGTTGCAATGTGGCATCCAGATTTTATGCCGGCTGAGAGCTCAATCCTCAATGCTCTGTTGTGGATTCGTCTTCTGCAACTCCCTATTGAGTATTGGACGGATGAGGTGCTTTCTTCAATCCTTTCGGTCGCTGGGCAATTTCTCTTCGTTGATGCTTCCACCAGAGAATGGAGTCGAGGAGGCTTTGCGCGTGCATGCGTCCGAGTAGATTTGAGTAAGCCCCTGAGGCCTGGAGCAAGGATCAGAGGTAATAGAGCTCCATTCTGGCAGCAGTTCTCTTATGAGAACTTGGAGGCATTTGTGGCTCGTGTGGTGCCTTGCATTTTGATGGAGGCTGTGGGGCAGAGCCGGTTGCTTTGTCTTCCTCTGTGCCCTCTTTGAACCTCGATTTGGATCATGGATGGTTGCTCTTAGGCGTAGGAAGGCTCCACCAATTTAGTAGCCAGCGGCCGGATCCTTTCCTCCGGGAGGCAATGCAGGTGCTTCTTCCTCTGCTTCCCTGGACGGATGGTCTGTCCCGAGGAAGGTGGCGCGTAGACCGGAGGTAGGGTAGCCGGGAACCAGAGAAATGAGCCACAGCAGGCTGCTACAGTTAAGGTGAATCCAGCGTGCCGGTCTCCTCTGAACAGCGTGCCGATTGGTTCTGATTGTGAGAAGCAGATGATCCATCCTAACCCTTTGTAAACTTGGTTTCAGTTCAAATTGCAGATGGTGAGCAAGTGAACCTGATGCCTAGTATGGAAGTTCAGATGGGTCAGTCCAAGAGGGCCCGACCAATTGAGATAATTCAGCATAGAGGGGTTTCTAAGACTTTAAAAGGAAAAGGAAAAGCCCTTCTAGGAGGAAAGGGTAAGGCCCTGGACCTTTTCAAATTTGAAGCTTCTGCAGATTCCCTTTAGGGATCTACTGGCCTTAACGGGCCGGGAGCCAAGAAGTCCCGTCGAAAGGATGGGCCTGCTCAGGAGAGCTGTTTAGGGCCCTCCTTGCCGATTCAGATTGGGGGTTTGGATCATGATTCGGCAGTCTCCCTCATCAAGAAGGCCATTTAGAGGGAGGATTCAGCGGTGGTCATGGAAGTATCTCATCCTGATAGCCAGGTCATGGAGGGATGCGCTGTCAAGGGGCTTTCGGATACCCTTTCTTCCAGTAATCCGATAGCTCTGAGTTAACTGGGGACATGGATGAAGTCCCCTCCTCAAAAGGTTCTGAATGAAGATTCTTATCTGGAACGTGCGAGGTGCTCTGAAACCCTCGTTTCGATCTTCGTTTGGGAGATTATTACAGCTTCATGCTTTTGACATATGTATCCTTATGGAGACCCACCTTTCGGGGGATAGTCTGGCTCGCCTTCAGATACATTTTCTAGTTTGTGGTCTACTTATGCTGTTGAGTCGGCTGGTCTCTCCGGGGGTATTCTGGCGCTTTGGAGACATAATAATATTAGAGTTGACGCTTTCCATGGCTGTGGTCAGCAAGTAGCTCTGGTTATATCTGAGGGGTCCTCTGCTCCTTGGCTCCTATCGGGCATCTATGCTAGCACTGACTTTCGGATGCGCCGAGTGCTTTGGGATGAGATCCTCTCCCTTCTTGATCAGGGTCTTCCCTCCCTTATTGCTGGTGACTTTAATTGCATTGTGGAGGCCAAGGAGAAAAGGGGGGGTAGGCAATTTGTGGATTCACCGGGAGTTGCTGAGTTTAGATCCTTCATTTCTTCGGCTGAGCTGTTGGATTTGGGGTTCTCTGGACACCAGTACACCTGGTGTAACAATCGTTAGGGTGCCGCAAGGGTGTCAGAAAGGCTGGACAGGGCTATGGTCTCTTCCTCTTGGCATCAGCTTTTTCCTTCTGTCACTGTTAATCATCTTCCCAGAATTGGTTCCGATCACTGCCCCATCCTCATCTCTACTGATCATTCTCATCAGCATAGTCGGCAGTTTAGATTTGAAAAGTTCTGGACTTTTTATTCTTCAGCGAGAACCATTATCTCTCAGGTCTGGCGATTACCTGTTAGAGGGAGTGCTACTTATAGACTTTCTCGTCGATTAATTATAGCCAGGCGCTGACTCTCAAGTTGGAACAGAAGAGAGGTTGGGGACATTGTCAGGCAAGTAGAGCAGGTTGAATCCACTATTTTTCCTTGCAGACGAAGGAGGATCAGGTGGGTTTCCTCCTGGATTCCGATCTTTTATCTCTCAGGTCCTGCCTGGCTTTGCATCACTCTCTTATGCTGCAGCAGGAGACTTATTGGAGGCAAAGGTCCAGAATTCAGTGGATTAGGGCGGGTGATCGAAATACTAGATTTTTTCATCAGTCCACCTTGAAACGCGGTGCGATGAATCACATCAGGCATGTTGTTGATGATGAGGGTAATATTCAAGAGGACGTTCAGACAATCAGGGATCAGTTTTTTCAGTTCTTTCAGTCCAGATGGTCTGAGCATTCTAGGGTTGGATCCCCTATTTCCCTGTTTAGCCCCTCTATAGACTCTCTACTGCGGAGAATGGTTGTCTTATCAAAGCAGTCACGGAGGAGGAGATTTACCGTGCTTTATGGGATCTTGGTGCTGATAAGGCCCCTGGGCCTACGGATTCCCTCCTTTTTTCTTCCGCCACTACTGGGATATTATGGGTCCGGATTTGGTGCAGGCTATTCAGCTTGTCTTTCAGTCTCACACTATTCCCCCTGATTGGAACCGGACCCTTATCACCCTGGTGCCTAAGCGTCCAGATGCGTCTTCCCCCTGCGCTATCGGCCTATCAGTCTCTGCACCACCTTATATAAGGTTTGTGCTCGCCTTTTGGTTTCTCGAATGGAGTCGGTGATTCCTCGACTTGTCTCCCCGAAGCAGGGTGCTTTTATTAGGGGGCGGAGTATTACTGATAACGCACTCTTAGCCCAGGAGTTTATGCATGATCTGAAACGTGCCTCTAGTCGTCAGCGTCTCATGGCTGTCAAGCTTGATATGGAGAGAGCTTATGACAGATTGAGTTGGGACTTTCTGCGATGTACCCTCCAAGAGTTTGGCTTTGATGATCTCTTTATTACCTGGATTATGGCATGTGTCCACCGGCCGTCTTTCTCTCTCCTTATTAATGGAGGCCAGACTGATTACTTCCATTCTGAGGTTGGCTTGAGGCAGGGATGTCCTCTTTCCCCCTTCCTTTTTGTTCTATATGCTGATGCTCTGTCCCGGGCACTCTCTCAGGCTCAGATGGACTCGTCTTTGGAGCCCTATTCTGCTGGTCCTCTTGGGCCCACTCTTTCCCACTTAATGTTTGTGGATGACTGCATTCTTCTGGGGAAGGCTTCTACCCGTAATGCTTCCATTTTGGCAACCATTCTGCAAGATTATTGTCGGGCATCTGGTCAGAGAATTAATCTCAACAAATCCTTGATCTGTTTTAGCCCAAAGACGCCTCCCATGGTCAGGGGATCTATATTGCAAATTATGGGTATTTCTACTCAGGCTGATCAGCTATCTTACCTTGGGATTCCCATCACGGGAAGAAGGCCTCGGATTTCCGACTTCAGTGTCCTGGAAAGGAGGGTCCGCGATCGCCTGGAGGGGTGGCAGGTTACTGGGCTCTCTATGATGGCTCAGATTACTCTTTTACGCTCAGTACTGTCTTCTCTTCCTCTCTATCTGTTATCTAATGCTGCCATCCCTCTGACATGTTTGAGAAAGATTGAGATATATTTTTGGGACTTCCTTTGGGCCTCTATGCAGGAAGGTCATGGTGTTCATCTTCTTGCTTGGGATATTGTCTGTATGCCGACTGCTGAGGGTGGGCTTGGGATCCAGTCTCTTATTGCCAGGCGGGAAGCTCTTATAGCTAGGCATGCCTCGCGGTTCTTGCTTGATCCGCATTGTTTGTGGAGCTCCTTCATGCGTGCCAAATATGGTGACTGGAATCATTCAGCTTCCCCTCAATCCTCCCACCGGCACTCCTTCTGGAAAGAGGTATGTCGTCACGCTCCGGCTGTTCTGGATGGCATTTCTTGGATGATTGGCGATGGTTCCTCTGTGGATGTTCTTCAGGACGCCTGGATTACTGACCTTCCCCTATCTCGATGGCCTACTTTTGTTACCACTGATATCCCTAATGGAATGAGAGTCTATGATATTATTTCTCAAGATAATTCTGCTTGGCTTTCCTCATCGATATCGTGCTTCTTCGGGGATGAGCTCTACCGTCGTGTTACTTCTCTTCCTCTCATTCCGAGCCACACGGATGATTCTAGGGTTTGGAGGAGAACTTGTTCGCCCCGGGCTTCTATGAGGGACCTTGTCGATATCTATCGGCCTCTGCCCCATCAAGTGATGGATTTGGCTTGGATCTGGCATCTTCCCATTCACCCTAGAGTGCGTCTGTTCGTATGGAAGCTTGCTTGGAGTATTCTTCCGACCTATTCCCTGCTCTCGAGGAGAGGTTTGAGCATCATGCCTATATGCCTGTTGTGTGGTATCGAGGAGGAAACAGTGGATCATGCTATCTTCTTATGCAGTAGAGCGAGACAGATCTGGCATAGTTCGGGGATGTGTCCTTGGGAGCATGATTCGGATTCTCAGTGTTTATCATTCCTTCGGCTGATCAGGCAGGCTATGCGGAATGGTGTCTATCAGATGGTTCCGAGATGGGCTTATATTGCGTACCAGATCTGGTTATCCCGGAACCAGATTGTGTTCACTGAGGAGGCAGCTACCTCCCTTCGGGTCATTAGGTCCTTAGCCGCGGAGTATACTTTCCATCAGAGCTCTCTGAATTCTGCTTGCCCTGGCCACTGGGACTCCCATGCTACTTCGGTAGCGCATCGGCGTACGGTTTTTATTTCTTGGGAGCCCCCACCCTTAGGGTTTGTTAAAACCAACTTTGATGGGAGTGTTCGTGGTAGACATGCGGGTTCAGCTTTTATGATCAGAGGGTCGGATGGCATGATGATTGTGGCTGGCGGATTTGGATTGCTTGACTCTACTGTTCCCCTTGCTGAACTGTATGCGGCGTGGGCTGGTATTTCTTATGCCTTTCGGACCCTGGGTGTCCAAAGGCTTATTATTGAAGGTGATTCTGCTACTGTTATCAGCCGGATCCGTTAGGATTCCATTGACTATCGGTCGTCCATCCCCTGATCAGTGATATCAGATCTCTTCTTCTGGAAGCTGCTAGTGCCCAGATTCGGTATATCTACAAGGAAGCCAATGCAGCTGTGGATTGGATAGCTGCTAGAGTGGCTTATCACTCTAGCTTTTGGAGCTGGTAGCGGGGTGACCCTTGCCCTATTATTCTAGCCCAAATATTGTATTCCGATATTTCGGGTTTGACTCATCCTAGATTGGTGTGATCACCCATCTGTACCAAAAAAAAAAAGGGAGGGGGAGACGCTACCTCTTTCTAGTGTCCCCCTGATGGCCAACGACAGAATCTAAGCCACTCGCAGCTGTTGAATCTTGCTTATTTAATATTGTTTTCATTGCCTCCATTGGTCAGCAATAACATATGAAGAAAAGGAGAAGAGAAGGGGGGGTGGGGGTGTTGCAGCAGTCCTTATAGTGTCCTCCCAATGGTAGGGCTGAAAACGGATCGAATACGGATCAGATAGTAGTATATCCATATTTATATTCATATTTTTTAACGAATACGAATACGGATATGAATACTAAACGGATATTAAAATTTATGTCCATATTTATTCTAAACGGATACGGATACGGATACGGATTGAATATCAAGCATATCCATATTTGTTATATACGGATACGGATACAAAACGGATATCAACCATATCCATATTTGTTATATATGGATACAGATATGAATCGGATATTAAGGTAGTGTTTGATACAAAAATGCTGTCTTGTACCACCTGGTATCGATATATATTATCCAATTTTGAATGGCACTATGCCTAGAAATGAAAAAAGATATAGAGAGCCTATCTTCATATTTGGTAGGTACTTTACTACATCACTTATAATATATTAAATATATTGAACCACTGATAAATTTAGGTACTAGTTTTGCAAACCTTGATTTTTAGGTTTACCTAATTTAAGTTCATATATTAGTTGAGCTAAAACTCATTAACATGTTATATCATGTCCTATATTATTATTTTGAATATTCTTATACTGTTCTTGTACCCACTTTCATACCATTACCCTGTGCTAGGCTGAAAAAAAATTATCCGTATCCGTATCCGAATCCGATTACCTTTTGGATTAGATATTCGAATTCATATCCGAATCCGATTAAACTGCAAAATAAAAAAATTCGTATCCGTATCCGTATCCGTATCCGTATCCGATTACCATTTGGATTAGATATCCGAATTCGTATCCGAATCCGATTAAACTGTAAAATAAATATCCGAATTTGATATAATTCGAATAAAGATACGGATACGGTCGAAGTTTATCCGACCCATTTTCAGCCTTACCCAATGGCCAATGACAAAAGCTGAGCCACTAACAGGTGAGAGAGGAGGTGTAAGGCTGTTGGGTCTTGCTTATTTAATATGATTTCATTGCCTCCATTGGTCAGCATTGCTACATCAAGAAGAAGAGAGGAGAGATGCTACCTCTTTCTAGTGTCTCCCAGATGACCAATGACATAAGCCGAGCCACTTGCAGCTGAAATAGGAGCTTTATTTGTCCCAATGATTTTGGATTCAAGTGTTGCTTGTCCAGCTCAACTTATCATCCAACACTATCGAAAAATATTTGGGATATGTCTAGGTTGTATCTAATGGTACCCTTGCCATTTTAGTACAGTTCTTCAAAATGAAAGAGGAGGATGCTAAGAGAGTGTTCAACATGCATTTTGCTGATGTTTATTGCTATCCAGAATGTACTGGATCCAGATGCGGCTATTCTAGGAAAGCACATGTTTCAAAGTTTGCTGCAATTGATTATATATATGATAAAGGATAGCCAAAACCAGTGATGCATATACATGGATGGTTGAGTAAAAATCTGATACATCTTGGGGAATCTTACTGTGCAATATCAAGAAACCACAATACAGAGATTTATCAGGATTATGCATGCACATTTTATTGGTAAAGTTTATAAATCTAATGTGAAGACCTCATATTTAATCATTTTATACATTTTCACCAGCATTTCTGGCAGCTTCATCATTTGTGGTACTGATGAACAACAGACCTAAAATGGATCACTTTCTTCTATTGCATCTTCTCGAACGTCACATTAAAAGCACATCTACTGTGATGATCCACCTTGTTTTATATGTTCTTGTTAACAACCTGATCTACAGTCCCACTAGTCATTTTTGCTTGTTATGCAGATTTAATATTCACTTGTTCTGTTTAATGGTCTTAATAGATATCTCCATATACAAATGTGATTTCATGACTAGTTATATTATGTTTTGGGTGCCTTTTTTTGGATTTTCATTCTTTATGCCCCTCCATGATTCCATCACAAAATTCACTCCACCCTACTCCTATAAACGCTTGAGAGAATTGCCTTGTTTTGGATTTTCATTCTTTATGCCTCTATATGATTCCATTACAAAATTCACTCCATCCTACTCCTATAAACGCTTGAGAATATTCTGTGGTATGCGAAGATATTCTTGATAATGTTACCCTACTTTTATAAACGCTTGAGAGAATTCTGTAGTATGTGGAGATATTCTTGATAATGTTTCATGGATGAAGGATATGCAAGGGATTGTCGCAATGGATCTTTCTCTATGGAATTGGTATTATTAGTCATTAAATTCACACAGCTTTCTAAAAAATTGTATCGCTGCATTATTTTCTCCCCTTATCTTTTTATTTCTTAATGTATGTGTGGTGACTTGGTTCTTTTTCCTGTGTATATGGTGATTTTGCTGATTATACCAGGGTCACTAAGGAAGGTAGAGCCGCAGGAGTGCTGGAGAACCATGAAGAGGGACATAAGCATGCTGAACATGGTCTCAGAAAGTTTGTTCGCAACAAAGCTCCTGAGATCATGCCTTCAATCAATAGGTTTTTTGCAAATCCCAAGTAACGCCTATTGGACAAAAATAATGCAAAACATTTATAGTGGTTATCAGTTATTGTGCTTGTGTTCAAACAATAAGTCTGTGATGCTACTAGACTACCAAATTATAATATGAATGTTTCGTTTTAGTCTTGTTGGAGATGCTTCTTGATTTTAGGAAACTTGATGACTTGAAAATAGTTGTATATCCATGTTTTGCTTGTTCTTTCTTTCTTTCCCTTTTTTTTTTTTTTTGATATGGGTAATGCTCCCACTTTTGAAAGCATGATTGGTTATGATCCTGATTGATCAAGATCAAGACGGGTTATAAAGCTTTATGTATTATTATCATCATCATTTGGTAGGGATTAATGTGCACTATAATTTAAAATTAGGTGAATTTATTAATTTTGCACATTTTATCTAAGTGATTAATTTCATTAATAAAGTTACCTCTATTTATACCTTGTTTGTATACTCTTTTATATCCTCCATTCATTAATATTTATACATGTATATATATACCTTCTTGCTATAAATTTTGCATCATGTGATATAAGAACTATATCAAGTGACATGGTTTATGCATTCAAGGTATATTCCTTATATAATTATTTATATCTATTTGAAATTAATGTGCAAGAAGAAACATTTAAATTTGCACAATAACTCGAACTCAAGTCAATCATAAATTATATAATTTAAGTTGTATAAACTTATTTACATAGCTTAAAAAATTGTAAACTTTGCTATCGGTAAATACGCAGCAAAAAAATATAAAATTTATTATCATCACATAATATAGACTCAATTTATCTAAGTCTTTTTTCAACTACATGTGATATCATCACGTACTATATAATTATATATAAAAGTTTTCTCACTAGTAAAAGTATTTAAAGTTGCACATCAAAATAATACTCCCAACACTTCAAAATATAAGAGCTGTATAAACATAAGAAAATTATGCATAAGACCTTTTCTCTTAGGATTTTTCAGCATAATAAGGAAAATAATGAGCACATGCAAATGCTAGTCTTCCGCAACAAGGCTTTGTTAAAGGTTTTAAGGTAGTATTTGATAAGGAATCTTTCAAAATGCTGCAATCAGTAATATTTCAAATGCAAATGCAAGATGTATTAGAAAATATTTTTCAAAAGTACAACACTATAAGAGTCATAGGAGTTTTTCAACAACAAACCACTGTTAAAGTTTACTGAGGCAAATCATTAATCCCAGCTGACATAGAGAGCAATAAATTCATCCAAAGATTTAGGGTCTTTCATTTAAGTTTTCAATTCCCTTCTCACTGTCCATACCTAATTAACATTCATTCCCATTCTAAAGTGTATTTACCATCCCAATTATCAAATTTGTTGTGAAATTTCATTAGTAAGTTCAGCACTAAGTTAAGCAAAAGTGAATGACAAATCACTTTTATATGGATTCAAAATTTATCATTTTCAAAAAACATATTATCCAAAATGAAAAATAACTAAGTGAGATATTTTCAATAGATTGTATGTCATAAACATGCAAATAGATTTTGAAATAAAATTTGATAAAACTATGAGACATTAATGCTCTATTTGGATGGAGAGAAAAGTGGAAGGAAAGAAAATGGAAAAAAAGAAAATGGAGAGAAGAGAAAAGTGGAGAGAAAATATTTTCTCTCGATGAGAAAAATAGAGAGGAAAAAAGTTGATAATTTACAATGACAATAATACCCTTATTATAAATGATTAAAAAATACATCATTTTTTTAAGGATCAATATCGGAATGAAAAAAAATGAAAAAGCATTTTTGAGTTTTCTCTCCAAAATCTCTTCGATTTCGGAGAGAACTTTTACGTGAAATCCATCACTTTTTTTCCTTTATTTTTTTCTCTAGTTTTCTTTCCTTCCTACTTTTCTCTCCATCCAAACAAGATAAATTTTATTTTCTTTTTTGTTTTTTTCTCTAGTTTTCTTTCCTCCCTACTTTTCTCTCCATCCAAATAGAGGCTAAAGAATGTTGAGAGCATATCAAATTTATGAAAAATATAAAGCACTCCAAATACGAGTCAGAGCATACCTAATTAACAAACATGTACAATTAATAAAGCTCATGAGAGTTAAAAAACAAATCTACCTCCAAGCTAATGCAAGCTGAAGGATACAATTCCCTACAATTCTCTAGTCCTCCTTTCCTTTTTTCCTTTTTCTCTCTTCCCTTTTCTTCTTAGTTCCCTCATAAAATTTGAGACAAAAATAGTGGGAAAATGGTTATCTCACATTCTTGTTAAGGGGCTTCCTTGTGGGCCCTACAAGTGGACATATGGCTTTTAAATAGATTAATGTGCAACTGATATAGTATTTTTTTAATGGAGGAAGCAGATTGATGTCCTATATAATTGGGAAAAGGCTTAGATGAGTTGAGCTGAATTGAGTTAATATAGTTTTTTTTTTTGCCACCATCTTTTCTTCCTTTTTCACTTTAGTTCATGCAATACCCTCCCATTTAGTCCCACATCGAGAAATTGAGGGAAGATCAAATGGTTTATAACCAGTTAAGGAAGATGGATAAGTACCAATTGGATTCCTTTTGGACTATGATGGCCCAAGTTGGTGTGAACCTTGTCCGTCTTGCTTTTTTGTAACGAAACGGGTTCGTGGGTTTTTGGGCCCGGATCGTTACATTAATTGTGATACCCTCCCATTTAGTTCCACATCGAAAATGATGGCCCAAGTTGGTGTGGACCTTGTCATCTTGCTTTTTTGTAACGAAATGGGTTCATGAGTTTTCGGGCCTGGATCGTTACAATACGTTACAATATGGTATCAGAGACACGCACTAGCCGAAAGTGCAAGAGCTAAGTGCCATACAAGACAAAGTACTACATCGATAGGAGCCACCTCTTGAACATGTGAGGGTCATAGAGTAAAGTGCTACATTTATGGGAGTCATCTCTTGAACCTATGGGGGCCACCTCTAGAAATCCTACCTGTTTGGTGGATGCGATCATATGCCTCTGGCGATGAGGACGTTGCCTCTTTAAGGGAGTAGATTATGATGCCCTTCTCTCAAATAGTCCCATATCAAAAATTTAAGGAAGGATTGAATAGTTTATAACCCGTTCAAATAAGCTGGACAAGTACTAATTGGATCCTTTTTGGGATGTGGCAGCCCAAGTTGGTGTGGACCTTATCTGTTTTGCTTTCTTTTAACGAAATGAGTTCGTGGGTTTTTGGGCCCAGATCGTTACAATATGGTATCAAAGCCACACACCAGCAGAACGTGCAGGAGCTAAGTGCCACGCATGGCAAAGTTTTACATCCATGGGATGGGAGCCACCTCTAGAATCCTGCCTGTCTAGTGAATGTGATCACGACAAGAATGTTGCCTCTGTAAGGGGGTAGATCCCTCCTATTTAGTCCCACATAAAAAAATTAAGGAAAGATTGAATGGTTTATAATCAGTTAAGGAAGATGGACAAGTACCAATTGGATTCTTTTTGGGTTATAGTGGCATAAGTTGGTATGGATCTTGTCCATCTTGCTTTCTTGTAATGAAACGAGTTCATGGGTTTTTGGGCCCAGGTCGTTACAGTTCCATCCTTAATTAGGTTAAACATGACTAAGAATTAGTTAGGAGTATATTATGTTCTAATAACATTATTAAGATCTTATTTGTGTTGATTAGCATTGTACCTATTATAAGCAAAACTTTTTATTTTTCAACCTTATTCTTCATATTATGTATTATTGGTTACAAACAAATCACTTTTATTATTCCAATATTTCTAAAAATTGCGATTAAGTAATAAAAATTAAAGATATAATGGAAACGTATCAAAATATTTTTTTTTTGCTTAGAGTAGCTCTCATAATAATTTAAAATTAATGCATGACTATATGCATGAAAAGAAGCTGATTAGTTCTTTAGTCATCATAGGTAATTTATCTATCATCAATTGTTTTCATCTGCAATTCATTGGTAAGGTTGATAACATGTGAGCTAAATTGTATACCATAGTGTCTGCAAAAATATGGAATGCTAGACGATTGGTTTGTGATGAACAACTGATGCGTAGGGGAAAGGACATCACGAGCCTGCTGGTGTAACAAACAGGTTCTTCTAGTGGAATTGCAGTCCGATCGAAGCATATAATTAATTATTGGTATTCCCTTCACACTTTTTTTAAATAAAAAATCCTTAAGCATATTCTCCATGTAAATGGAAAACGGTATCGTGACAATGAGAAGCTGGTTTGAGGGGCAGGTTCGGACATTTTGGATTTTCTATCCGGGCAGTTGGGGAGAAGCCCATCTCACATCGCCCTCCTGTATGTTATATTGTGCAAGAGAAGGGAATAGGAATTTCAATGGCAATTAGCCATGCTAATGGGGAAGAATATTGTCCTTCAGAGAGTTGGAATATATTTTGAAAAGGAGCAATATATCACTCACTACCTCTGACATTATACGAATTTTGCCAACCTTTTGATAATCATATTATCAATTTTGAGATCTTTTCCCGATGACTTTGTAGTGGGCAAGGTAACAAGCATTCTTTGGTGCTCGATAACTTTGCAGCGGCTAAAGTAACAAGCGCTCTTGGAAAGAGCTCGTTTATTAGTTGTAGAGCTGTAGTGAATGGTTGGGATGGATGCCAATTTATTGGGTTTGTTTGGGTGCTTGAGAGCGTGGCAGAAAGGGAGAACCACAAAGGTCAGAGAGAGCAGATTCGTCGGATCAACTTGGACCTCTCCTTCATGATATCCACATTGTCGTGATGCCATAAATCAGCCTTTCAATTTCTCTCTTAAATTTTGGATTGTTAATATTGGCTACCCTATTGATGCCTTTTCTTCCATTTCTGCCTGTTTTATTTCTATGTCATTCTAAATCATAGAATTCAGATAAAGCAACTCAAACAGATGAAATCTGGATGGAAAGATGGCTAAAAAAAGAAAAAAAAAAAAAAAGGCTATCCTAACTTATGAGCTTAATTTTCTATTAAAAATCAAAAAAATAATGATGCTGACTAAAGCAAAATACACACATATATATATATACATTTATGTATGCATATAGATATATATATACATACATATATCTATATTATATGTATATATATATATATATGTATATATATGTATATATATATATGTATATATATATATATATATATATATATGTATATATGTATATATGTATGTATATATGTATATATGTATGTATATATATGTATATATGTATGTAGTATGTATGTATGTATATATATATATATATATATATATATGTATATATATATGTATATATATATGTATATATATATATATATATATATATATATATATATATGTATATATATATATATATATATATATATATATATATATATATATATATATATATATATATATATATATCTGTGTACGTGTATGTATGCGCGCGTGTCTATTTGGATAGAGCAAACTTAATTATGCTTGAATGGACTATCTAGTCAAACCCGATTAGATTTATATAAGATTAGTAGGCCATATATCAATGATTCGAAGCACTGAATGTAATATATTACCTCTAAAATATCTAAACATAATAAGTAATATGATTTAAAAATTTTTACCTTATATATTAAGTCATTCAAAAATCGAACAACTTAGATAATACAACATGGTATATATTTTTATGATCATTTGACACATAAGTTAGCTGCTTTTAAATTATATAATTTTTAGTATTTTATAAATAATAGATCGTGTTTAATAGTTTATATCATCAATATGAAATCATCAAATCGTGAAGATCCTCTCAAGTATAACCTAGTCACTCTCGTTCCATATATATCACCCCAAGTCTCGTTAAGTCTTGTTTTAAATGATGAGAATTTCATATCAATAATTTAAACCATACGATGTAATTTACTATATTTAGAATATGTATACATCAAAATTATATACTTTAGAGATTTGTAGCTCATCCATCAAGAGGTCAAAAGATTGTATTTCATTTCATGCAATTTAGACAATCTAATATTTAATATTTAATTAAGAATATCTAAATCATAATTTTTTATATTTATATATTTTAGAAGTAATTTATCATTGATGTAGGATACCTATGGTCCAATATAAACCGATAAAATTTGCATGAACAGTCCAATTGAGGCATCCAAGTCAAGTAATCTCTAACGTATATATCTCATATTAACCTTGTAGTATAAATGAGGTGAAAGATATAAATAACCAATAACATTAAGAAACATAAAAAACCCTATTGGTATTATAATTAAGCAAATAGTTTTTAAAGCAATTAGAGTCAAATTAAAGTAGAGCTAAAATTGATGATCAAATGTAGGTGTGTAATGGAGGAAAGGAACTAACAAATAATTAATTAGTTGTGTTTAAGATTGTCATCCCCTATTGTCATCCCCTTTTACCTTTTTGGAGGCTGACCAACCCATAGTAAGATCCTGTGGGCCCCATTGCTAGAAGGGAGGCATGGGTCCCCTCCTCCACTACCATCCCCTTCTTTAGCACTGCTATGAGGTCACAATTTTGTATGGTGCTCAACCGGTGAGCGACCACAACACCAGTCCTACCCACCATCACCCTATCCAAAGCCTCTTGCACAGCCTTCTCTGAATGGCTGTCTAATGCACTCGTTGCCTCATCCAATAAAAGTATAGCTGGATCCTTTAAAATTGCCCTTGCAATTGCAATGCGTTGCTTCTGTCCACCTGAGAGTTGCACCCCATGATCGCCGCACCATGTGTCATACCCATCACCGAGGTTGCTGATGAACTCATGAGCATTGGCTGCCCTTGCCGCCTTCTCAATCTCAGCCTCTGTGGCTCCTTCCGTCCCATACATGATGTTCTCTCGAATTGACCCAGAAAACAGGCTTGGCTCTTGTCCGACCAGCCCAATGTGCCGCCTCAGAGAACGAAGGTTGTACGACTTGATATCTTTGCCGTCGATCCATATTGCCCCCTTTAATGGGTCATAGAAACGTTCGATAAGTCCTATGATAGTTGACTTGCCAGATCCACTCTGCCCCACCAATGCAGTAGACTTTCCTGCCTCAATGCTAAGGTCGAAGCCTCTAAAGATGACTACATCTGGGCGTGCTGGGTAGGCGAAATGGACATCTCGGATGTCAATGCCGCCGATCAGCTTCTCGGGACGATGGCCCTCCGAGTCTTCTGGCTCGATGCAAGTGTCTCGGTCCAGAATCTCAAACACGGAAGCCACAGCATCAGCACCGCCGGCGAGATCAGAGGTCATGCTACCAGCTTGAGCAATGATACGGCCGGTACCGACGAGGACATTAAAGGTCTGGATAAGGGCTTCAGCAGTGATTTCGCCATCCGAGGCAAGCTTGCCACCATACCAGAAGTCAAGGGACCAGGTGCAGATTATGAGGCTCTGGGAGGCGGCGAGGCTAAGGCCTGCAAACCATGCCTGCCGAGCAGTCTCACGTCGAGGGCCCTCTTGCGAAAGGTCGAACAAGCGTAGGATGCGGTCCTGAGATGAGAAGGCAGTGATGGTGCGAATGTTGGAGACTGCTTCCGCCGCGAGCTTGCTGCTCTCCGATTGGGCCTTGATGGCCTTGCCTGACGCGCTCCTCAGGAGGACGTGACGGGCATAATAGCAAACGATCATCAGTGGTTGGACGGCAATAATAACGAGGGCCAGCTTCCACGCGATGTTTAGGCCCAGCGTGCATGCGGTAATGACTGCAGAGATCGTCTGAATTATCAAAGACATCCGATCCCCCACCAGTGATCTCACCTGCAAACAAAGAATCATTTTATTTGGTCAAATGAAGCGATTGGTTCGACCAACGAATTAAGAGCTTCCTCTTGTGAAAAGCAACGCCACAATCTCTGCAGGATGATGATGAACAAGAAGCACGACGAACCATATATATATATATCAAACGAGGAAGCTGTTATATCAAACTAAGAGAGAGAGAGAGAGAGAGAGAGAGACTACGTTACGGACCATATTGGCATCCTTGGCTAGCCGAGAGCAGGTGGCAGCTGTCGAATTCTCATCATGGTCAAACCAACCCACTTCAAAGGTTAGAATCTTGGAAAGCATCCTCTCTCTCACCCTCCTGGTGAGGTACTCTCCCATGACTCCAAAGTTGTAGTGCTGCCCGATATTGACCAGCATGGACAAGACTGATAACGAGAAGAAGATGAGAGAATAAGTCCTCGTCTTCGATTTTATCTCATCATGATCCTTCAAGAAGAAAACTGATATCATGCTCCCGAAAGCAAAAGAATAGACTGGCTGTATCGCCCCGAACACTATCGCACTCAAGCTGCCCAAAAATGCCTGCTTCCACTCCGGCGCGTTCAGTAACAACAACCTCCGGATTGAAGGCGCCGGAAGTGCTGATCCCTGGTCCAACTCGTCTGCCGGCTCTGAGTTCCCAGAAGACCTTGCGGGGTTGAACCTACTGGTTTCTGAGAATCTCCGGCTCGTGCTGCTGCCTCTACCTAATAATGCCGAGTTCATCGTGGACGAGCTGGAGGCGGTACCCTCTTCTCCTACTGTCGGGGTCTGCTGGACCCGAACGAGGGATGAGTAGAGCCCATCCTTATCATGAATGAGATCGTCATGTGAACCAATTTCCATGACTTGACCGGCTTCGACAACGGCGATGATATCAGCATTCCTTATGGTGGAGAGGCGGTGGGCGATGACGATGGTAGTCCGGCCGACCGAGGCCTGGTCAGTGCTTCTTGAACGATTCGTTCTGACTCCGAGTCCAGTGCGCTGGTGGCCTCATCCAGCAGAAGAATCTTTGGCGACTTGAGTATTGCCCGGGCTATTGCTATCCTCTGCTTCTGTCCTCCCGACATCTGAACGCCTCTTTCTCCAACCTGCATGCGGCCATGAAACAAACAATCCGGTTGCCAAACTTTCCTTCTTTTTTTGAAAAAAAAAAAAAAAACGAAAGACTCAGCGAAGTTTTTAATGCGATTAATGCACACTCTCTCAGCAATGAAAAAAGCCAATCGAAAGTAATGCTATATGCCTACCAAGAAGTACTTAGGGTTTTATCATGATCCAGTTCTACTGATGAGTATCTGATCTCAGCCGACCTCTCGATATGCAAGGCTGAAGAAGGGAAGAAAACAAAAAGGGAGGGTGGGGTCCTCACTGTTTGCCCTTGGTAGAAGCTCCACGTGGTTCTTATACACTTTCGATCGTATTTGGAAATTGGAAATAGAATGCAACGGATACGACAGCTTTAAAAATTCAAGGTATTTATTTTATTTATACCTGACAATTATTTACTTTCTAAGTTTTTTTGACTTTAACTGATGATGAAAAGTATGACCTTTTAACTGCTTAGATGTATATTTCTAAAATAAGTTTACAAAGAATTCTTGCTTTTTAGTAAAGTATTTATATTTTAATTTAAAAATAAAAATAATTTATAATAAAATATAAATAGAATTTAATATGATATATTATATATTAAATCTTATGTTCTTGAAAATTCGAATTAAACTTTTTAAGGTAAATCAAACATGATAACCTTATATTATTGTTAATTAATTAATTATTAGATTATTTTTATAAATTTTTTATAATATTATATTATGCAAACCAAACACCATCTTAGTGCTAGCGATGTCTACGTACCAATGGGACTACTAAGATTGCAGATAATTACATCAATCATTTTCCACTTTCCGAGTGGATATATTTTGATATATTACATGCTAGTACCTTTTCAAATAAATACATACGATCGAGAAGAGATTGATTCCTCATAACTGGACTGATGCTATGAAAACTACCAACAAATTCGCCAGTCATCAATTCATCGCGTTCGACATTTTTAAAGTAACATCACGCCTCCAAACTAATGAGAGAATTAGCAACAAGTAGTAGAAAATAATTTTGTTTCAGAAGAAGAAGCATGCAGAACGTAAATTGAAAAAAGTGTTATGGTATCAATATTCATTTCGAACAATATAAACATGCATGTATGCGTGTCTACAGATTGTTTCCAGTAAATACCGTCATCTTTATTTTTTAGATATATCTTCCAAATCATTCCTAAGGCATATCTAGATTTTTTTTTATTGCTGATCCTCCAATAAAAGAATCAGTGTCATAATAATAATAATAATAAAGAGGTAGAACTAATAAAGAAGAGTTCTAATTGTTCGATTCATTTCTGGAGTTGAATATCTTATTCAAGATTTTTTTTTTTAAAAAAAAATCCAAAACGGTAGGAAAGGAATCGATTGAAAAGGAAAACACCTCATTCAGAAAGTGTATATATAGGTTATGGATTGATCCACTAAGCAATGACGGGGCAAATTAAGAATGCGAGAAAATTAAGAGAGACTTAATTTGTAACCTGGGTGTCGTATCCCTGAGGCAACTGTGAAATGAAGGTGTGAGCATTAGCGGCCTTGGCCGCTGCCACTACCTCCTCCATGGAGGCATCTTCCTTGCCAAATAGAATGTTTTCCTTGATGGAAGTCGCAAAAAGAATTGGCTCCTGGCTCACCAATCCCATCTGTGACCTCAACGACTTGACCTGAAGCCTCCTGATGTCAACGCCGTCCAGCAAGATCTCACCCCCTGATGGATCGTAGAATCTCTCGAGCAGCGCAATCGCTGTCGACTTCCCAGACCCGCTGCCGCCGACCAGCGCCACCGTTCTCCCCGCCGGCGCCTTCAGGTTGAAGTTCCTGAATATAGGGTTCTCCGGCCGCGATGGGTACGCAAATTCCACCCCTCGAAACTCCACATCTCCTGATACGTTCTCCAAAACCTCGCCCTCATTGCTTTCTGAATCGATCTTTGGTATTTTCTGCATCACCTCCATGATACGCTCCCCGGCCGCGCTCGCGTCCGCAATATACTTCAAATTTGATAACCCTGCCCCAAGTGCTCTGCATGCAGAGATTGATTAATTATTTGACACGTATAAAATAAAATAATGATTTGCAGTAAAATAGATAAGAAAATGGGGGAGAAGATAAAAAGGTAATTAAGGCATTATTATTTATTACAGGCCACCCGCAAGGATCGAACATCCGACGGCAAAGACGGTGCCGCCTTTGGCACCATGGTACATGACAAGCTGGCTACCGTACCAAGCCATAACGGCCCAGATTCCGTAAACAATGCCATTACTCCCGATGGCTATGCCCTTGGCCAGGCCGTGCCGGATCCCTAGCTTGACCGAATCCTTGAGCGCGGCGGAGAAATCGGCCACGGTGCGGGACTCAGCGACGAAGGAGTAGACGGTGCGGACCGAGGAGATGGCCTGCTCGACGATGGTGCCGGCCTCGTTGTACTCCTCGTGGATCTTCCCAGAGAGGCGCATGAGAAGCCTACTGCACACGAGAGTAGGTACGATGATGAGCACCAAGGTGGATAGGCCCACCAGGGCTAGCCTCCACATCAGGATGAATGCCGCTATCAGCGAGCCCACAAACGTGACCCCGTTCATTAGGAAGTTGGGCACCTGCACCTCTCAGGTAGAGTAGCCTCGACATTAATTGGCATTCTTAATTATTTAATTTGCATCACCTTACACGTACCGGAGAAAGAAAAGAATTGCACAAGGCCACGTACGGTACGTAGAGGAGGAGATCGAGAGCGGACCTTTTCGCTAATTGCGTCTTGAATCACAAGGCTATCGCTGGAGACGCTGGTGATGGCTTCGCTGGAGGAGGTCACCTTGAGGTCGAAATACTCCATGTCCTGCCTGAGAACCGCCTTCAAATATCGCTCTCGCATCCGCGATGCTTGTCGCTCTCCCGTTCTCGTCCAGCAATACCCATCTACAATCCCCATTACGTACGTACGTGCTAAGAAGGATCTCAGAAGGGAAAAGAAATCAAAGAATATTGCAAAATAACCAAGTTGTTTAAAAAGAAGAAAAATGGATACCTAAGAAGCCCGTCACCAATGATGCGCATGCCAAGTAGACAAAAATCAATGCATTCTGGACAAAAAAGAGGGAGACCACAAAGAAATATATGTACTACGTGAGCGTGTTTAATTGGCTCTACGCTGGCATGTTCATCAACGGAATTAGGGAGGAAGGGTACGTAGGATGGATGGTTCTCACCTGGTAAATGCTATAGATCAATCTAGAAGGGTCAAGGGAAGAAGAGCCCACACTGTTGAAGACTCGGCCGGCCACGAGAAACATGGCGGGGGTCGAAAGGCCGTCACCGATGACACCGAAGAAGCCGAGAGCCATTAACCACATATCCACGGTGTCTCCATGCATAAAGATAGTCCTGAGAGAAGACATGGAGGGGCTCCCTTTCTTCTTGCGCCCCTTACCTCCTCCGTCTTCCTTCTCCATCTTCCTTTCCAGTCTGGAGACTAGAACAAAACCGAAAGCCTAAGGCTCGAGTTTATTACTTAAGCTGCTAGAATATTCAAAAGCGAGAGTTTTTCACTCGGTTGGATAAGAAGACAGCGTAAGGGTAATAGTGGTGGCCCAGCGATGCCCAATATAGTGGTGGCCCAGCGATGAGTCGCATGCGTATTCTTTAATTTATTAAAAATAATAATAACTATATATTATTTATAATTAAAAATAATTTTAATATAAATTATGTATTACAAAAATTATAATGAAATACATATGATAAAATATAATTTATTTATACAGATATAGCTCTATTTACCCCCATTATTATCCTCTTTATTTTTATGACTTCAAAATATTATAAATTTAAATAAACTCACGTTCAATAAATAAGTAATAATATAATATAGTTATTTCATATTTTCATATAAAAGATACATGCTAAGCTTCTATAATTAAAAATAATTCTCAAACAGATAATGTGCTATAAATTTTATTTTATATTTTTAAATAATACTACAAATAATTTATTTTTTTATTTTAAAAATAATATAATTAATAATAATTTGTGAAAATCATTATAATTAGTTTATTTACCTAAAAATACTAATCAAATAATGAAAATTAGCTATGGCATCTACAACATAATTTTTAAAATTTTAATTTTTAAAATCAGGATATTACAATGACTTTTAAACTCTAACTAATTTAATTCTGAATCCAATTTCGGACTTAAATATCATCAAAAATATCCGTCTAGAAAAAAAATAATATAAAATTAAGATCAAAGTTAATTCAAACCCCATTCTTTTTTTTTTTGTTAGGCCTCGTTCAATTTGAGGCCCAAAAGGGTTTCACTGGGCTGGGCCCGGGTTCGGCCCAGCCCTCTGTTCCTTCTTCCTTCCCCTGGTTCACCCGAACCAGGGAAGAAAAAGGAGATGGCCGGTCTCCCAGAGGTCGGCTGGCCGTCGGCGACCGGCCCAGTGCCGGACATCGCCGGCGACCGGTCCAGTGCCGCCACCCCCTCTTTCCCTCTTCTTTTTTTTTTTTTTTCTCTCTTTTTTTCTCTTCCCCTGCTTCTTCTCCCTCCCGACTCTGCTTCACTGTGGCGGTGGCACGGCCGGCCGGGGAAGGCCGGCCGAACCCCACCGGACGCCTCCCCGGCGCCGGTGCGGGCCACTGCCCGGGGCTTGGGCCCGGCGAACCGGCGGGCACGCCGCCGGGCCTGAACCAACACGCGGGAGCCGAACCGGCTCCCGTGCGAAGGAGGGCTGCCCGGCAGCCCTCACTCCACTTTTCCGGCACTCCCTCCGCTGGAGTGGCCGTCCGGGGAGGCGCGCGAGGCAGCCGGCCACGGCACGACTCGGCCGTGGTTTGGCTGCGGCGCATCCGCGCCCCCCCTTCCTCCCTCTCTCACTCAGTCTCTCTCCCTCTCTCTCATACTCACCGGTGGTGGAGGGGATATACCTGATCGGCGGCGAGGTGGAGACGGTGGGCGGAGGCGGAGCGGCAACGGGGAGATGACGGAAGGGGGCCGGAAGCAACGAAGGGGCGAACGCGGGCTCCTCAATGGCGGTGAGGAGAGGTTCCGCAGCGCGCACCGCCTCAACTTTTTTTTGTTTTTTTTGAAGTGGGGGATTACAGGTCAACGCGATAGTGATAGTGCTGTTTTATTGTGGTATTGTGGCACTGAAGATAAAATAGATACGGCGAAATCTAGCTGCATATATTTAAGGCAAGGATAGGGAGGAAGGATACCGGCATTGATGACGATATCTCTGGAGGTCCGGGAGCGTGATATGCCTCTGGGGAGGTTCGCGGGATGCACTGCTTATACATTATAAACGGGAAGGAGCCCTATGGTATCGTGGCATTGAAGATAAAATCATAAAATAGATACGGCGAAATCTAGCTGCATAGATTTAAGGCAAAAGGACAGGGAGGAAGGATACGGCATTGATGACGATATCTGGAGGTCCGGGAGCGTGATACGCCTCTGGGGAGGTTCGCGGGATGCACTGCTTATACATTATAAACGGGAAGGAGCCCTATAGATTTTGCTCTCGTCTCCAGTTATTTAAGCATACAAGGGGTTTTTCATTGAAGAGTTTTATTTCATTTAAATTCCATCAATTCTAATTTTTAAGAAAAAAAATATCAATTTTTAATATGTTGTTCCAAATTAATTATTTTTACAAAATTTTAAAATTTTGTAATTAATATATATATTTTTATCATATATCTGTTTGGGTTCTAGATATTGGAAGCAGTACATAAAAAAATATTGTAACTTAAAATTTAAATTTAATAATATAAAATTAGAAATTAAATCTATATTTTTTTATCTTTAAAATTTAAATTACATGTGTGAATTACACAAGCATATATATATATATATATATATATATATATATATATCAAGCTGAAAAAATTTTCATATGCTTTCCTTCTATGCCACTTTGTTTAGCTACATTAAATAATTTTTTATTCAGTCCATTTTTTTCACCTATCCATGGAAACGGAGATATGTCAAGCAAGATCCCATGGAGCAAAATCAAATTAATGTTTGATGCGATGATGGCTGAGACAGAACTAAAGAGCCGGAATATGCTTCGGATTCGATCCATCAAATCCCATAGCCCGCATGGTTCTGGACGCAGAGAATCACTACAACATCATTGACAAGAGCAATCACTCAAAAGTCCCGACTTCCCCTCCATAATTCGCCCTATGAACTCTATCAAACCACAAGGTTGCCGCCAACCAGGCTCGTCAGATAGTGTAATAACCAACCCAATGCACATAAGTTAAAAATGAAATTGCACCAAAATTTATATAACTAAAATTTCTAAGTGAGACTGTACCTTCGTACTGTTGGGTTTCAAGCTACAGTTTGCAATGTATTTTGAATCATCTAAAATAAATATCAGATAAAAAAATAATAAAAAAATTTAATAGATATACAAACTTTTAAATAATTACGAAAATACCATTTGATATCTCATAAATTAAGGATGGTCTTTTTTGAGTTTTTATCTATATTCTTTTTCTAAAAAATCATGTTAGATCAATTAGAAATCTAATAAGAATTAATAAATATTTTTATATACTTATTTAATAGTTATCCCTTTAATCTTCTTGAGAAATAAGAATTCTACCAAAAGTAGAAAATTATTTAGTTTAAGGAAACCTATTAGCTTGAGAAATTTTTTTATAGATAGGATTTAGCTAAAATCTTTTGATATGAAAAAAAAAATCATTAATAAAGTTCTTGAATATTTTTTGTTATATCCCTCTGATACCCCAAAATTAATCCCATATTGGATGGAAAAAAAATGTATTATGTGCTTATAACTCAAGTTCACTTATTATCCATTAACTTTAACTCAAGTTTTTAAGCCACGTAGTTTCGGTTCACGAAAAAATCTTCCTACACCGCCTCCGATGCACCAAGCGCGCCCGTACGGGCGCTTGTGCGGGGCGTGCCACGTGCGCCTGCACGGGCGCGGGGCCAATAGCAGCGCCCGGTGCATGCGTTCATGCACCGAGGGTGGTATACAAAGTCGTTCCCTTCGGTCTACTAACGAGATTAATTGGGCTAACGGATGGGCTTGGTGTGCATTATAAATGGTATTAGAGTCAATCCGAGTGTGCAAAAATTGATGGGTATGAGGAAAGGACTATCTATGAGATGATGATGGAGTCTCGCCATGGCATGGATCCACCCTTGCAGTAATCTGATTCGAAATAGATTCTGGCTAACTTGTGACGTTATATTATATAATACCCAAAATTAGTCCCATATTGGATAGAAAAGAAATATGTTTTGTGCTTATAACTCAAGTTCACTTGCTATCCATTAACTTTCACTCAAGTTTTTGGGTCATCTAATTTTGACCTATGTTAGCCCAGATGGCAACCCAAGAGGGGGATGAATTGGGTTCTTTTTTAAAAAAAATTAATACTTTAAAATTATGTGCCTGATTTGAAAGTGGTTGAATGCAATGAATAGATAAATACTAAGCACAAATAAATGAGATAGAGAGAGACAAAGCACGGCAAACACACAGATTTTATAGTGGTTCGGTGTATCCAACACCTACGTCCACTCCCAAGCTTCATTTGGGTCCACACTATAATCCATTTGATTACAATCAAGTTGTTTTACAAGCTCACAACTCAAACTTGTTGTTTTCCCGGGGTCACAACGAACCCAGTAGATTTTTTCGGGCTCACCAGCACAAAACCCAACCACAAGCTAACCTTAGTTTGTCCCGAGATATACTACCTCTACTAATTCAATCCCCTGATTAAATTAGTAAACAACAATTTGAAAATAATGTTTACAATATAAGACAGCTCCTTAAGTGAGCAAATATGCAATTAAATAAACAATGGTAAGAAAAGCCTGTTTGAAGCGAATTTGATTTGAGCTTTTTTTCTTTTCTTCTTTTCCTCTTCTCCTTTGAAATGTTGAATCAGGCCTCAGCTCAGATTCTTCACAGAAATTGCAGTTGAGAAGTTGGGGAAAATAGGGCTTTTACTTTCTTTTTCTTCACTTGGAAAATCCTTCTATTTTGAACTTGAATGCTTTGTATTTCTCCTTAGACTCTCTTGGATTGGCTGATGTAAGCTCTGACTCTTTCCTTTTGATTTCTCTCTTAAGATTTTTGGATTTTTCATAAAATATTTCCCCTTTTTCTTTCTATTTTTCTATATTTGTCTCTCTATTTCAAATGGACGGTTCCCCTTTTTCTAGATCCCTTAATCTAAGATTATGTGGAAAAAATAGCCATTGTAGAGTAGTTGGATTGCTTCTACACACAAAGAAAAATAACCGTTAGAGATTAGGTAGAAAAATATTACCGTTGGAGTCCATTCTGACATTTAAAAAATCCGTTCCTAACATTGGAGTCGGCTCCAACTTTTCAGGTGTCGGCTCCAAATCGGGATGTCCAAAAATAGTAATAAGAAGTTCGTTGAGGAGTCGGCTCCGAAAAAGTTAAGTGTCGGCTCGGCGCTATCGGGAGTCGGCTCCGGAATTCCAAGGTGTTGACTCTAACTTTGTCCAAAAAACATGCTCTCTGTTCTCAGGTTAGAGTCGGCTCCAGAAACTTAGGTGTCGGCTCCAAACTTTCAAGTGTCGGCTCCTGAACTCCAGGTGTTGGCTCCGGAAACTGATGCAGAAACCACTTCTCTATATCTCAGGTTGGAGTCGGCTCCGAAACTCTAGGTGTCGACTCCGGACTATGCCGAAAATGTAGAAAGGTTCTGATATGCCTTGGGGTGGTTCCTGACTGTTTGGGTGTCGACTCTAAGTTCTGAACTTACATATTTTCTTTTTCAATTTTGATTCAAAACTCATTTCCTTACACCTTTTGACTGATTAATCATTTTTAATCCCTGAAACACTTATTGAATTTGTTAGAAACATAGTGAATATACTCATGTCTTTTGTTAATCATTAAAATCAATAATTGGGTCAACAATCTTTCCCTTTTTGATGATAACAAAAACATAGAGTATATGCATGATTAAACAATAAGAGTTGCAAATCAAATTTCTCAAATTTTAAGTTCTCATAGTTAAGCTCCCCCTGAATGAGGTAGCTCTTCCTATGATACTCAATTTAACATCTTCTCTCCCTTTATCATTTAAAACTTAATGAGCATATCAAATTAAGTGCATTTAAAGCTTGATACTCATTAGACTTATCTCATCTGATGTCAAACTTAATAAGCATATCAAATGGTCATTTAAAGCTTGATACCAATTTATTAAGCATTTAAAGCATACCAATTTATTAAGCATTTAAAGCTTGATACTCATTAATTAAGCTTATTTGTTTCAATGCATATACAATCTTCTCTCCCTCTTTTTTTGTAATCAACAAAAAGGTTTTAGAAATATTCATGTTCAATTAATCTTTCTCAAAAGAACAATCAAATTGCATTGCAAAATACAAGTAATTCATTCATTTCATTTCATCATCCAAAGTTCAACATTACATATGATAAAAAGTAAACATTTTACATCAAAAAGAACTTCATTTCATCAAACTTCATTACATTAAAAGTAACTTCATTTCATCAAAAGAAATTACATCAAAAGTATCAGAATGCAGTATTTAATGATTTCTAAGAAGCCTTTGCAGTTCTTTATAATTTTTCCCATTCCTTCACTTTGAGTTCTGACAAATTCCTTCAGTCTTCTATAATGAATCCACATGCAGCAACAATTTTGTCTTCAAGCTCTGCATTACATTTGGAATAGGTTTCAAATCTCCTCCAATATCTTTAAGTTCCTCAAAAATGTTCTTGAGATCATTCTTTAATGCTTCTGAAGAGGATCCAAAGATTGACTCAATTTTGTTTACTCTCTCATCCAAAGAATAAAACATTTCTCTTAAATTCATCAAACTATTGTTGATTTCAGTTTTCATCTCTTCCTTGTGATTCAAAAGTAAAGATTTCAATTGTTCCATTTGAGTATCAGAAAAACTGGTAGAAGCTTGAACAAATGAACTTGAAGCAGGTGCAGGAGCTGCTGAAGGTGCAGGGCTACTAGGTCCTGGCGAAATATGTCTTACAGAGGGTCCAGGTGCTGTAGCTCCAACATCAGTAGCTCTTTCATCCAAAGACTATTCCTTTCCCAAATTCCATCCTTCTTCACAAATCCCATTCTATGCACAGTAGCTAAACTATAGTAATATGTGTGCCTTAGATTCTTTTGGGTTCATTTTCAGAAATAATAACACCCTGACTCTGAAATGCTAAAGTTAATATCATACCATAGGATAAAGTAGATCTTTTCTTATTCCCGGCTTCAGCCATATACCAGACCATCATACCAGCCAAATTAATTTGCTGACCAGTCAAAACACTGTCCATAATTACAATGTCTCGCTCTGAGACATACTCAAACCTGCCGGTCTTGGGAAATAAAATCCTTCCATAGATATTATGATGTAATCTCAACTCAAGAGGCAATTGGTTTGCCCTAATCTCTTCAAATTCAGTAACTTCTCTTCCTAGCATCCTTGATAGAGCATTTGACCTTTCACTGTGAATGCTTCCGGCAAGCCCAGTAACAGAAATTCCTAAAAGATTTTCTAAGATTTCTGAGGTTATATGAATCCTTTTCCCTCTTACTGAACTAACTATTCCTCCATCTCCTCTAGATAGATTGAAATAAAACTCCTTGACTAAGGCTGGATAAGTAGGTAAATCAAGGGAGCATACCTTATCTCAACCTAGTTCTATCAATTGTCGTCCAATGGTGAAACCTTCTTCCTTAAAGAAATGAAAGTCTACCTTCCTGTCCATAGTGATTACCCGGCCTGCTAGAGTATCGATTTGAGGTAAGGAGGGGCTTGGAGCAGCACTTGGAGTGGATGACGTGGAGGATGAAGAACTTGGTGAAGGTTGTCTCGCCGGACGCCTCACTGTCCGTTTTCTAGTCATCACCGCTCCACCAAACACAGATCCCCTACGTTTGGGTGCCATTGAGAGCTAAAGAGAGGTCAATTTGAGAGATTTTGGATTTTGGGAAGAGTTGGAGAGAGTTTGGAGGGGTTAGGAGTCGATTGAAATGAACGAGGAGTCGGCTCTACCCTATATAAGTCAAACTGGGACCACTTGGAGTCGACTCCCACAAAGCGAGGTGTCGGCTCCAGGTCACTAACACAGTCAGTGCTCGAACTGGAGTCGGCTCCGCTAAGGCGGGTGTCGGCTCTAAGGTCTCAGACCGAGAGCGACATAGACAAGGTGTTGACTCCACAAATTGAGGTATCGACTCCACTGACAGTTTTAGAAAAAAAAGAGTTTCAAACATCCGAAACTTGTCAAAATAAAATCAATAAATTTTGGATAAAATCTTTGGAATGTGAGAATCAAATTGTTCAAATGTCTAGATAATTGTCCTTAAAATCATGAGAGAAATTTCAAGAAATTGATTGAATTCTAGATAATCATTCCTTAGGGTTTCAAAATCATTCCAAAGGATCACAAATCCCTAATTCTCCTCTAAGATAACAAAATCTCTCTTCACTCAAGGGTTTTGTAAATATGTCAGCTAATTGTTCTTCAGTACAAACATAATCAAGACAAATTCATCATTAGCTACATGTTCTCTAATAAAGTGATATCTAATTTCAATATGTTTAGTTCTTGAATGTTGATAGGATTTTAGTTAAATTTATTGCACTTGTATTATCACATAATAGGGTTTTATCAAGTGTTATGCCATAATCTTCAAGTTGTCGCTTAATCCAAAGGATTTGAGCACAGCAACTTCCAGCTGCAACATATTCAGCTTCAGCAGTAGATAATGCAACCGAATTTTGCTTTTTGCTAAACCAAGAGATTAAGTTACTTCCTAAAATTAACATGCACCACTTGTACTTTTCTATCTAATTTACAACCAGCATAATCAGAATCAGAATAAGCAATCAAATTTAATGTTGAGTCTCTAGAATACCATAATCCTACATTTTTAGTTCCACTTAGATATCTTAATATTCTTTTTACAGCAATTAAATGAGATTCTTTAGGTTCAGATTGAAATCTAGCACATAACAAACAGCAAACATGATATCAGGTCTACTTGCAGTTAAATAAAGTAGAGATCCGATCATACCTCTATAATGCTTTTGATCAACTTTCTTACCATCTTCATCTTTATCCAATTTGCATGAAGGACTCATGGTGTTCCAAGGGTTTGATTGATTCCATTCCAAACTTCTTGAGAATTTCCTTTGTGTACTTTGTTTGGTTGATGAAAATTCCCTCTTTGCTTTGTTTGATTTGAAGTCCTAGGAAGAAATTGAGTTCTCCATCATGCTCATTTCAATTCTCCCTGCATTAACTTAGCAAATTCTTGACACAAAAGATTGTTAGTAGCACCAAATATAATATCATCTACATAATTTGTACTACTAATAAATCTTTATCTTTTCTTTTCAAAAATAAGGTTTTATCAACATTTCCTCTAGAAAATCATTTTCAATTAAAAATTTACTTAATCTATCATACCAAGCTCTAGGTGCTTGTTTTAAACCATATAGTGCTTTGTGTAATTTAAAAACATGATTTGAAAATTCATGATCTTCAAAACCAGGTGGTTGTTCACAAAAACTTCTTCATTTATAAAACCATTTAAAAATGCACTTTTAACATCCATTTAAAATAAATTGATATTCATATGACATGCAAATGCAAGTAATAATCTAATTGCTTCTAATCTAGCTACAGGTGCAAAAGTTTCATCAAAATCAATTCCTTCTTCTTGATTATATCCTTT
>UESW01003898.1:118832-163297 GCA_900491605.1 Calamus simplicifolius
GGGTCCTCCAGGCATAACATATTTTCGCAAGGCTGTAAATGGGTTGGGTCGACCTGCAACCCCATCCAATTAGATTCACATTTAGAGATCATGAGTTGGGCAAGGTTTCAAAATTAGATCGATTCAAATTTTGAATCAGGTTTGGATCTCAAATTTTTTGACCCGACTCAACCCAAACTTGATTGATCTGATTCATATACCCTAATTATATAATCTTATTCTTTTTTGCTCCAATTATCTTTATAAATTTATTGAATAAACTCTAATTTAAACTAATTCTTCTTTTTATCTTAACAGCTAAATCTTCTCTCATATTTTTTTTTTCTAATTATATATAAATATTTATATTTATTATTTATTTTGATGGATTCTTATTTATAGTATTTTAAGTATACCAATAAATATTTTAAATATCATAATTTATAAACATAAGGATAATCATTTACTTGGATAAAATTAAGAGTTTTTGAATAAAATTTAAATTTAAGTTGATGCTTTTTAATCTCATTTAAATCTTTTAATGAATCAATATTTGATTATCAACTATTAGATTTTATTAAAAAATATAGTTAGATGCTTGACTTAAATGTAATATTTTAAATTGGATATGAATAGTTTCAAATGATTAATCTGGTCTAAAATTCCTTTCCGAGATTAGATCCACTCAACAAATCGGTTGGATCTAGATCCAAAATTAAGATTTAAATATAAAATTAAATTAGAATAGGATCAAGTATGACCCAACCTGACTTGACTCATTTATAGCCTTGTACCTTAATGAGAATATGAAGGTGCACCAAAGCTAAATGAAAACTAGAAAGTTGATGGATTGAAAAATCATGTCACGGATGAGAAGGCAAACCATCTCTATCATTTAACCACAAGCCTGTTCTCTTTTTCTCTTCCCATGCGAATGTTCCCTCCTTCCCTAATGCTTCTCCAAAAAGAAAATAAAAAAAATTAACAATCTGATATTTAAAATAACAATTTCAATTATACTAACTAGTATTTTAGAAATTAAAATTATAAAAAAATAAAATTCATCTAAATTAATATTAATGTGATAATAATTTAATAAAATTATGATTTTGAATTGTTATGTTTTGAAGAACACTTATAACATAGTTGTTTTGCTTTGGTTATCGATGCTCGTGTGGTGATGACTTTTTATAAGCTAAATTATTTTACAAAAATTAAATGAAAGTTTTTTTATATATTAAAGAACATGTAAATTTTGATGATTTCAATTAGATTATGTTCGATTATTTTATCAAATGTGAATCCAAAATGAAATGGTATTTTCATTAAATTTATTTTATAAATAATTTGAATTTATAAGTAATGCATGTTATACTATATTTCTTTGATTAACTATATTATTTTTATAGAGTATTGTACGAGTTTATGTTCTAATTATGCAAATTGGAATGAGCAATTAAAATTTTATTATTCAATCTATTTTTATTCATAAGAGGATATATTTAGAATGTCATTATGTATATTTGGATCATTGAATCTCGAGGAAAATGTCATTTGGAAAGTATAGACTATTTTAAAGTTCAAATGCATAAAATTATCATTTTAAATATGTATTCATATATTATGAACTTTTAGCCCGGACTATGAGCTAAATCCATTGATAGAGATTGCATATTGGTATTTATGACTATTATAGCCTATTATATAAAATATAAATGCAGTTTTTTTGCCTCCAATGGTAAGGTATAAATGCAGTACTCTCTGTAAGACTTAATTTAAATATATTGATCATAATATCAAATATGCGGAAATACGATATCAATATATTTATTATGATCGATAAATACCTTCAGCCATTATTATTAATGTTCTTTCCGACGAGGGTAAGGAATTCGATCTTCCTTGAATCAGCTGCACGGGATCTTGATCTTCCTTCTCTCTAGGGACCTCGATCTTCCTCCTTCGATGGATCTTGATTGATCTTCCTCCTCCTCTCGATAGATCTTGATTGATCTTCCTCCTCTCGATGGATCTTGATTGAGTTCTTCCAATCAATGAGCCATCGTACTCTGATGGTGTATGCCCTCAGGATGTGCTCTTGATCAGGGACTCAATGCCTCCGCTTATTATGTTTTTCTTTCGATAACCATGTTGAAACCTTAGGAAGGGTTCCCTATTTATACTCAATTCCCTTCACCGCATGCTCCCATCAAGCAAGCATTCAACATTAAAGGGGAGGGCTGTTATCACTTCTTAATTAGTGAAATGCTAGTTAATAAATAAGGACCATTAAAAGGCGACGGGTTATTACATTCTCCCACTTGGTCCGTATATTTTATCAACACTGAATAAGAAACTAAACACATGAATCATAGCGATAGGTCCTCTATAATTGAGTATTATCTTCTATGTATTACAATGCATTCAATTTCTTTACCACTATTCCAAATGTGACAATATAACATAATGAATAAACCATATGTTTATTCAGAGTCCAAAGGAAAAGTTTGTCATTTCTCAAAAGTCATATAACGTGTACACCTGAATGAGAAATAAACAAATAATTGAAATAAGAGTTTCTTTGTACAAATTGTTATCCATACAATTATATCATGGAACCAACTCCCATTCTTATCACATGATCCTTAAAATTCTTAATTGGCATGCCTTTAGTCAAAGGATCAGCTATCATCAATTCAGTGCTAATGTGTTCTATGACCACTTTATTTTTTTTAACACGTTCTCTTATGGCTAAATACTTAATGTCGATATGTTTACTTCGACTACCACTCTTATAGTTTTTAGCCAAAAATACAGCAGCTGAATTGTCACAGTACAGTTTAATTGGCCTAGTAATAGAGTCAACAATTTTAAGCCCTGAGATGAAACTCTTCAACCATACACCTTGCGATGTAGCCTCAAAACAAGCAACGAACTCCGCTTCCATAGTAGAGGTAGCAGTCAAAGTCTGCTTTGCACTCCTCCATGATATGGCTCCACCAGCTAACATAAATATAAATCCTGATGTTGATTTTCGAGAATCAACGCAGCCAGCAAAGTCCGAATCTGAGTAGCCCTCTATCTCCAAATGATCAATTTGTCTATACATGAGCATGTAGTCCTTGGTCCCTTGAAGATACCTCATGACCTTTTTAGCAGCTCTCCAGTGGTCTAAACCTGGATTGCTCTGATATCTTCCCAACATTCCTACTGCAAATGCAATGTCAGGTCTTGTGCAAACCTGAGCATACATTAGGCTTCCAACAGCTGAAGCATATGGAATGTTGTGCATCTGTTCTCGTTCAAGTTCATTTTTAGGGCACTAGTTCAAAGCGAACTTGTCACCCTTCACTATAGGTGCAACACTTGGTGAACAATTTTTCATCCGAAATCTCTCCAAGACTTTATTGATATAAGTTTCTTGAGACAATCCCAAAATGCCTCGAGATCTTTCTCTATGGATCTTAATGCCAATGACATAAGATGCCTCACTCATATCTTTCATATCAAAATTTTTGGAGAGAAATTGTTTCACCTCATATAGCAACCCTTTATCATTGGTTGCAAGTAAAATGTCATCCACATATAGGACCAAGAAACAAATTTTGCTCCTACTAACCTTCTGGTATATACATTGATCCATGATGTTCTCTTCAAAACCAAAGGAAGAGATCACATCATGAAATTTTAAATACCACTGACGTGAGGCTTGTTTCAATCCATATATGGATTTCTTAAGCTTGCAAACCAAATGCTCACCATCACCAGAGGAAAATCCTTCAGGCTGTTTCATGTAAACCTCTTCCTCTATATCTCCATTAAGGAATGCGGTCTTCATATCCATTTGATGTAACTCAAAATCAAAATGAGCTACCAATGCCATAATTATTCGGAGAGAGTCTTTCTTGGATACAGGAGAAAATGTCTCCGTGTAGTCGATTCCTTTCCTCTGAGTGAATCCTTTGGCAATGAGTCTTGCTTTATATCTCTCAATGTTGCCTTGTGAGTCTTTCTTTATTTTGAAGATCCATCTACATCCAATGGCTTTTACACCATCAGGCAACTCAACAAGATCTCATACTCGATTAGATGCCATAGATTCCATCTCGTCCTTCATGGCATTGAACCACAAGTTTGATTCCTTAGAACTCATGGCTTGTGAAAACGTTTCAGGATCATTTTCGGCTCCAATGTTATAGTCAGATTCATGTAGATACACAACATAATCACTAGGAATTGCTGATTTCTTTATTCTAGTTGATCTTCTTAATGTTGTGTCAATGACCTCTTGAGGAGTATCTTGCACAACTGATTGTTGATGAACAACACGATCTTCTAGATTACCATTAGCTTGTGAAATCTCAATGACTGGTTGTTGGGCACTTAATTGAGTTTGAGGAGTGCTATAAATAACAACCAATCCCTCACTTGAAGTGGAAGCTGGAATAACTGAATGATCTTTCTCAGAAGAAGCCAAATACTGAGATTGATCACTCCCACTGATCAAGTCATTCTCAAGAAATTTTGCATTTCTTGATTCCACAATCCTAGTGCTGTGAGATGGACAATAAAATCTATAACCCTTGGACTTCTCAGCATATCCAATAAAGTATCCACTAATAGTCCTTGGGTCTAGTTTCTTTTCTTATGGATTATAGACTCTTACTTCAGATGGGCATCCCCAAACACGTATATGTTGCAGACTTGGTTTCCAACCTTTAAATAACTCAAATGGCGTTTTGGAAACAGCCTTGGTTGGAACCCGATTCAATATATACGCAGCAGTTTTAAGAGCTTCAGTCCACAAGGATTTAGGTAAGTTAGAGCTGACAATCATGCTCCTTACCATATCCAATAATGTCCGGTTTCTCCTTTCAGCTACACCGTTTTGGTCAGGAGACCCTGGCATGGTGTATTGTGCAACAATTCCATTTTCTTCAAGAAACCGAGCAAACGGACCAGGTGCTTGTCCATTCTCAGTGTATCTACCATAATATTCTCCACCTCTATCCGACCTCACGATTTTAATTTGCTTGCCGCATTGTTTCTCTACTTCTGCCTTAAATACCTTAAAGCATCTAATGCTTCGTTCTTATTATGAAGTAGGTAGAGATACATATATCGTGAATAGTCATTAATAAATGAGATGAAGTATCTCTGACCATACAAATCCATATCTGGGCTACAGATATCCGTATGTATGATCTCCAGTATTTCCGAACTTCTCTTGGCATTTTTCTTGGACTTGTTGGTTTGCTTTCCCTTTATGCAGTCCACACAAGTGTCAAATCAGTAAAATCAAGAGTATCAAGTACTCTATCTTTTACTAATCTTTTAATTCTCTCAATGGAGATATGACCTAATCTCCGATGCCACAAAATAAAGAAATTCTCATTTATAACACATCTTTTCATACCAGTTTGGGCGTGCATCACATTATAGGTGGTATTATTTTTAAATTAATTTGAAAAAGATTGTCTGACAATGTACCATTCCCAATAAGCTTAGATTTATAAAATAAATCAACAAAGCTTTTATTAAAATTAAAGGAGTATCTTGCTGGTACAAGCCTTGATACTGAAATCAAATTTCTAGAGAAACTTGGAATATAAAATGTCTTTTCCAAATCCAAAACAAAACCAGAATGTAAAATAAGTCTGCATGTCCCAATTGCTTCCACATGTGAACTCATCTTGTTTCCTGAATAGATGCTTTGTTCACTTCCCAATGGTTTCATTTGATTTAGAAAACCCTGCAAGGTATTTGAAGCATGGATTGTAGAACCAGAATCAATCCACCATGTGTTATGACATATAACCAAATTGGATTCATGACATACGAATGAGGTTAGAGTACCTTTCTTGTCAAGCCAAGCTTTGAATTTGAGGCAATCTTTCTTTATATGCCCTTTCTTCTTGCAAAAGAAGCACTTGGACTCCTTCTTGTCTTCTATATGGATGGATACTTTACCCTTTCCTTTGCGTTTGGCTTTGGGAGCTTTAGTCTTTCTCTGAGTGACTAAATGTGCACTTTCTCCCATTTCTAAAATCATCCTCCCTTCCTCTTGAACACACATGGTCAGAAGTTCATTAATTGACCATTTGTCCTTATGTGTGTTGTAAGATATTTTGAAGGGACTATACTGCTGTGGGAGTGAGCTCAAAATAAAGTGCACCAAGAAAGATTCTGACATCTCAATCTCTAGGGATTTCAACTGAGCCGCAATGTCCCTCATCTTCATGATGTGCTCACGCACACCTCCAACCGTAGTGAGCTTCATTGATGATAATTTTGTCATTAGGGTGCTAGCCATTGCCTTATCTGAAGACTCAAATTGTGCATCAATAGCCTTCAGAAGTTCCTTGACATTTTTGCACTCAGGAATTGAACCACGTATACTAGCAGAAATTTTAGTACGTATGAACATCATACTGAGGCGATTGGACCGTTCCCATCGTTCATACGCAGCAATCTCAACCTGAGTGCTAGTAGATGTAACTGAATGTGGTTCATCCTTCCTGATAGCATAGTCAATATCCATGCAACCTAATTGAAGAAGAATTCTCTCCTTCCATAATTTATAATTATCACCACTTAAATCGAAAATGTCACATTTCATATCAGAAATATTAACAGGCAAAATAGCTGCATAAAATAAAATTATGTTCATGTAATTGAATTTGAGGCATATAACTTGATGTCATGTTTACCAATGTAAACATGCAATAACATGAATCAATAACATACAATAACTACCTGTGGGCTAAGTTATTATACTCAAATAGACTCATTAACTTAATGATGTGACTAACAAATTATATTCCTTTCTTAATTCCTGTGGGTAATTAAGAAAATAATTTGTTATCACATCCTAATTAATTATATTAGTGCAACAAAAATTCCTATGGGATAAGATTCATTACATTAATATAATTAGTCACAATTAATGTCATCTAACCTTATGTGATCTTTGCAACTCAATATATAATTTTGATTAATCAAAGATGTTGTGGCTACTCCTCAATTAATCAAAATCATATTGATTACATGACATTGAATTCCATTATATGCATATAGATTAACCAATTTAGCATGATTATTAGGTAGTGATCTTAATCAACGTAACATTTCCAAATCAAGATCTGAGTTAGTCAAATTGGTCAGGCCAGTGAAAGAGAAGTGGGGGTCCCCCCGTTGCTTTCCTTAGGTCAGTCAACGGAACCAATTAAGTAACCATAATCTCTTTACCTTTCTAGACACCAACTGACCAATCAGACTTTGAAAGGATTTGCACTGTGATTTTCACACTACCACCAAATTCATGCATAGAATAAATCTAGTATGCAAAACTAGAGACAACATTTCAATTATCTATTTAATGAATTTTGAAATTATCATCTTAAGAAAAATTTTTGTTAATTAAAATACGTCCGGCCGTAGCTCATTATTTCCTTGGGCCAGTCTATGCAAAACATCATAGGCATAGAGACTCAGGAGGCATATTTTAATACAAAAATTTAAACTCAAGAAACAAATGATAAAAATAAATCATGTTACATGATTTAATAAAATATTAAACAGATAATAAATGTATTTAAAATTCAACCAATCCAGATTTTAAATCTCGTGAGAGAACGGAAAGACCATAAGCGAGAAAAGCGAAAACTGAAATATACCACGTTTCTCTCTTTTTTTAATATGTCACCGCATGTGGTTATGGTTCCTTTCTTTAGTTTTTCTTTTCTTTAATGCTACGTTTCTTTTCTCTTCCTTTCTTTAATGCTATCTCTTTAATACCAGAAAGAAATCCGGGAAAACTTTAATGTCAAAAAGAAATCTTTAATAGAAAAGAAAGAGGCCACGTTTTTGTTTCCGCAAAAATCGAAATCTGAGATAGGTTTGATAGTTTCTGCTCAATTCCGTGAACAAAATCAGAACTGAGCAAAAATCGAAACCTGAGATCCGAAAAACTGAAAACGGAAAATACGTGGCATAAATTGCTTGAAAAGAGAAACTTTGATTGAAACACTTACAAAATAAGGCAGAGGTTTAAAAAGCTCTGATACCAAATGTAAGACTTAATTTAAATATATTGATCACGATATCAAATATATGGAAATACGATATCAATATATTTATTATGATCGATAAATACCTCCAGCCATTATTATTAATGTTCTTTCCGACGAGGGTAAGGAATTCGATCAGCTGCACGGGATCTTGATCTTCCTTCTCTCTAGGGATCTCGATCTTCCTCCTTCGATAGATCTTGATTGATCTTCCTCCTCCTCTCGATAGATCTTGATTAATCTTCCTCCTCTCGATGGATCTTGATTGAGTTCTTCCAATCAATGAGCCATCGCACTCTGATGACTCAGGATGTGCTCTTGATCAGGGACTCAATGCCTCCTCTTATTAGGTTTTTCTTTCGATAACCATGTTGAAAACCTTAGGAAGGGTTCCCTATTTATACTCAATTCCATTCACCGCATACTCCCATCAAGCAAGCGTTCAACATTAAAGGGGGGCTGTTATCACTTCTTAATTAGTGAAACGCTAGTTAATAAAATAAGGACCATTAAAAGGCGACGGGTTATTACATTCTCGTCTACTCTATAGGGTATAAATACAATAGCTTAATCCCACCATAAGGTATAAATATAGTATTCTGGTCTACTCTATACATGTGATATTTGATCCCATCGTAAGATATAATTGTGGTTGTAGTCTTAAAGGCTAGTAAGTTAAAGTACATTTGATATTTGATATTAGCGATCGAATATTTGAGTATTATATTTATATTATGTAATTTATATTTAAAAATACAATGTTGATGAAATGCAATTTTGTTATCAGTTAAAGTTGTTGAAATAATATATTTGACACTCACTTGATCTATATTAATATATAAACTAGATTGTTACTTCCTGAGCTCTTGTATTCATTTTAGTATTCTTTATCTGATAATTTTTAGGGTTTACGGAATTTACTATTGTTAGATCATGAATAATAAACCAAACGGTTGGAGACCTTGTGTAAGTAATGGGTTGAACCATATGCGTTGGATTTTTAATTTAATATTGGGCTTATATGTGGAATAATTATGTGTTACGGACTGTCAAATAAGGTTAAGCCCAATTAAAAGTGATCAGCTGAGGTTTCAGTGATTTGGGCTTTAATGTATCTGATTAGGTGTGACCCTTTAATGTGTAGGGACCTAAGGGGTTATTTCTATTTTTATGATGGGCTAAAATAGAAATACCAAAAGATAATGATGAAATTATCTATATATAGCGGTTATGGTCTCTAAATCGCACGTACGACCTTCTTCACTTAATCCTATCATCAGAAAGAATAGCCTAAAGAAAATTCTAAAGGGCTCAGGTACGCTTCCGTTTATCGATTATGGATTCTTGATGATTAAATATGAATGATTCTTGGGCTTCATGGTATTGGTCTTCACCAAAAGGTTCGGATCTTATTTTCAATAATTGGTATCAGAACCAGGTTCATGTTGAATCGTTGAGAAAATTTTTTGGTCATATGCATTGATATTCGTATTTGTGCATATGACTTCTTTGGTTTTATTCAGCAACCGTGAGACAAATACTCATTAATTTAAAATTTTGTTTTGATGCCAATGATATTTTTTAATATATGTAGATCTAATTTTTAAATAAAATAAAGATCATAGTGCATCAAAACTTTATTTTACTTCTGGGTTAATGATTATGAATTTTGATATTAAGAGCGAAAGATATTTGCTGAATCATGATCTCATGATCCGGAGATGAAGTTTTTCATCTGACAAGGATAAAGCTTAATTATGGATAAAGTTAAATCTATATTTAATTTATTTTAAATAAAAGAATACATCATGGAAATTATGGGATAAGTATGAAATTCGGAATAAAATTTAAGCGGCAGGCTTCCGTTCCACTTCAATCAACACGTAGAGGAAGATGTCCAACGTGATCATGTCAACATCTTGGGAAGGAACGGCTGGTAGCAAGCAAAGAAATTTTTTATTTTTTTAAAGTTCAATGGCCTTCCGGTTGTGCGAGTCAGGGGAGCGTGAGCGCTCTGGACTTTCGGCACCAGCGAGATTTGTGGAAATCTGGATTTGGCCGTTTTTTAAGGAAACAAAAAAAGGAAAGGACATATTCCGCTAGGTTCCATGAAGATATTGTTTGGCGTTGGGACTTCTTTCCCTCACAATGGAAATCCAAAGGGTTTTCTTCACGCTGCAGGAAAAAAAAAAAATCACATGAAATTCCTTGGGCGTTGGGATATAATGTTTGGATTTCCTTTGAGATAATGCCGCTGGGAATCTTATTTAATGCATGGCATTTATTGCATGAAAGAGATAACATCTATAAAAAAAATTTAATGCATGAATTTTGGACCCGTTCATGCCTTGGCAATATTTTCGGGCTTTCATTAAAAATTATTATTTTTAACTCCATGAGCATGAGCAATCTCCTTCTGTATGGTTTAATTGGTTCCATAAAGTAAAGCTTTATCCATTATAATAAATTATTTTTCTGTTATTTTTAAAGAGGTTCAATCAAATTCAAATTAATGGTATTTTTATGCCTAATAAATTTGTCCATAGTTCGAAATTGAACTAATTGAAACAAGATATCACCAAAGTGACATCTCTTGTGTAGATGGTTCATGAAAGATGTTGGATGTTGTATGTTTCATGCGGGTATTAATCGGCCCAAAGGAAGGTTAATGCTTGGCCGAACTACACATATGTGTCATGGTAAAGACGTAACGATTATAAGGATTTACATGTGAGTAATAAGTCAATCCAAAGATAGATTTATTATTTGACATGCATTATGTTAGTGTTTGATCATTACAACAAGAGTACTACTAGCAATTAATATTACTGTCCAAAGACTTGATATTAATGTTGCACTGGGTATCTTGAGATGGGATTTACCATTATTTGAATTTATTGATATTTGGTGTTAATTATTTATATGAGCATGTTATTTATGTATTGCTTTTATTTTACAGCTAAAGTTGCTACTATTTCTGCTAACCTCAATTCAGTGCCGGTCCTTAATGATAATAACTTCAAGGGCAGGGATAAAGGCAAGAAAATAAAGAATAAGGCTGCTAAGGGTCCAGCAAAGAAGAAATAAAATCAGGATAAAGACAGTTATTTCTTTGGTAATAGTCTGGACACATTAAAAAGGAATGTTTTAAATTTCATGCATGGCATGAAAAGAAAGGTACATTTCTTAATATGGTCTATTCTGAAGTAAATATAGCTTTGGTACCTAGAAACACTTGGTGGTTAGATTCTGGTGCTACTACTAACATCAGTGTTTCAATGGAGGTTGCCTAAGCTACCGAAGGCCAACTGATGCTGAAAGACGCATTTATACGGGAGATGGCAAGTCGGTAGATGTGGAGGCAATTGGATATTTAGATTGTTATTAAGTTCTGGTTATTATTTAGATTTGAAAGACACTTTTGTAGTACCATCCTTTAGACGAAATTTGGTTTCTATTTCAGCTTTGGACAAATTAGGATTGTTGTTCATTTAGAAATAGTCAGTTTAGTCTTTCGTTAAATTCAAATATTATTGGAACTGATTCTCTTATGGTGTATGACAATCTATATTTGCTTGATACTGTTGCTTCTTATAATGAAACCCTGAATATGGAATCAAGAGGTACTAAGCGTAAAATTTGCAATAAAAATTCAGGAATATTATGGCATAAGCGATTAGGTCACATCTCTAGAAATAGAGTTGAACGACTTGTGTCAGATGAAATTTTGGATTCTCTTGATTTTACAGACTTTAATGTCTGTGTTGATTGCATCAAGGGCAAACAGACCAAAACAAAGAAATTGGGTGCATATAGAACTATGGAAGTCTTAGAGTTGATACATACGGACATTTGTGGACCATTTCCTACACCTTCTTGGAATGGTCAACAGTATTTTGTATCATTCATAGATTATTATTCAAGATATGCATACCTATTTCTTATTCATGAAAAGTCCCAAGTCTTGGACGTGTTCAAGTCATTTAAAGCTGAAGTTAAGCTTCAGCTCAACAAAAGGATTAAAGGAGTCAGATCTGACCGTGGTGGTGAATATTACGGTAGATATGACGGATCAGGTGAACAACGTCCATGACCATTTGCCAGATACCTAGAGGAGTGTGGAATTGTCCCATAATACACCATGCCAGGGTCACCTAGCATGAATGGTGTATCTGAAAGATGAAACATGACTCTTAAGGATATGGTAAGGACTATGATTTGTCATTCTACCTTACCAGAGTCACTATGGGGAGAGGCATTAAAGACAACACCCTACATTCTGAATAGAGTACCAACCAAAGCAGCTGTCAAAACACCTTATGAGCTTTGGATAGGACGGAAGCCTAGTCTAAAGCATTTTCATGTTTGGGAATGTCCAGCTGAGGCAAGGCCTTATAGGCCATATGAAAAGAAATTGGACTCCATGACAGTAAGCAGCTATTTTGTAGGGTATTCTGAGCGATCCAGGGGTTACAAGTTTTATGATCCCAAATCAAGGATAATTTTTGAGATGGAAACTGCAACGTTCTTTGAGGATATTGAGTTTGGGGGGAGAAATAAAGTTAGAGACTTTGTCTTTGAGGAGGAATTGGAACCTACTACTCTTGTTGAAGAGCAGCTAGTTCCTATTCCTATAATTGCTTTTGATAATGATCAAGTTGCAATTCCAGAACAACAAGAAAGTATTGTTCAACCCTCAGAGGTACAAACTCAACAACCTCAAGAACAAGTGCATCAAGAACAAGTGCCTTTGCGGCGATCCACTAGAGAAAGGAAGAATGTTATTCCAGATGATTATATAGTGTTTCTTCAGGAACATGAGAAAAATAATGGCATGATGGAAGATGATCCTGTCAACTTCCTTCAAGCCATATAAGGTTCCAATTCAGAAAAGAGGATTGAAGCAATGAAAGAAGAGTATAAGTCTATACAAGACAATAAAGTTTGGGAACTTGTCCCATTACCAGAAGGTGTGAAACCCATTGGATGCAAATGGATTTTTAAGACCAAACGGGATTCAAAAGGTAATGTGGAAAGGTATAAAACTTGTCTTGTGCCTAAAGGCTATACTCAAAAGGAAGGGATTAACTTTAAAGAGACCTTCTCTCCACTTTCATCGAAGGACTCTTTTAGGACAATCATGGCTCTTGTTGCACAGTATGATATGGAACTACATCAAATGGATATCAAGATGACGTTTCTCAATTGAGACATTGATGAGACAATTTATATGGTGCAACTAGAAAACTTTGTGTCAGGAGACTCAAAGAAAATGGTTTGCAAATTGACAAAATCCATTTATGGGTTAAAGCAAGCTTCTCGTCAATGGTACCATAAATTTCATCAAGTAATTCTCTCATTTAATTTTGAAGTGAATGCAGTTGATGATTGTATGTATCATAAGTTCAGTGGGAGTAAATATATTTTTTGGTTTTGTATGTAGATGACATTTTGCTTGCCACAAATGATATAGGCATGTTGCACGAAACCAAGAGATTTCTATCCAGCAATTTTCAAATGAAAGATCTTGGTGACGCCTCCTTTGTATTGAGAATCCAGATACATCGAGATGGTTCTCAGGGTATCCTTAGATTATCACAAATGAGCTATATCGATAAAGTACTTAAGAGATTTGGCATGCAAAATTGCAAACCAGGTGATACCCCTATCGCTAAAGGAGATAAATTCAGTATTAATCAGTGCCCAAAAGGAAACCTTAAAGTTGAAGAGATGCAGAAGATTCCTTATGCTTCGGTTGTAGGGAGTCTAATGTATGCTCAAGTTTGTACGCGTCCGGATATTGCGTACATTGTTGGAGTGTTAGGCAGATATTTAAGCAACCTAGGTATGGATCATTGGAAAGCAGCCAAAAGGGTTATGAGATATCTGAAAAGAACAAAAGATTACATGCTCACATATAGGAGATCATATCATTTTGAAATCATTGGGTATTCTGACTCCGACTTTGCGGGATGCCAAGATAGTAAAAGATCAACTTCGGGCTATGTATATCTGTTAGGTGGTGGGACTATTTCTTGGAGAAGTGCAAAATAGACATTCATAGCTTCTTCTACCATGGCAGCAGAATTTATAGCATGTTATGAGGCATCCAATCATGGGATATGGCTAAAAATTTTGTCACTGGGCTGCGCATATTGGAAGGAATTGAAAGACCGCTAAAGTTATTTTGTGACAATAAGTCAGCCGTATTGTATTCCAACAACAATAAAAGCTCGACCAAGTCAAAGCATATTGACATCAAGTTCCTGGTTGTAAAGGAAAGAGTATAGAGTACAATAGAAGCTCGACCAAGTCAAAGCATATTGACATCAAGTTCCTGGTTGTAAAGGAAAGAGTACAGAGTGGTCAGATTTATATAGAGCATATAGGGACAAACTCTATGGTTGCAGATCCCCTTACAAAGGGTGTGCCACCCAAGGTCTTTCATGAGCATATTGCTCACATGGGCGTTATAGAGCATGACGATGCTTAGATTCAGTGGGAGTTTGTATTGCTTCTATTTTATGCTTTATGTTTGGTTTGTACACACTTATATGTTTGGATATTTTCTGATCAGAAATAAAGTATTTCATTCAGTTCAGTACACTCTGTACAATTATGTTAAAGTTTTGATCTCACTCAAGTTTAAGAAGGACCAGTTGGAAATAGGCATGTTAAGATCACATTACATGTAATTTCTATGCTACACATCCACATCATGATCCATATCATTCAGTTGTGTCAACATACGTGACCATTGATGGGTAGAGTTATGATAGATATAACAAAGGCCACTTTGATCCTATATTGGTATGGTTGATGGACCGGATTGGTTATAGATACATTTCAGTAATGATAGTAAAATTGAGCTCATTTGGTTATTTTTGCAACATAATTATAAGGTTACACATATAGCCCAGTGGGAGATTGTTGGATTTTTAATTGGGCTTATATGTGGAATAATTATGTGTTACGGACTGTCAAATAAGGTTAAGCCTAATTAAAAGTGATCAGCTGAGGTTTCAGTGATTTGGGCTTTAATGTATCTGATTAGGTGTGGCCCTTTAATGTGTAGAGACCTAAGGGGTTATTTCTATTTTTATGATGGGTTAAAATAGAAATACCAAAGGATAATGATGAAATTATCTATATAGCAGTTATGGTCCCTGGATCACATGTACGACCTTCTTCTTTGAATATCATCAACAGAAAGAATAGCCTAGAGAAAATTCTAAAGGGCTCTCTGGGAGTATGTGTTGATCTGGAAGGCCAACCGTAGGGCTCTGGAGAGCAATCAAGTAATATGGATTTAGGTACGCTTCCGTTTATCGATTATGGATTCTTGTTGATTAAATATGAATGATTCTTGGGCTTCATGGTGATGGTCTTCATCAAAAGGTTCAGATCTTATTTCCAACAATATACTTATGTAGTGGTTGTCATTGTCCCAGCTTCGTGGTTTTGGGTCAGCATGGCGATAGCCATCAGCTAATCCTAACATGTTAATTGTAGACACCGATAGGCATTTACATTGCTAATTAGTAGATCCTCTTAGAAGCTTCCACGTTAAATAGCATGTTACATAGATATAGGCATGTCAATCTTCTCAGATGCGGATCGCTCAGATACCCCTCGTTCCCATTGCATTTTGGATTCTGTGAACTTTATTTATTTATTTATTTTCAATATTGTGACCCATTACTTGCGCTACATCTTTTTTTTTTTTTGGTACAAGCGGGTGATCACACCAATCTAGGGTGAGTCAAACCCGAGATATCCGAATACAAAATATGTGACAGTATGAGAGGACAAGGGTCGCCGAGCATCCAACTCCAGAACCCTGAATGATAGGCCACCCTGGCGGCAATCCAATCAGCCGCCGAGTTGGCCTCCCTGTATATATGACGAATCTGGACGCTGGTAGCTCCCTGAAGGAGATAATGGATGTCGCTGATCAAAGGAATGGTCGGCAGGTGGACGTTGGACTCCTGACGAATCCAGCTAATAACTGTAGCTGAGTCTCCCTCTATAATAAGCTTTGTAGTACCCAGGCTCCGAAGGGCGTGAGAAATACCGGCCCAAGCCGCATATAGCTCAGCAAGGGGAACAGAAGAATCCAGAGTTCCAAAGCCGCCGGCCGCTAGCAACGACCCCTCCGGCCCCCGAATCACAAAAGCTGAACCCGCACATCTCCCACGAACACTCCCATCAAAATTGATTTTGACAAACCCTGGAGGAGGGGGCTCCCAAGAGATAAAGATCGTGTGCCGGTGCGCTGCAGAAGCAGCATGGGAGTCCCAGAGGCCAGGGCTATCACCACCAATAGTCCTCTGATGTAGAGTGTACTCAGCATATAAGGAGACAGCAGACCTGACAATCCGATAAGAAGGAGTGAGCACGTCCGAGAACACGAACTGGTTGCGGGATAACCAGATCTGGAGAGCAACATAAGCCAACGTCGGGCCCACCTGATGGTTCCCACCCCCCTTGACTTGTCTGAGTAGCCTCAAGAAGGATAAACGGTGGGAGTCCAAATCCTGCAGCGAAGACCACGCACCTAACCTTTGCCAAATCTATCTCGCTCTGGGGCATGAAAAGATAGCATGATCCACAGTTTCCTCCTCAAGGCTACACACTGGGCAGATAGGCATGATACGCATCCCTCTCCTAGAGAGCAAAGAACAGATAGGAAGCGCATTCCAAGCCAGCTTTCATATAAAAAGGCAAACCCTCGGATGAATGGGAAGATGCCAAATCCAAGCCGAATCCATAACTTGCAAGGACGAAGGCCTATAGATATGCAGGAGATCCCCGATAGGAGCCCGAGATGAACAAGATCTCCGCCAAACCCTTATATCAGTAGTATGACTCGGAATGAGAGGAATAGAAATAATATGGTGGTAAAGCTCTCCGCCGAAGAAAGTAGAAACCAAAGAATGGTCCTAGACAGTATGGTCAAGGGAGAGGAGATCACAAACTCTCATACCATTAGGGATATCTGTAGTCACAAAGGTTGGCCACCGAGAAAGAGGCTGGTCCGCAATCCAAGTGTCCTGAAGAACATCGACTGAAGAACCATCACCAATCATCCAAGAGGTGCGGTCCATAACAACCGAAGCATGCCGACAAACCTCTTTCCAGAAGAAAGAGTGCCCACGAGAAGAAGGAGAAGAGATAGAGTGATTCCAATCTCCGTATTTACCATGCATGAAGGCGCTCCACAAACAACGCGGATCAAGCAAGAATCGCGAGGCATGCCTAGCAATAAGAGCCTCCCTCCTAGCAACAAGAGATTGGATACCAAGACCCCCCTGAGCAATCGGCAAGCAAATGATATCCCAGGCAAGAAGATGGACGTCATGACCGTCCTGGCTCGAGGCCCAGAGAAAATCCCGAAAATGATGCTCAATCTTCCTTAGGCACGTCACCGGGATGGCCGCGTTAGATAACAGATAGAGCGGAAGAGAAGAGAGAACTGAGCGCAGAAGAGTGATCCGAGCCATCATAGATAACCCAGAGACCTGCCAACCATCTAAGCGATCGCAGACCCTCCTCTCAAGAACACTGAAGTCAGAACGACGAGGCCTTCTGCCAGTGATTGGGATCCCCAAGTAGGATAGCCGATCAGCCTGAGAAGTAATACCCATGATATGCAAGATAGAATCCCTAACAGAAGCTGTCATCTTAGGGCTAAAACATATTAGAGATTTACTTAAATTGACTTTCTGACCAGAAGCCCGACAATAGGTCTGCACAATGGCCGCAAATATGGATGCATTACGAATAGTGGCCTTACCCATAAGAATGCAGTCATCAGCGAATAGAAGGTGGGAGAGAGTCGGCCCAGTAGGACTCGCAGAGTATGGGGCAATAGACAAATCCATCTGAGCATGAATAAGAGCCCTGGACAAAGCATCAGCAGAAAGGATGAAGAGAAAAGGGGACAGAGGGCAGCCCTGCCGCAAACCGACCTCAGAGTGAAAATAATCCGTTTGACCCCCGTTGATGATGAGAGAGAAGGATGGTCGAAGAATACATGCCATAATCCAGTCGACAAAGCAATCATCAAACCCAAACTCGGCTAGCGTATGTCTCAGAAAATCCCAGCTCATTCTATCATAAGCTCTCTCCATATCAAGCTTAACAGCCATGAGGCTATGACGTCGAGGAGCACGCTGAAGGTCATGCATGAGTTCCTGAGCTAGAAGGGCATTATCAGTAATGCTACGTCCCCTGATAAAAGCGCCCTGCTCTAGGGAGATGAGGCGAGGGATCACCGGAGACAAACGGGAGACCAAAATGCGAGCACACACCTTATACAAGGTGGAACAAAGACTGATAGGCCGGTAATGCTGAGGAGAGGAGGCATCAGGGCGTTTGGGCACCAAGGTAATAAGGGTCCTATTCCAATCAGAGGGGACAGAGTGAGAGAGAAACACCAGCTGAATGGCCTGCACAACCTCCTGACCCACTATATCCCAATAGAAACGGAAGAAGAAAGGAGGAAACCCATCAGGACCAGGGGCTTTATCGGCACCAAGATCCCAAACAGCCCGCTGAATATCGTCCGCCGAAATAGGCATGGTGAGACGAGCATTTTCAGCGTGGTGACCCTAAACTGGGCCAGAACAGGAAACACAGGGAAACCCACTCCAGTATGCTCCGTCCATCTAGACTGAAAAAACTGATATAACAAGGTCCTGATAACCTAAACATCCTCCTGAATCTCCCCCTCATTATCAACTAAACGCCTAATGCGGTTCATCGCACGGTGCTTCAAAGTGGCATGATGAAAGAATCTAGTGTTGCGATCCCCCTCCCTAACCCACTGGATTCGGGACCTTTGTCTCCAAAAAGTCTCCTGTTGCAACAACAGAGAATGGTGCTCAGCCAAACAGGACCTGAGAGACGAAAGGTCAGACTGATTAAGGAACCCCTCCTGATCCTCTTTCGACTGTAGGGTAGAGATGGTAGCCTCAGTCTGCTCAACTTGTCGAACAATATCCCCCACCTCTCTTCTGTTCCATCTAGAGAGTCTACGACCAGCAAGAATCAGGCGCCGAGACAGCCGATAGGTAGCACTTCCTCTAATAGGTAATCGCCAAACCTGAGAGATGATTGACCTAGCAGAAGAATAAAAGGTCCAGAATTTCTCAAATCTAAACAACCTGCTCTGATGAATAGTATTATCAGTAGAAACAAGAATAGGACAATGGTCGGATCCAATTCTGGACAGGTGAGTAACGGTAGCAGAAGGAAAAAGCTGGAGCCAAGAAGGAGACGCTATGGCCCTATCCAGTCTTTCCCAAACACGGGCAGAGCCTTGGCGGTTATTACACCAGGTGAAAGGGGATCCGGAAAACCCCAGATCCAAGAGCCCAGCGGAGGATATAAAGGATCTGAACTCAACCACATCCGGTGATCCAACGAACTGCCGACCCCCTCTTTTCTCGTCAGCCCCGACAATGCAGTTGAAGTCACCAGCAAGGAGGGAAGGAAAGCCCTGAGCAAGAAGAGAGTGAAGCTCCACCCAGAGATCACAACGCAGTCTGAAGTCGGTACTGGCATAAACACCCGAGAGAAGCCAGGGGGCCGAGGAACCCTCAGATATGACCAAGGACACCTGTTGACCGCATCCGTGGAAGGCATCAACCCTGATGTTATTATTTTTCCAAAGAACCAGAATACCACCAGAGAGGCCAACCGACTCAATGGAATAAGAAACCCATAATCTGGAAAGCTGTCTCTGAAGACGAGAAAGGCTGGCCCCAGACAACCGGGTCTCCAGCAGAACACAAATATCAAAGTCATGAAGCTGAAGAAGCCTACCGAACGAGGACCGAAACGAGGGTTTCAGAGCACCTCGAACATTCCAAAAAAGAATCTTCATTCAGAAGGATGAGCAGGGGGGATATCATCCATATCCCCAGAAATCTCCAGAACAACAGAGTCAGAAGTAGCGTGGGAGCCAACAAGCTCCGGAGCACTGCTTCCCCCTTCTTCCTGGCACACCTGCCGTGCCGAATCCATAGCCATATCTGCATCTTTTTGCTGAATAGCATTCTTTAGAAGGGAGACCGCAGAATCGTGATCAATCACAGCCGTCGAAGGAGGTAAGGAGGACTCTACCAAACTGCCCAGAGTAGTCCCCTCCTTGCAACGGGACTTCTTGGACCCCGGCCCAGGGGAAACACCTAAACCCTGGGGGGTACTTGAAGGAGCGGTGAAGGAGAATATAGCTTTCTTCCCATCCTTACCCCTCAGAAGTCCTTTGCCTTTGGATGACTTAGGCTTAGAAGGTAGTCGCTGTATTAGAGGCTCAATAGGCCGGGCCCGCTTAGCAGGGCCAGAATTTCCTCCTATATGGGACAACAGGAGGCCGGGACCATTACCATCAGAGGAAGCTGACTCCAGGCAGGAAAATGGGTTAGCAGCCAAATTGATTGGAACACCACCCCTTTTCCTTTCTGAAGACTGAAAGTAGGATTCAGAGGCTTGATCAAGAGGCCCCTTGCAAACCGGCACACCAGGGGAAAAACGGCACGCTGAGGTCCTGGACCATCAGCTGCAACAGTCCCATGAAGAGGCTGCCTGTCCGAAGGGGGGGTGGGCTCCTTGCCTCCCGACCTCCTAGAGAATTTCTTCGGCGAGACCCACCCGTCCGGGGAGGCAGAGGAAGGAGGAGAAGAAGATCTCATACCAGGCTTCTGATTGCTGAGAGAAGGCTGAGCAGCTGGAGGCGATTTCCGGCGCCTCAGGGACGACATCCAAGGTCCAAAACCAGAACCACTCGGGGGGCAGAGGAAGAGGAAGGATCAAGAAGCGCCCCACAGCTCCCTCCGAGATGCAGGGTACCGCACGAGCAGCAGATTCCTTCAAGATTTTCGAAGGAAAACTGCTGCCAGAATGACTCCCTGCTTCCACGAACACGGGCACCCGGCCGCAGGGGCAAGCTCAAATCCACCCGGAGACACACTCTCGCGAACCCTCCTTGAATCCGTTCTCTGGTAGAAGCATCGGAGAACATGTAATCGCCAGCAACTGCAACTATGGATGACAGCACGTCCTCCTTCCAGTATTCAATAGGCAGCTGGGGAAGACGCATCCAAAGCAGGGCACTGGTCAGAGAGCTTGAGGACGGGACGAAGTCTGGTTGCCACGAAGCAACGGCGATGGGTTGGCCATTGGCGACCCAGGGTCTTCGAAGAACAAGCTCCAAGGCAAGAGGGTCAGAGAAGCGGAAGAGAAAGTGCATGTTGGCCAACGAAACCGATTCGATTTCCCCCTGAATCCCAGCTCGCTGAAATTCCCTGAGGATAGCCTCCGGAGGGATCCAGCGTGAGAGACAACGGGCCACAATAGCGTGATTGAGCCAACGATCAACTTCCTCCGCCAGCGCAGGAGCCAGGACTTGGACAATATCAGGGTACAGCCGTTCCAGTTCGGCGACGACAACCGGAGACGGCGCCGGAGAGATCCATTCGAACTGGCTTCCATCGGCATGGCGCCAGGACATCCCAGCGTTCCTGACGCCATCGGGACTGACCGGAGGCGGATTGGGGAGGTCAGCCATTACTAGGAGCAAGATGACCAGCAGACGACAACGAACAGAGGAGATCGGGGACGAAGACACTCCGAGCACGAATCTTAAAGCAGAACCGGCGGAAGACGCACGAAGACACTCCGAGCACGATTCTTAAAGCACCTTCAACCCGAGTTATCTTTCACGTTCTCACTTGCGCTACATCTTTGACCATTGCCTCGTCTCCATCACAATTTCAACATAAGCTTGAATTCTACACCCTTTATGCGTGAACATGAATTTCAACGTCTAGGGAAAATTTAAGAGGTTTGGTCCGGAACAAGCCATCATCCGTTCAACCTTGACAAATTTGGCTTGGTTATCAGGCAACTTACAATTGAGTGGTCCAGGCAATCTACATGGAAATCTATATCTCACCTCTCTCTCTCTCTCTCTCTCTCTCTCTCTCTCACATACACGTACGCATGCGCGCGCAGGCATATATACACTGTTTTTCCTGATTTTTGTCTTTTAGAAGTTTAATTCCAGTCTCTTGTTTCTATCTATCTAATGGATTGGCTGTTTGTAAGATAAGCTGACTCTAATTCTAAAATTATGATCCAAAATTAAATTGTGAAGACAAAGTTTTGCCCCATGAAGCCTTAGCATGTCTCATTTGTAGGCCTTGCTGCAGCCTTGTATAAATTTGAGCTAAAGAATTGTTTAATAAACTTGATTCATCCAGTGAACTTGAAAATTAGATCAACTAGATAGATGCCCATGCAATATGATTCTATTTATATTTTAAAAAAAAATAAGATAAAAATTTTAAAATTAAGAAATAATTATCTAATTGTATAATTCTAAATTGTTTTTATAAAATTTTATAGAAATAACTATTCATAATTTTATAAATAATTATATAATAGCACGTGTATGATCAAATATAATTTCATATGTATGCATTGTCATGCATTCATCTATAAAAAATTACTCTGAAAATATATTTTTTAAAAAATATAAATAAGTCGTAATTAAAAAAGATATTTTAAAAAATTCATGGGAACTTATTTTGGATAAAGAAAGGAGGGAGGTGGGGAGGGAGAGAGAGAGAGAGAGATAATTATTTCATCATCAAAAAAGGATAAAATAAAACAATGCAAGGAGTAAAAGATTCATAATCAAGTCGAAGCTCTCCTACTCTTCATTAAGAAAATGAAGGTATTGTAATGAGTCTCTTTTGAAGCAAGGATGTGAGATATAATCAACAATAAAATATAAGCAATTAACTACTAGGTAGGGCATAAACATGCTTGAAAAGCCATGAGCAGTATACAATACTTTGATACTAACTTCGTGTGAGTCATGGTCTCTGCAACTTTTTTTTGACCCATTTAATAGTTAGATAAGGTCATGATTTGATGGTTTAAGACTCATTTAATAGGTTTTCGCCCATATATTAATTGGATTGGGTCATAACCTAATTAATTTAAGATTTAACTCATTTAACCTAATTTGACTCATTTATTAAATGATTTATACAAATTAGGTTATATTACATATTTATTGAAAAAATAGGAGTTAAAAATTTATTTCATAAATGAATCAGATTCAGGTTAGTAGTTGTTTAATTTTTCTTGCATCTAATCTAATCCATGTCTGATTCAATTCAACCTAATTGTCGTCCCCATTCTAACTACATATTTAAATTGCATCCTCCACAACTTAATCAAGAGAGCCTTGCGTCGTTCGGATGGTGGAGAAAATGCTTTTCCTATGCAGTCATGACCGAACAATACCACTGCATGGTTACGAACGAGACCCCTCAACCACCGGGCTTAAAAATATCTTTGTACGTCGCTTTCGGTGCAATACGATATGTACCTAATGATGACTAGCTCATATGCGAGCCCACATGAAAGAATCCATTCATGAGTTCCACATCATTGATGTGTGAATCGCGCCCGATGTAGCATGCTTGTATAACGTTTTCAAACTATAAAATTTAAGCATTGGTGACAATATAATTATTCAACAAGTAACAAAGGCATCGGTGCAGCATGGCCTGCATAGAGCGCGATGATTCGTCCTCGCACAGACCCTATGCGGAACTCATAAGCAGACTCTCCGATACGAATCCATGCACAGATGAATCACCGCGCCCAGTATAGGTCATACTATACTGAAAGCGGTGTACAAAGACTTTTTCTGAGATTCATTTGATTCACAATGCACGAAGAAGAATGGCGTTGGCTGCATATTAAAGGCTTCACAGTCCACTAACGTGAAGATCAGGTCCACACTTGGATCAGATAATCAGCACTTCCCCAGTTCAGAATTTTTGTGAGAACGTCTGCAACCAGTATGGATAAAGATGGATGGGATCCCGTGCCCTAGTCCATGTTCGCAAGAGAACCAGTTGCCCGGCTTGCATTTGAGAACTAGCTTATTTCCTGAACTAGAATCGAGGAGATACAATTATTTCATTTAAGCAAGAAACCTCTTGTTTGAAGAGAATAGGCAAGAAAATTCCACTTGACTCGATTAAAGGCAATCCAAAGTCCAGTCTAACGAGAATTCCTCTTTTTCTTCCTCTTATTTTTTTTTTTTCCCCTCCTCTTTCCCTCCCACGGCATATGCATGGGACTAGCGAGAGGAAGTGATATTTGTTTAATGTATTTTTATAAGTGATACATATTTAATGCATTTTTATACTTCATCAAGAAATTGGAATAATAACCAAAGGTTCGACAAGTTGCTCTTGATAGTTGGGCTTTGCTACAAGACTTTCTAAATCTTGTGTTATTTTTTGTGGTTTAACATCATCAGCCGTTCATTTTTCAGCAGAGTCAAGATGAGTTCTAATAGGACCGATGATATGTTTTCTCCCCACCCAGCGAATTGGAGCAACCTGTATACCAGATCTTACGGTGGTCGTTGAAAAGCCTGTCACTACTTTTGGTATAGCCAGCATTTGAGGGGAAGTAGCCGGCGGTTGAGAGCTAGCGGATGATTATTGACACATTCATACCATACCAGAATCATATCATATCATAATCAAGACGGTTGACACATTCATACCAGATGATTATTTTTGTTCACCCTAATATTCTAAAACGAAAGAAGAAAAGCTTTTCAATGAACTGGCGTAGCAAGAGAGGAATGATTGCAAGAACATGGCTGTTGATGCGTTGTAGTAAAAAGGAGGTTCAATTATATAAAATCAATAGAACATGGAAATATCTGACATATCACAAAAGACAGGGGAAAAGTCAGATCATTAACAGTCTTCAGGTGAAAAACAATGGAGCTAGGGAAGAAAATGGCTAGCATATAACGAAAGATTCAACACTGATTATATGACAAAGCCGGAAAATTTAGGATCCAGTAATCGGGACATGATTGACTTAGTTTAAAAAATAAGGAGAAAAGATTTGTTTCATCTCAACCTCTTCTGTGCAGATAGAATAATTGAAAAGAGTATATTAACCTACTAGAAAATGAACCAGATCCAACCTCAAAGTGAAACAGTCTAGAACCTATCCCAGAATGATTGAATAAAACGAAGAGATATTGCAAACAGATTTCAGCATATAACAAAAATTTGGAACAAAATGCGAACTTCACTGGAAACATTTTTTAAAATGTACTGCAATAGCATAAAAGACAATCCCATTTCAGCGGTTCAGATTTTTATTTTGTTCTCATTTTTCTGACGGGATTGGAAACATGATTGGGAGTAGGATCATATGTTTATGATCCCAAATTAGGAAAGAAATTCCAACCCATTCAACATATACAGATCAATCAGTCTGTATAAATAGAATTACAATTCTAGCAAATAAAATTAGAGTTCAAGAAACCAAACCACTTTTTTTTTTGTCAGCAAAGAATCATTGATGATAACATTACTTCAGCCTATGAAGCCCCCTTCTATTAATAGGAAGCCAATGTAGAATTCCTTTGAACCCTTTCTATATTGAAGCGAAAATGGATACCACATAAAAGACAGAAGATACACTTTGATTCTCTATGATGCAAGAATGAACATGAGAATTCCTGAACTTCTCATAGATACATTTCGTATATCAACAAATCAATCGCATTTTGAGAGGCTTGTACTCCATATCTTGCTCACTGTGACTAACTAATTATGATCCACTTGGAACAAGTCTTACACAGACATTTCAATTGAACACATTATGATCCAAGTTCTTGTTGTGCCAAAAGCAGGTGGAAGAGAACCAATTAATTAGCCAGATATAAGTCTGAATCTGATTAATCAGCCAACTAACAGACCTAATCAAGATCGGTGTCATCTGCTCCAACAATAATCCAGTACTTCTAACATAAATATATGTAATATGATATACTGCAACTTGATGATAGCAATTATCCTGGTCACTTGCCCAAATTTTAAGTTAAATTTCATGGATTATTATTAAGAATTTTATGGTAGCTCTCCACCAGATATGTCAATTGTCAAAATAGTTTGCAGCAATCCTATCGATCTTTTCACAAGTATTTAGTATTTTTCTAATTTAGTGGAATCATATGATTGTTTCAGAATTCAGCATTTTTCTAATTTACTGAGGCTTTGGTATCTGCATGCTTGACACTCCCAACATCCAAACATGTCAAGAAGTCACAGCTCAACCAATAGTTCAAATATTTTGCCAAAAAAGAAAAAACAGCACTACGGACTCTCTAATTTCTAGACAGAAGAACTATGCTTTTAGCTTTTAGGCACATGGTGCTAACCTTCTTGCTATTTGAAAAGCAACCTGATGTGACATTTTGGTGTTCCAACCACTACCCCTTTGCTTCACATGTGGAGTTTAGCATTCGTGGAATAGCCATTATTGAGTTATATCTTCCTTTGTTGTTGGTGGTTGTGAATGCCTTAGTGCCTGCAGATTGGTTAAATCCTGAAACAAGAAAAGTAGATAATTCAACTATCTAACTTTGTGATTTCAAATGTCATCTTCACCAACAGTCTACGTTAGCATGTCCTCATGAAGATATTAATTCCAAAATGTTCTAAGATGAGGTAAGTGGTTGATTTCTTTTAAGCATTAGAATTTAAAGATAAACAATGTGTCTTTCAGCAATCCTATTTTCTTTTACTCAGTTACCATGGTAATGTAGTGTAATTTCCTTGGTGGACATCTCGCATCAAGTATTAAAATTACTTCCTGTAGGGAGAGATGAAGTTGAAATTTCTATTGCTGGAGTGCATGAAATGTTATTTGATAAACATAACTTTTACCATCAAGACTTATTCTAGAGTGGGATGTTCTAATATAAGATAAAATCTTTACTATTGATGGACTATTGTGTATCTTGTATCAATGTACATGCCATTGGCTGAGTCAACTACTCTTTGGAGATTTGTTTTATGTTTATGGGCCTGTTACAAGTGCAGTATCATATTTAGGTGAACAACTTTACTCTTCATTGGATGTATTGTGTTATAGATAGTTACAGATGCAGCCTGGCATGGAATAGGGCCACAGATTGATTTAGTTGCAGAGGACGAATCCAGAACCAAATTTGTGTGATTTTTATTTAATAATAATAAGCAGCAAGTCAGCACTTAGCAAGTAGGAAGAGAATGGAAAGAACAAGAAAAAGAATAAGGGGCTGGAATATAGAAAAGAATAGGGGTGTCAATGGGCAGGGTTGGGCTTAGCCACAAAGCAAGCTCAAGATTTGAACCTTAGGCCCAAGACTGGCATGATTCAGTGTATGCTTTTGGGCCAAGCTTGGCTCAGAATAAGGCCCCATGTATTTTTTTAAGCATATCTTTAGTTTAGTCTGAGGCTAGACCAAAAATAGGTCAGGCCCCAATTTCCAAGCTTGAGCATGGCACATGGCCCTAAAACCTGCATGCATGCCCCTTTTTTCCCAAGCCATGACTTCAAGCCATTTGAAGCGGGTTGACCCATTAACAGCCTTAGAATGGAACACTTGAATGATACTTTTTTTCTTTTCTTTTTTTTCTTTTTTTTTTTTTGGGGGGGGGGGGGGGGGGGGGGGGGGGGGGGGGGTGGGGAAGGCGCTTAATTTGTACTTTCAAATTTCAAGCTTTATGACTTAATTTGCATTCCTAAAATGCCCTCCTTAAATATGATGAAATCGGATAGGTGTTGAGGAAGTTAGGGATGGCAACACAATAGGTAAGGGACGAGCATGCTATATCTATACCTATCCTATGGTAGAGAATTCCATAACCATCCTTCTCTCGTCTCTACCTAGAGATGGTCCAAGTGTCCTACCCACCCCGCAGGTATACTTAAATTCTAAAATCCAACCCAACCCACCCTACATATTTTTTATCATACAAATCAAACTAACAAAAAAAAATATAATATTAAATCTAAGAATATCGCATGTTATTAAATAAAGAAAACAAGAGAGGTGCTCTTAGAATGAAGGAGAGGAGACAAAGGAGAGTCGTAAAGGAAGGAGGGGCCACTGTTGCAAAGGATGGAGAGGCTGTAGATGGCAACTCAAAGGAGAGGTGATTAGGGCAATGCAAGTAGGGCTTGGACAAAGAGAAGATGGTAAGGGCTTTAGGCTTAGATACCAAAGACATTTTAGACTTTTTTAAATATATTTGGTCATGTTTGGGGTGAGTGGAATGTTACCCATCTCTACCCCAAAACCCACTTTGGGTTTAATCTTTAATAACCATCCCGACCCCTAATTTTAAATGGGCCAAGTAAAACCCACCCTGTTAGGATCGGTTGGGTCAAGTACCCAAAAGGCATGTGGAAATTGCCACCCTAAGAGGAAGAGTTAAAAGGTGAGATGGGGTGTCCATCTTACACTTGCACTCTCTTTTCTCACTTTAATTTCCTTTTGGATGGCCCAAAATAGTGCCTCATCACCTATTTAAGCAATGATGTAGCACTTCTAATCTGAACCCTCAAAATTAAGTAGCTGATTACCTCTAAAACGGAAACTAAAGATTAAAACTAAATCCAAGCCTGTTAAAACTGAAAATCAACAATGGTTTCTGCATATATTAGCAAAAAAATCTAAACCACGTCAATTGTAGATTACGGGTGTTATTCACTATGTATAAGATTTGTTATGCTTTTGAACATGAGTTATGTAGTTTCCAAATAGTTTTCGCAATATTACAAGATCAAAAGGCATATAACATATGTAATTACGGGTGTGGAAAATTACCCTAGAATAAGGTTTTATTCTTAAGATGGTTTGGAGCCATGTCCCAGGGAACAAGCCAAGAAGGGGCTCTAAGATAATGGATAATTCTCAAATCTCCAACTATTGGAACCTAGATCTCCCACATGAGATCAAATCATTTATTTTGTACATTATAACTAATTCATATGAAAGATACCTGAAAAAGATGAAAGAGAAATTATAAAGGACTCAAGATGAAGAAAAAATGTTAAATAACTCAACCTCACATTGCCTCAAAATACTAATACAACAGAGAAGAACCAATTAAACATCAATTTCAAAATGTTATTTGCAAAGTCCACAAACTCGATACCAGAACTATACCAATATTTACCAGTTCAATACAGTATGGTATGTACCTCATATCGAAACAGATTGCTTATTCTTTTGTAAATTTAAATTTATTCTTTATATGAAAAGCTGACTCTTTATACTTGAGGAATTTTATTTTATTTTTTGATATTTTTATAGAGAATAATTTTCTTATTTGAATAAAAAAAATTCTTAAGAAATGGTACTTAAATTATTTCAAATGCAAATAAGATAGAGAAAGGATGAGAACTCATAAGAGGCTTTCAACCTCTCTCTCTCTCTCTCTCTCTCTCTCTTTATTTAAGTGAACTCAACAGAGCCTGCATCTTACCCAACTCACCCCACTCCACCCCTTAACCTGATGGTTTGGCATAATTTGGACCAATTCGGTCCAATTCAGGCTCCAAAACGAACCACATGCCAATTTCATATTGGTTTCCGGCAGGTTCGATTCAGTTCATCAACCACACTCAAACCCACTTTGCTAGTAGTAGTTGCATGCTTGCAAGTTTATCTTATTGCTCTTCCATATCCTTTTGAGTTAGCAACATCCAAATCTGAAATTCATCATCTTCAAACAAATGATGGTATTCAAGTTCATCATGATGTTTAATAATAGCTATTTGTTCTATTTCGGTGATGTCTTCCTTGTTGAATTCACATTTTTTCTCTTTTTGTCCTGTTAGTAGGTAGAGCGGTTTGATTCAAACTTGATAATCTAAGTTTGTTTTGATGGTGTCATATTTGTTGGCTGGCCCTGCTTATTTTGTTTTACAAATCACAAAATAGAATGATTGAGTTGCCATCTTTGTTATGGGCTCAACAACATATTTACATGCATTATATTCTTACACAGTTCAAAGGAAAGGTTTCCGTACATGACTTATCTCAAGATAATTCTTTGATCACCAAGATTGATCTTTGTCAACATGGCACACACGCAAGCACATAAGAACATACACCCGTAATGCATGCATGCATCATGCATACATATGAGCCTTGAAACTAACATAAATAGACCAGACCAAAACTACAACATAAGCACGATTTGCAGAATTCAAAGGCCTTCTCAATTTCCAATCTTGTCTTACTCCCATCTAAATATTAATTCCAGAAATCACTAGAAGTATGACAGAGGGAGCTGTGAAGTTAGACAAATGCAAGGATCATTAAACATTATTGTTGTTAACCAGTTAAAAAGAGAACAAAGGTTAAAAGGGAGAGGAAATTTCAATAAAAGTTCAACGCCATCATTATCTAAGTCATTCAAGGATCCATCCTCATAAGATAAAGATTTCAAAGTATTTATTCAAAAAAAAGGAACAAAAAAAGTTGGAGCATTTGAGGACAGCACATCATTACTACTGTCTAGTTAAATTCATATAAATGTGTATCATCATGCCTCACCTACTCCATTTTTCCCTTTCTCATCATTTCTTGTGTCAATGCAGAGCACATGTTCGCATCCTTATAGAGAAAAGAAACACTTTTGATGTGATTATAAAAGAATTTCGGTATCAATAGAGGGGAGGCTGACACTATACAAGTAAAGCTGATATTAAATGGCAGGGAATATTGTCAGATACCTACAATAAAAAAATATAATTTGAGTTCACAAATGTAATAGTTTTCACTAATGTTGCCTTGTCAAGATAATAATATGCAATAAGCTATCCAGACAAGTTGACCTATTTTTGATAATCATGAAACAGCAGGGAGAAAAGATTTACCTTAGCAATATTGATTATCACTCATTAAGATCTTTCACCACCGCTACTTGAAATAAGTTGCATGTGATGCAAAAGCAGGCACATACATCAACTGGAGACTAACAATGATGCCAATAACTGGTGCTCTAATAATGTCAAAGAAAACCTGTAGAAACATATTTGTATTCTGACTCCAGGAGCTGTAAATATAATATCAGAACCTCTTAAATTGGCTACCTACCAAAAAAAGAAAAGAGAAGAAAACCTGCACAAAGAACTTGATAGATATTAAATAGCAATCAAGATTATATATAGAAAGAAACAGAGCAATTAACCAGAACTACAAATTAAAAATAAGTAGAGCCCCTTACAGTCATCCAAGCAGACAAATGAATCTGCATATTTTCCAGAGATTTCACAACCTTAGAGTGATATGAAATATGCAAATTTCATTAGTGAAACAAATGATCTCAATTCCATAGAAAAGCAAATGCACAAATGCAGATGAGAGGGGCAGTGTCAGCAGACTACTGTCAGTAGAAACACCTCCAATGACATAATAAATTGATGATGCCATCATCAATGCTTTTGGCATGGATGTTAAGCAAAAACTTTAATTGCTGATTGTAATTCCATAGGATAAATCTATAGTAGTTATTACACATTTCTACATCCAACCGAGTACATTATGAAATCTCTGCACGAAAAAGAAAAAACTCATATATCCACAAGTTATCACTGAAAGAGAATATAATTTATAAGAGCTTTCAAATTCATATATCCACAAGTTATCACTGAAAGAGAATATAATTTATAAGAGCTTTCAAATATAGGTATATATTTATGTCCCATATATTCACATCCAAACATCCTCTGTAGCAATTTATGCATCAAATACAAAGTAATGGAATGCACGACCAAATCCAAGTTTCCCAGAAACAGTTCTACTGCTACCTAAAAGCCATGCCCATATTCACATTGCTTTCTTTTTTGAGAGGATCAAAAGATGCATGATGACAAAAAGATCGTAAAGACAAATATATTTCCCCTCTAGAGAGCATTCAAGAAGCAAAAAGATGGAAGGATATGACATGACTCCCCTCTCCCTAGGATCTTGAAATCGTGCTGCAAGAACGAGAAAGTCGGGAAGCTAAATGCGGCATCCCTCCACCATTGCCCACCTCGCCACTTGCCACAGGACTGTACTGCTTCCTGCACCCAGGGCAGCGCCCATCAGACTCGAGAATCCTCTTGTGGCAGAAGAGACAGAGATGGAAGCCGCAAGAACAGGGAAGGAAGCTTGAGTCCGTGAGATCCAAGTCCTCATAGCAGATGGGGCACGACGAAGGTACGGAAAGGACGCCACGACGAGCCCACCCTGCCGCCCCAAAGTGTCGTTCCCTGCTTGAAGGGAAGCTGTGCTGCTTCGAGAGGTTGGGCAGGCTCTGGGGGCGGAAGACATCATCCGGACTCCAAGCTCTTGAGACTGTCCGGTCAGGCTCCGGCTTCCCGGTGCCCCCAGTGCGAGCCACATTTAAGACGCTTGGTGTTGCAGTAGGAGTCACGACGGCGATTGTGGGATTCGAATTGGGGCGCTCCTGATCCTGGACAGCACTCAGGGCATCAGCTACTGCTTCCCAGTCGTCCGTGCCCTCTTTCTCGTCTCCTCTCTCCTCTTCTTCTTCAGCATCACTGACGCTTCTTGAACAGGATCCTAAGCTGCTACCGCTGCTAATGCTATTATGGGGGCATTCCTTTCTGAGTTCGCCCCCGGCTGTGGAGCTGTGGGTCGGGGACTCCTCGTCGCTTTCGTGGAGACCCGATCCATCCCGCTCCGAGGCTGTCCTGCGCTCCTCCTCCACAGACCTCCCCTCGAAACTCTTCGGGCCGGTCCGAGAAAGAGACAGCGCCGGATGAGGAGGAAGAGAAGTAGGCGAGGTGCCCGTGCTCGTGGCCTTGCAAGCCTTGATCTTGACTGCAGAAGCCCAACCAACGATGGGGCATATCCCCAAACCAAACGTTGCAATTCTTTTTAGTACGAAAACAAAAAATATCAACTCTTGAAAACAAATATGGGAAAAATACCCATCTACAAAACTAAAAAGATCTTTGTGTTTAATTTGAGCAGGATAAGGGAGGGGAAAAAAAAAATCAAATCTTGAAAACAAATATGAGTAAATGCCAATCCCCAGAACAAAAACCAAAAAGGAAAATATTGAATAAATCAAGCAAAACCCTAAAATTCAGCGTTTGATTCATCCAGCAAATTCTCGTTCTTTCTCAGATTTAAAACATAGAAATAGAAAGAAACAAAGAAGGGTACCCTGAGAAAGCCATTGCTCCCGCCGGGCATCAAGCTTGCACTGCTTCAATTTCGCAGACCGGTTCGTCTGGTGGGCAAGATAAACACATCAAAGAAACAATCAACAAACAAATTTAGGGGGAAAAATGGATTTAGATTCCATTCGATCCGATTCGCATCGATTAAGGAATCCTTACCCTCTTCTTCTTGCCGAAATCCCTCGAAAGGGCGGATACCGAAGAATCGTTGGCCATCGCGTCGAAGCCCATCCCTTCGTCCCGCTAGCTTGATATCGCTGGAGAGAAACCGAGGAGAAGAGAAAAGAGGAAGCGTTGGAAGCAATGAGAACAGGAAGAGAAAAGGAGGAGGAGACGAGCGGGCGAGCGAAACGGATAACAGGGCCGCCTACGGTTTCCGCTTTCGATTTTTTTTCTTTTTCTTTTTTTCTTTTTGCCTTTTTCCTCTTTGGAGAAAATCAATCGCCTCGCGCTGCATAGAGAGAACGGAGTTTCGAAAATACCCCTAGCCTTGGTTTATTTAGTACGTTGTCAGAGAACTCGGTAGGCGTGAAGACTGAAGAGGCGCTATAGATGAAAGGATATTTTTGGTAAGGGACTTCATTTAACTGGATTATATGGAAACCTCGTTAAATATATAATTTTCTGTTTTTTTTTTTTTCCACATAAGAATATAACTTAGAAAATCAGGAAGAAAAATTAAGAAAATAAAACCAGAGCATAAATGCCCATCCAAATAGTTTAGGATCAAAGTTTTTTTTTTTACGGTGTTTTTTTTTTAATACAAATGATTGATCACATAACTCTAGTGTAACTCAGTCCAGATATATCAGAATATAATATTTAATTAAAAATAGTAAAACAGGGATCATTCTGTATCTAGATCCTATAACCAATATGGTAAGTTACCGTCGTCGCTATTCAATCTGTATTGGCTTCACGATACGCATGACGAATATGAACACCGATAGCATCCTATAAAATAGCTCAAATGTCAAGAAGTAGGGAATTGACTGGAGCTTGAATACAGCTATCCTTTTGAATCCAACGAACAACTATAAGAAAATCTTCCTCAATGACCAGGTTAACAGTGGTGTTGTTATTTATAGGTGCCCAGCCAGTCTTGCACTTTGAAAAACAAATAGTTCGCAACAATGGGTCTTTAAGCTATGATAACACGCTCACATCACAAGAAGAATTTTTGGGAAGAGCATGGTGACCTTTCCCTTGGTATCTCAAGATAGCAGCTATGCTCAAAAGGTCAACACAGCGATAAGAATTTTAAGAGTTTTTAATAATTATTAAGGTCTTATTTGAGATAGTTGTTCTTGTCGACCCTCTCAACAACTATCTCAAAGAAAGCTTTTCAGAAAAATTATCATCCTCAGCATAATTAACTCATTTGACACCAATTTCGATCTTGTTCTATTTAAGAATCACCATCTAAATAAGATTTGGCTCACTATAAGTAGACAAATGTAAGAGAGAACCAAATTATCGAAATAAACTTAATGCATTGTGTTTTTCATGTACACCAATGACCTTGGTGTTATGCAAGTAAGAATGTAATGCTCACAAGATATGGCAAATGTAACACATAATAACTAAATAATATTTTGAGAAAAATACGATAAGAGCCTATCAAATTTTCCTGTTTTGCATTTATACTCTTTTATGATTAAAAAATGTCTCTATATTGCCTAACAAATTACCTTTTCATTTACTTCAGAGTTTCCTTAGACAAGCGCAGTCCAATACTACACTCCAACCCCAATAGAGCATTTTCGTCTACGACTATACCTGAGTGACAAGAAAGAGGAGCTTCAATTGCTGATCCATTACAAAGAGGACTGTTCATGTCACTAGAAGACCTGCAGCTGTACTATAAAGAGGGCTTTAAAAGATATATAAGTACCGCATGATTTTAAAGCAATAAAAATAATAAAATCTTAATCTTAAACTAGTTAAGGTTGGCTACATAAATTATTTTTCTTTATTTAGCTCTATTTTAAGTCTTTTTTCTATAAGATATAAAAATTTAAGTTTTTATTATCACTTTCTTGCATATATTTTTTATCTTTACTTTTTTTTCTTTTATATATTAAGTTATTCGTTTACACATGTACATTTCTCAGTTTATGTTACACATATTCAAATCAGTGAAGACATCATTTACTTAATTTATCCTCAATTAAAGTTATCTTTATCTTTTTATAAATGATTTTATTTTTATATATATTTTTTTATATTACCATACATTCATCTCAATATTTTTATTTTCATCATATTTATTTTATACATGTATTTTGTATAACCATCCAACATTTCATGCTATAAAGTATAGCCAATTTATAGTTATTTTATAAAAATTTTTCTTTTAACTTAGCAAATCCTCTATTACGTGGTTTTAGAATTTGCTAAAATCTTTTATTATCTTTGAAACCTAAATTGAAAGAAAAAAAGAAAAATGGAAAGCCTTTACCCTCGCACTGGCACCATTAGCAAAGAAGTATGAATCCGAGTGAAGCCTATCTCCAGCGATCTTGATGACTCCCTAAAGGTAAAGGTGACCCCCAATTTGAACCCTTTTGTTGATTGCCATGATCACTATTGGAGGCTCTTCGTTCCTCTCCTTGAGTCCACCGCTTCTGCATCCAATAGACCAACCTTGAACCCCCCTCCTACTTTCCTCTTGTTGATGGCAAGTCCTTCAACTCCTCATTCAACTACTTTCCTCTTGTTGTTCATAAAAACATCTTCATTCTGTAATCATAGAAGCTTTATTTCAATGATGGTAAGATAATATTTATGCTATTATACCACTCTTTCCGAATCATTCTACGAACCATGCATGTCCATCTTCATTCATGCCCTGAACTAGAATTTCTAATAACTTATCAAACAAATCAATAGAAGGATTGCTAATATCACCACCAACAAAACTGCATCCCCTATTCTTTACTTTAATCCACCAACAACTTCTCAGTCTCCGTAAACTATTATTTTCACATATCTTCCGAGCAGCACCCTCCCCCTCTCCTTCATTCATGAAATGGCCATCTTTCGCGGTCCACATGGCAATATGCTTGCGGCTGATGGATTTAATTTTCTGGACTCCTCAGTCCTCATGTCCGAGCTTTACGCTGCATGGGCTAGTATTTCTTATGCTTTTCAGACTCTTCGAGCTCAAAGGCTTGTAATTGAGGGAGACTCTATAATTGTTATACAGTGGATGCGGAAAGAGAGTGCTCCTGATGTATCCATCAATCCGATCTTGAGAGATATTTGGGTCATGCTTCAGGAGGTGGATACTGCCCAGATTCGTTATGTATTTCGTAAAGCCAACACGGCAGCTGACTGGGCAGCGACGGCCGTGACTCAGCATGTAGGATATAGGATATGGACGATGGATGAACCATGTCCCCCTGTGTTGTTACAAATTTTACATTCCGATGTATCTGGGCTGACCCACACTAGACTAGTGTGATCGCCGTCTTTATCAAAAAAAAAAAAGAAAGAAAGAAATGGCCATCAATGGCATCATCGAAGAGGCAAATGGAAATATCACATTGAAATGAAACATTAATTTGATGGGCCAAATTGAGACTTTTCAAACCTAGAAAGAACTGAGTATAAAATACAAACACTTAAGGAAGTCTCGTTATATTTTATCCTAAAATTTGTTATTGAAAATTTATTATATATACATACAATGATGTTAAAAAAAACGTTGAAGCTAAACTATATAGTAACCATGATCTTAAGCTCGTGGTTTGTTGTCCCCCAAGGGTCAGAAGGTTGTTATTACCTTGGGGGTGCATGCATGTATTCTTTGGATGTCTCCGACATAAAACTTCTATTGTTACTCTCAAAAAACTATAGCTTCTGTGGTTTAAAGATTGATGGACTTTTAAATCTATTTCATAATATATACGAGTGTTAGGTACAATATATTAGTGATAAAGTGTTTGTGCTTGGTAGTCTAATAAAGGTAAGCCTATTTTGTTTTCTTCAGCAGCTGGGCTATTTGCAATCTCTCCAGAAAATTTTCATGTATAGAAAATGGAAAAGTCTTTGTACACCACCCCCGGTGCAACAATCCTATATGAGCTGCACCGCCTCTCCTGATTGGTCCACGTGAATCCTACGTGACTGACGTGCAGGACGGTATGGCTCTGCTACGATGTTACGTTCTGATCGTGACGGCCATGAAAAGAGCTTCGCCTTTTTTTTTAAATAAGCGTGCAGATGAAAATGCCCTTTCCCTCCAACCTACTTCTACCATCATTTTTTCTTGGATTTCATCTGTGCAAGAAAAACTCTTTCTTCCCCCTCGCTCTGGCTTTCGGATGCTAAGGAATCAGTCAAAGGTTTGAGCACGATCCTACGCCCTCGTTCTAAGAGTCCTGTTGAAAGAAAATATTTCAGCTACTGGAGTCGTTGTACAAAAACCTCTGAAGAAAATGTCATCCGCAGCCGGAAGTAAAAAGTCTTTACTCCCACTTCTTTGTAAAGCTCCTTTATTACACCAACTGTTTTTTATCGTTAGAGAAAGTTAATGTGTGACCAAACCGTTTAATGCACGGGTAACTTCCTTGGAGTTTAGTGTTTTGTAGCACGAATGTCGTACTCTTTTAACTAGGATGTTATAACTTATGAACTCGTCAGAGCGTTTCAATCGCCATAAAAGCTACGACACCCATATTACTGTTAAGATACCGTGGAGAAAAGCCTACGACACCCGTGCTTAAAACTAACCATGGAGAGAAGCCCCGCAACAACCCTGGAGGAATTCGGCCAAAAATATTTCGCGACACCCTAGTTGAAACCTTACGACACCCTAGCACCAATGCTATGACACCCGTGCTTATAACTGACCATGGAGAGAATCCCCGACACCCTAGGAGGAATTCGGCTGAAAATCCTTTGCGACACCCCAGTTGAAAGGTCATGATACCCTAGCACCAATGCTACGACACCCGTGCTTAAAACTGACCATGGAGAGAAGCCCCGCGACACCGCAGGAGAAATTATGTCGAATATCCTTCGTGTTGGGGAGATTGTTGAGAAATGTTGCCCCAATATTATTGATTTTGATGATTACCAAAAGCCATGAGCATATTAAAAGATGTAATGAGTTTATTTACATGAGCAATGAATTTATTTAGAACAATGAATGAGAATTTTAGTATAACTTTAACCAAGTTGAAAGTAACTTCAAGCTCCATGTTTAAGCTTTCAAAAAGAAATTTTATACTTCATATTTTAATCAATGAGTTTTTGGAACATTTCTTGAATTGATTCCTAATGACAATTTTATTGTATTCAAGTAAAAAATTTGATTTAAAATGAATCTGGAACGAATTTCAAGTCAATCAGAAAATTCTCTGATTTTTGATACGTTCCGGAGCTGACTCTAGAGTTTCAGAGTCGACTCCACTCAGAATACAGAAATGACTGTCTGTCTCGAGTCGACCCCTGTGATTTCAAGAGTCGACCCCTGATTCTGTCGAGCCGACTCCATGACTGTGTGAGTCGACTCCGCTCAGACACCAGAGGTGTGTTTTTCTGAGCACTTCGCGAGTCGACCCCTAACTTTTCATGAGTCGACCCCCGACTGTCAGGAGTCGACACCTTATTTTTGATGAGTCGACCCTTTGACTTTCTGAATATTTCTATTTTTGGTATCACGACTTCGAACCAACTCGCGAAAAGCAGGAGTCGACTCCAACAAATCTGGACGAGATTTTTCCGAATGCCAACTCAGCGTCAACGGTAATATTTTTAATTAACAGCTATTTTTCTTTGTTTCTAACGGCTATATTTTTGCAGAATCTATAAATAGAGAAGCCGTTTTCAAATCAATAGAAGGAAATAGACATTCAAATCAAAAGAGAGAAATCTTTCAAAAAAGAAGAAAAACATAGCGTCACTTGAAAAAATCCGTGATTCAAAATAGAGTGAAAGAAAAAGTGTGAAATCAAAGGAAGCTTCGTCTGAGCTCAAGTTCATCAATCCAAGGAAGCTTCAGAAGAAAATCCAAGAGCTATTCAAGAGCAAATCAAAAGATTTTCAAATTTCAAAGAAAAGAAGAAAAGCTCAAAACCTTCTCAACTGCTTCAACCGTGAAGAATCGGAGCTGAGGCTTGATTCAATCTAGCAAGGAGAAGAGGAAAAGAAGAAAAGCTCAAAAGTCAACCAACTACAAATCAGGCTTTTCTAAACTTTGTTCTTATATTTGATTATCTGCTCATTGAGGAGCTGTGTATTTGAAAAACACTATTTCTATTGTTTGTACCTAGTGGAGGTAGTCTTACCTCGGTACAAGCTTGGTAAAGCTTGTGTTAGGGTTTTTGTGCTGGTGAGCCCTTGAAAACCAGCTGGGTTCGTTGTGATCCCGGGAAAACAACAAGTTTGAGTTGTGAGCTTGTAAAACAACTCGGCTGTAATCAAGGAAGATTATAGTGTGGACCCAAGTGAATCTTGGGAGTGGACGTAGGTGTTGGATACACCGAACCACTATAAAATCTTTGTGTTTGCGTGCTTTCATTGACTCTATCTCTATCTCTGTCTTATTCACTGCACTTTGCATTTACCTTCATTCTTCTTAAGCAAACTATTTTAAAAGGCTAATTTTTTAAAGAACCCAATTCACCCCCCCCCCCCTCTTGGGTTGTCATCTGGGCCAACAATTGGTATCAGAGCTAGTGCTCATTAGATTTTGATCACACGATCAAGAGCTAAAGATCCAAATGGCAACACAAGTTGGATCATTTGCTGAAGGTCATTCTACGAATAGACCTCCACTGTTTAATGGTTCAAATTATTCTTATTGGAAAGCCAGAATGAGGATATTCATTCAAGCTTCTGATTATGAACTATGGGGTGTTATAATTAATGGACCTAGTACACCCACACATGTTATTGATGGCACTATTGTTCCTAAGCCCGAAAGGGACTGGAATGATAATGATAGGAAGATGGCACAGCTTAACGCTAAAGCCATGAATGTCTTATATTGCTCCTTAGATGCTAATGAATTTAATAGAATCTCCACATGTAATTCCGCAAAGGAGATTTGGGATAGACTAGAGGTTACCCATGAGGGTACCAACCAAGTAAAAGAATCTAAAATTAATATTCTTGTTCATAAATATGAGTTGTTTAGCATGGAACAATCTGAAACCATTGCATGCATGTATACTAGATTTACAGATATTGTTAATGGTTTGAAAAGTCTTGGTAAGACACATACTAACTCAGAACTTGTTCGAAAAATTCTTAGGTCATTACCAAGATCATGGGAAGCAAAAATGACAGCAATCCAAGAAGCAAAGGACCTCAACACTTACCCTTAGAGGAGCTTCTAGGATCACTTATGACCCATGAGCTGACTATGAGGCAGCATGTAGAGGAGGACACAAAGAAGAAGAAAGTGATTGCCCTCAAAGCTGCAAAAGAAGAAGAGAGCAGCAGTGATGATGATGATGATGATGAAGAGACTGCTCTCTTAGCTAAAAAGTTTAAAAGATTTATGAGGAGAAAGAAACCCTTCCATAAGAAGAAATTTGGAGCAAAGTGGGAAGGAGAAAAGGATAAGAACAAGGACAAGGACAAAGAAAAAGAGAAAGACCCCTTGACTTGCTATGAGTGTAATAAACCGGGGCACTTTAGGAATGAATGTCCTAAATTGAAGAAAGCCTACAAAAAGAAAAAGAAGGCTTATGTGGCGATTGGAGTGATAGCGAAGAATCTTCTTCCGAAGAAGAAGAACAAAAGGAAGTCGCAAACGTATGTTTTATGGCGGACGACAACGATGAGGTAAGTTCCGATAACCCTTGCGATGAATTTGCATTTGATGAATTATTTGATGCTTTTAATGAACTTGTCGGGATTTCAAGGTTTTGAAAAAGAAATACAAGATTTTGAAAAATGAAAATTTAACTTTCATTAAAGAAAAGGAAAATCTTAATAATGAAGTTAAGAAACTTAAATCTGAAAATGAAGTTTTGGTAAAAGATAAAGAATTAATTCCAATGAAAATAAAACTAAGGAAAGAGGTTGAAAAATAAGAACATAGTTGATAAGTTTACATTAAGCTCAACTAAATTAGACATGTTATTAAATAGTCAAAAAGCAGTTTTTGACAAAGCCGGATTAGGGTATAACACTTTAAGAAAAAAAATCACTGAAAAATATTTTTGTGCATGCTGGCCAAAGTAATTTTACATGCTTTAAATGTAATCAAAAGGACATAAATCTTATGAATGTAAAATTCTAAAACCTAATAAAAACTTAAATATTAAAGGGAAGAAAATATGGGTTCCGAAAGGAACAATATTTGTTGCTACTAACCATGAAGGACCCAAGAAAGCTTGGGTACCTAAACATAAAGTTTGATTTCATTGCAGGAATGTCTTGTGGCCAAGAGATCAAAGAGAAAGTGGTATCTTGATAGTGGCTGCTCAAGACATATGACGGGTGACAAAGAAGAATTCATCACCCTTGAAGAAAAAAAGGAGGAGTTGTTACATTTGGCGACAATGGCAAAGGCCAAATCTTGGGGTTTGGTAACATTCAAATAACTCCCTCCACATATATTGAAAATGTACTTTATGTTGATGGTTTAAAGCATAACTTAATTAGTATAAGCCAATTATGTGACAAAGGTTTTAAAGTATCATTTGAATCTTCTATATGCACAGTAGCTAATACCATTGATAATAGCATTGTTTTTATTGGAAATAGAAATGGCAATGTATACTTGATTGACTTAGACAATTTGTCTACTAATAATCATTGCTTAGTTGCTAATAATGCTAATATGAATGAGATTGGTTGGTTGTGGCATCGAAGATTAGGTCATGCAAGCACACACCTGATTTCAAAACTAATTAGAATGGATTTAGTAAAAGGTCTACCTAAAATAGATTTTGAAAATAACAAAATATGTGATGCATGTCAGTTTGGAAAACAAACGAGAAGTTCTTTTAAATCTAAAAATGTTGTTTCAACTTCTAGGCCATTAGAGCTACTTCACATGGACCTTTTTGGACCAACTAGAACCACAAGTCTAGGAGGAAAGAAATATGGTCTTGTGATAGTAGATGATTACTCTAGATTCACTTGGGTAATGTTTTTAGCTCACAAAGATGAGACTTTCTCGATATTCCTGAAATTCTTCAAGAAAGTACAAATGAGAAAAACACTACCATAGTGTCTCTAAGAAGTGATCATGGAACTGAATTTGAAAATCATTATTTGAAAGTTTTTGCAATGAAAATGGTATTAATCATAATTTTTCTGCACCAAGAACCCCTCAACAAAATGGAGTAGTTGAAAGGAAAAATAGGACTTTAGAAGACATGGCCCGTACCATGCTATGTGAAAGTAAACTCCCGAAATACTTTTGGGCGGAAGCTATTAACACAGCATGTTACATCCTAAATAGAGCATTAATAAGACCTATTTTAAAGAAAACACCTTATGAATTATGGCATGATAGAAAACCCAACATTAAATATTTTCATGCATTTGGTTGTAAATGCTTTGTTCACAATAATGGTAAAAATAATTTAGGCAAATTTGATGCTAAATCTGATGAAGGAATATTCTTAGGATATTCAATAACTAGTAAAGCATATAGAGTATTTAACAAGAAAACTTTAGTTGTTGAAGAATCCATTCATGTAGTTTTTGATGAATCTTTAGCAACTCGTTCCGAAAAATTTGATGATGAAGAAGATACAAACATAATTGAGAAAGATCTTGAAAAATTAAATATTGATGTATCTTCAGATCATGAGCAAGACGCTAAAGATAATGATTCACCTAAGGATGATGATACTAACACTAATCATAATGATATAGATCTACCTAGGGATTGGAGATATGCTTATAGTCACCCTAAGGAATTGATTATAGGTGATCCATCTCAAGGAATAAGAACTAGATCATCTATGAGAAATATTAGTAATCATCTTGCATTTGTATCACAAATTGAACCTAAAACTATTGAAGAAGCTGAAAAAGATAATAATTGGATGTTAGCAATGCAAGAAGAATTAAATCAATTCACTAGAAATAATGTATGGACTTTAGTAGAAAGACCTAAAAATCATTCTGTTATAGGATCAAAATGGATATTTAGAAATAAACTAGATGAAAATGGCATAGTAATTAGAAACAAAGCTAGATTAGTTGCAAAAGGATATAATCAAGAAGAAGGTATTGATTTTGATGAAACCTTTGCACCAGTAGCTAGATTAGAAGCCATTAGACTATTACTTGCATTTGCATGTCACATGAATTTTAACTTATTTCAAATGGATGTAAAAAGTGCTTTTCTAAATGGATTTATAAATGAAGAAGTATATGTAGAACAACCACCAGGTTTTGAAGATCATGAATTTTCAAATCACGTTTTTAAATTGCACAAAGCTTATATGGTTTGAAACAAGCACCTAGAGCTTGGTATGATAGATTAAGTAAATTCTTAATTGAAAATGATTTTAAGAGGAAATGTTGATAAAACATTATTTTTGAAAAGAAAAGGTAAAGATTTATTAGTAGTTCAAATATATGTTGATGATATTTTTTGGTGCTACTAACAATCTTCTATGTCAAGAATTTGCTAAGTTGATGCAGGGTGAGTTTGAAATGAGCATGATGGGAGAACTCAATTTCTTCCTTGGACTCCAAATCAAACAAAGCAAAGAGGGAATCTTTATCAACCAAACAAAGTACACAAGAGAAATTCTAAAGAAGTTTGGTATGGAATCAATCAAACCCCTCGGAACACCAATGAGTCCTTCATGCAAGCTGGACAAAGATGAAGAAGGTAAGAAGGTTGATCAAAAATATTATCGAGGTATAATCGGATCCCTACTTTACTTAACTGCAAGTAGACCAGACATAATGTTTGCTGTTTGCTTATGTGCTAGATTTCAGTCTGAACCTAAAGAATCACATTTAATTGCTGTTAAAAGAATACTAAGATACTTAAGTGGAACAAAAAATGTAGGTTTATGGTATTCTAGAGACTCAACATTGAACTTAATTGCATATACTGATTCTGATTATGCTGGATGTAAGTTAGATAGAAAAAGCACAAGTGGTGCATGCCAATTCTTAGGAAGTAACTTAATCTCATGGTTTAGCAAAAAGCAAAATTCAGTTGCATTATCAACTACTGAAGCTGAATATGTTGCAGCTGGAAGTTGCTGTGCTCAAATCCTATGGATTAAGCGACAACTTGAAGACTATGGTATCACACTTGATAAAACACCTATAAAATGTGATAACACAAGTGCAATTAATCTAACAAAAATCCAATTCAAC
>UESW01003898.1:168526-420626 GCA_900491605.1 Calamus simplicifolius
AGCGAGTTCATGAGCAGGTGATGAAGAAGTCAGACACAGAGCGGATACGAAAACTGATGCAAATATGCACTTATGGTATCGGTCCGGATGCTCTGTCCAGTTGCGCATCAGAAACTCCTGGCCGGCATCAATTATCTGCCAATGTAATGTAAACTGATTAATATAATTCTAAAATCAACAACTAGAAAAGGTTTTTTGATATACTTACATCATCTATTATCATTTCATTGTTAATGAGATCTTGAAGACTTTTCCTTGTTACAACGCCACCTAACATATTGGTGTAGACGATCTCGTCGGTTAGTCGTTCGCTCAAAAAAAATTTGATAATAATTTGGTCATCTTCGACCGTTGTGTTGGGCTTTGACGTGCCCACTGTCTTCGCCGACTTTTTAGGACGGGTTGTCTCATAACAATCTCCGACGACCTTGGATGCCTTACGCTTCCTCGGCTCTTTTTTAACCCTCCTAACAAGCGAAGGCACTCCAACGATTTCTATGTCCATATCATCACTTTTGGCGCAGGGGTGCCAAGTTTATTATCGGATTTGGACTCCTCTTGGCCCTCCGTAGAATTCCCCTCCCCCTCTTCTCCTCCTCTTTATTTCATTCCCATGCTCTTTTTATCATCCAATGAATCCCCCTCCAATCTCTTCTCCTCTGCTTTTGCATTCCCCGTCTCAGTTGGATACTCGGATGAATGGTCCTCCTCCATCTTCTTCTCCTCAGTATTTCCATTACCAGGCTCGCGGAGGATCAACTTCAGGGAATGCCCCTCCTCTGTTTTCCGTCTCCCTTGTCCTCCTCAATTCTTGCATTACTTTCCTTTCTGAGCAGTGAACTGAGGAGGCTCTCAGCAATGGACAGCATGTGCCTGACATCATCGAGTTGATCCTTAATGCACTCCAATTTAGTCCTTAACTCGGCACATCCTGCGCAGCTATCTGTTGGTAGAGGGGATGCTACTGTCTGCTGAGTGAGAAGCCAGCGCTCTTCTGACAGTGGTACAGTAGCTCCCTCCATCTGCAAAGCAAGATGATAACAAATTAATATTAAGTGAAAATATTGACATTAAGTTGAAAAATATGGTCAGAGCAATGGAGCAATGTACTAGCTTACCAAGTCGTGAGGCTACAAGTTGGCAACCCGAACCGACTGGATCTTCATTTGGTGGTCATACCACTTCAACAGCCGGGGCAGTTTATCGGGATATGCTGGTGCTCGCATTGATGTATGCTCGAGGAACCACGCCTGAACATGATATTTTTGGATATTAAATAATGTAATATTAACAAAGAAATTATACTAAGAACACTATTTCTGTCTCAATAATCCTTACCACCAGTACTGCCGAGCATCCGAACAGGGTAGGCTGCCTCCTAACTTTTTTTGCATTCTTTGAGTGGACTGGCTCCTCGGAACGCAAGCAAGCAGCTATTTCTGGGAGAGCCAGAACAATCAACTCCTTCAATACCGAAGCCCAGTCGATGCTATCCAGTTGACTTAAGTCATCAAGTGCTGGATGAGATACCGTGGATATCTCTGATTAGACTTTGGAGTCAAAAACATGGCCAACATGTAGGCGATCCAAAGTTGGACGGTGTCCTCGACATCCTCCTGTACCTTAGATGATCGGAGTTGAAATATTAACTTCTCCAAACCTTCTTGACGAAGATCTAAACCCTGGCCAAAACGTCTGAACAACCTTCCGTTGAACAATTGCTAGACGTGTCGATCTTCTTCCCATGAGCTGGAAGACCCAGAATGAGTGCGACTTCGTCGGCACTGAATAAAACTGGCTTTCCACAGAAAATGAACTCGTCGCCTCCATTGTGACATCATATGATGTCTGCTAGCAGTCGCCCGTCGACTGTGAACGTCTGCATGTCGACGAAGGCACCAAATGGGGTCCTTCGAATAAGTTTTGTATGTTGTCTAGTGAACCCCATCTTCCAAACCTTCTGAAACGTATACGGCCGGCCTACAACTATTCTTAAACAGCTGGGAAGCCTTCACTAGGGGGACTGAACAATTTTCATGTCAACTAAAACAGGGGGTGACATATACTTGTCAGCTGGGTGCCATTATGTATGTAACTAGGGTGTCATGAAATTTTAAGAGAGGATGTCATAATATTTTAACATAGGGATAAACATACCTGAAGGAGCCGCATCCTCATTCGAATGAAGAACGATGTCCTTGCTTTGTTCCCCATTTTCTCCTTCTGGTTCTTCCTTGTTCGCGGTCTTCGTCCACAAACGAAAGCACTCATCTCCATGAATGAAGTAGATGGAAGAAAGAACTATGGAAGAAATTTAGGACACCAGTGGCTTCTTGAGCAAGAAATGAAGGATGTCTTCTCGAGCAACAAACGAAGGACCTTAGGGTTTAGAAATTTTTTATGCCGACCTCAGAGAAATACGAAAGGACACCAGGATCGCCATGATCACATCACATTGATACACAAACCCGTAGGAACTGGCCATTTTTGCAACTTTTCTCGAAAAGATGGCATAGCTGAGTTACTAGGGTGTCGTCGAATTACAACTAGGGTGACATCAAAATTCCGCCTTGTTCAAATATATCATAGTGGTGTCATAAGTTTATAACAAGGGTGTCGAGAATGGGTGTCGCGAGGATTCTCTTCGTGGTCAGTTATAAGCATGGGTGTCGTAAGCACGGGTGTCGTAGCATTGGTGCTAGGGTGTCGTGAGGTTTCAACTGGGTGTCGCGAAGGATTTTCAGCCGAATTCCTCCTGGGGTGTCGCGGGATTCTCTCCGTGGTCAGTTATAAGCACAGGTGTCGTCGCCTTAAAGCTATGGTGTCGTAAGATTTCAACTGGGGTGTCGCGAAGGATTTTAACCGAATTCAACTGGGGTGTCACGAAGCATTGGTACTAGGGTGTCGCAGTATTTGGCTTCCCCACACTCTCTTCAGTAATGGTTTCTGTTCATGAGGGGGGTGAATTCCTCTGGGGTGTCGCGGGGATTCTCTCGTGGTCAGTTATAAGCACAGGTGTCATCGCCTTAAAGCTAGGGTGTCGTGAGATTTCAACTGGGGTGTCGCAAAGGATTTTGGGTCAAATTCAACTGGGTGTCGCGAAGCATTGGTATTAGGGTGTCACAGTATTTGGCTTCCCCACACTCTCTTCAATAATGGTTTCTATTCACGAGGGGGGAAATTCCTCCTAGGGTGTCGCAGGGATTCTCTCCATGGCCAGTTTTAAGCACGGGTGTCGTAGCATTGGTGCTAGGGTATCGTGAGGTTTCAACTGGGGTGTCGCGAAGCATTGGTATAGGGTATCGCAGTATTTGGTTTTCCCACACTCTCTTCAGTAATGGTTTCTGTTCACGAGGGGGGCAACCTTTCGTTTCCTGTGAGCGCCCACTGAGATGGTGGCACGTGGCAAGTTTCCACGATAGGGGCGCGGAGCTGAAGGCTCGGGCAATCGAAACACCCACCAGGAGTAGCTTAAATATGGATGGGGAATGTCATCGTTAATCACCTTTTTAGCTGATCTTCAAAATTTTTGGATACTGAGATGGCTTTTGGAGGTGAGGGGCGATCGACTGGCCCCCATGGGAGCCGCCGCACAACGGTCACCGTCGATGCGGAGGTCTTTGCATCGTCGCTCGCAAACCGCGAGCAACTCCAAAAGGCGGCCGAGCAATACCTGGCCGTTTCAACGAGAGAGATCGAGCTCCTGTCGGGCCAACAGCCAGCTGGAGGGGCAAGTAGCATCCCTCCAACGGAAGCTTGCCGAGTTAGCCCCGCAGCGTGGGGGGAGCTCGGCAGCGCCCGAAGAAGATGACAAGCCCCAGTGAGGGCTCTGTACTTTTTCTTTTCTTTTCTTCTTGTCTTTTCTTTGTGTGATGAATAATAATAAATTTTAGTAACTTTTGAGTTTGCTGCCATTCGCTCTTATCATGTGAGCCTTACCAAACGGACCATCCTCCTGGGGGGTTTGGTGATCTTGACGACTAAGGTGTAGCGTCCCTGAGAGTAGTGGAACTCATAAGTTCCAGCCGGAGTGCGGTATATTGCTCAGACTCGCCGAAGCATGATGAGTGTCCTGTTAGCATCGGTTGAGACCGAAGGATAAGGGAGCTCGGCTTAGTTCGAAACCACGACACCCTAGTTGAAAACCCACGACACCCTAGTTCAAAACCCACGACCCCCTAGTTCAAAACCTACGACACCCATTCAGAAAACGTTAAGACAAAGCATTAGTTCAAAACCCATGACACCTTAGTTCAAAACCGACGACACCCTAGTTCAAAACCTACGACACCCATTCAGAAAATGTTAAGACAAAGCATTAGTTCAAAACCTATGACACTCTAGTTCAAAACCACGACACCCTAGTTCAAAAGCCACGACACCCTAGTTCAAACTACGACACCCATTCAGAAAACGTTAAGGCAAAGCATTAGTTCAAAACCCACACACCCTAGTTCCCAAACCTAGTTCAAAACCCATGACACCCTAGTTCAAAACTCACGACACCTTAGTTCAAAACCTATGACACCCATTCAGAAAACGTTTAGACAAAGCATTAGTTCAAAACCCACGATACCCTAGTTCAAAACCCACGACACCATAGTTCAACACCCTACTTCTACCCGCCATCTTATCTCGTAGGAGATCCTGAAACATCGTCAAGCTCATAAACCACAACCTCAACCCTAGACTCCTGCTCCACGGCACCATCATCCACAGGAAGAATGTTTTACAATCAGAAAGAGTTTTTTATCGTCAAGCTCATAAACCACAACAACCTCATAACGAAAGAATGTTTCATGCTGCGGATGACATTTCCTCTAGAAGTTTTTGTACAAAGACTTCAGTAGCCAGGTATTCCAGCCTCGAAGCTGAAATATTTTCTTTCGACCAGACTCTCAGAGCGAGGGCGTAGGATCGTGCTCAAACTTGACTGATTCCTTAGCATCTGAAAGCCAGAGCGAGGGGGAAGAAAGAGTTTTTCTTGCACAGATGAAATCCAAGAAAAAATGATGGTAGAAGTAGGCTGAGGGAAAGGGCATTTTCGTCTACACGCTAATTTTAAAAAAAAGGTGAAGTGCTTTTCATGGCCGTCATGATCAGAAGTAACATCGTAGTAGAGCCATATCGTCCGGCACGTCAGCCACGTAGAATCCACGTGGACCAATCAGGAGAGACGGTGCAGCCCACGTAGGACTTGCTGCACCGGGGGCGGTGTACAAAGACTTTTCCATAGAAAATATGAAGCTATATTTTGTTGAAGCAAATGGATTGTGTCAGCAGAAGCTCCGTGAAGGTGATCCTCTTTCTCCTGACTCACTCATTCTTGTAACAAATATTCTTACCATATTGCTGAAGCAAATCGAATCTTATTGGTCTAGTCAAAGGAATTGGAGATTCTCCTTGTATATATGTGATATCAAGAGCTGCTAATAACTCTTTTCTATTCTATGTTGCAGAGAAAAGGAGACTCATTATAGTTAAAACCTTCATGCTTACATTTGATAACGTGTCTGGATTTAAGATTAACTTTTACAAAAGATCACTGATATGTTTGAAAGTAGATGAGAGGGTCACCTTGTCTTTTTCTACCCTTCTTAATTGCAATAGAAGAGAAATGTCGTTTAAATATCTTGGCCTCTCATTAGTGTTGGAAACCTTTAATTGAGAATATAAAAAGAGACTTGTATCATGAAAAGGTTGTGTTGATGCCAAGTCACTTTCTTCAAGTGCCGAAGAAATGGACGTCCTCCTCGCCGGACTCCTGCAAGAAAAGTCCCGGAGACCGGATGCTCCGGTAGACCCTCCGACGCTCAAGTTAGTCACTCGGGAACAGACAAGAATTAACTAGCAGAAAGAGGCTAGGAAACTAGAGTTTTGGATCCATACTTACAGCGTGAGCGTATGCTTTTATACCTGTTCGAAGATACCCCCTTTCATTCTCGAGATTGTTGATTTCAAGATGCCCCGTTCAATAACGGACAAAAGATGAGGCTGACAGTGACTGATCGTACTGTCGCCGTACATGCCGGAGGTGTCCCGCATCACCTGCCAGTGCGGCCTCACAAATGTCTCGCGCCGGTGGTTGTACATGGTGCACGCCACCGTCGGATGTGACCGCGCACAGTTGTGGGCTGGTGGTGAACCGTACACTGTAACGGGTATGGCCATGCACAGTGACAGGCAGGTGATGAACCATACGCCGTTATGAGGTATGGCCGCACCCTGCTATGGGTGTGCGGCGGATTACGTGAGTGTGCAAGGTGGCCTGGAGTGGGCCGGATCATGCATCAAGCACTGTTCATGCAGCCCGAGACCGAGGGGGTCTTGGGGGTTGAGATACTGTTCATGAGGCCCGGAAGCTATGGCTTGAGGCCGAGAGCGAAACTCGAGGCCAAGCACTGTTCATGCAGCCCGAGACCGAGGGGGTCTCGGGGGTTGAGATACTGTTTATGAGGCCCGGGAGCTATGGCTTGAGGTCGAGAGCAGAACTCGAGGCCAAGCATTGTTCATGCAGCCCGAGACCGAGAGGGTCTCGGGGGTTCAGGAGGCCGAGAGGGCCTCCGTCAGTTGCCGTTATCGTTTATTCTGATGGTGCTGGATCAGCCATATCAGATGCCCCCTCACCCCTGAGGCAAAGCGGGCCCATCCCAGCGAGGCGAAAGGGGTGTCACCTCCCAAGTGGCTGATCCCCGCCCTTTGTGAACCGCCCCCGGACACGTGTCTCTGAGCACTGCAATGACTTTATGCGGGCGTCAAGTGGGATGTTAAAGGGCGGCCACTACCATCCACCCGATCCGCAACATCGTCCTCGAGGCAAGATTGATCCTCGAAGTATGTGCGGAAGGTGGCGCTATCATTACCCATCATAACGATGACATCAACGACGTCTCATCGCTGGCCGGAGGCGGATCGTACCACGAGCCAAGCGATCATCGAGGCAGCCCTGCCTACGGTGAGAGTCCACGTGGCTGACGAGACAAGGTAGGATAATTCAAAATCCAATAAAACTCGGGTGGGGGTTGAATCTGGCCATATTGTTCCTGCTTCCATTGTCTTCTTCCCCTGGCTCCCTGACCTTCCGCCACCTGGCTCTCCCTGCAATCTAAGATTCCGCGCACACCATTTTCTTCCCCAGGTCAGATCTTTGTCCTTTCCAGACCTTTCTATTTCTTCTTCCAACAATGAGCTCCCAGTCCTGGATTTTGGAAACGATTCAGAGGATCGTTCTCCTTCTGGGAGGTTTCATGCCTCTCCTTCCTCTCCCCCTTCTCGTTCACCTCCTCTTGAGTGGTCCTCTGATTCAGAAGACCGCGTCCCCCTAGCCCGGCGTGGGTCGCCGGGAGGCTCCCGCAGGGAGGCGTCTGGCGGCGGCTGGCGTGGCCCCATTGAGGAGATGCCGGGCGGAAGCCGGCACCTCCTCGGGTGGAGGCAGAATCCCCGGAAGGGGTCGTCTCCACGGTGACAGGTCAGGATTTAGCGAACATCCGGGCCCATTACCAAATCCCTCGGGATGTTGGGCTCTATCTCCCAACTCCCGACGATAGAGTGATCTCCTCTCGACGGGCCGAGCGGCCATTTATGAGATTTCTCTGAGGGTGGGCCTCCGCATACCCCTTCCTTCTTTTTTGTGAACCTCCTCGACTATTACTCCCTGACACCCTCTCAGCTGGTCCCGAACTCCCTGAGTTGTTAGTGCCTTCGTCGTCCTCTGCCATCATCTCACGTTACCCCTAGAGTCCCTCTTTTTGCTCTTTTTACATCGTCTAGGATCAGAAGGGTTGGTGGCTGTTTCAGTCCTGACCCGGCCGAGTCCTTAAACTTCTTCTCCCTTCCTCCATTAAGGGGTGGAAATCCCATTTCTTTTTTGCCGATCTTGATCAAGTCAGGCCCCGGTGGGGGACCCCGACCTCTGAGGTAATACGAATTCCACTATCCACCCTGGTGACAAGGAAGCGTTGGGGCAGCTGTTGGCTACCGACATCCCTCGGTACAATATGCTTCTAACAGAGGAAAACCTCCAGTCGGTGGGTCTCATTTCCCACCACGGTAAGTCTCCCTTATACTTAGTCAAAGTCTTCATGTTTCATCGTTTTCTCTTTTTTTTATTACTAAACCCGGCCGATGTTACACAGCTATGAAAATCCTGACCCGCAAACTCATGAGGCTGCGCTAAAAGGAGGGCCCGGGAGGGGCCAAGTGAGGGGCAGCAAGCACCGGCCCCAAAATGCCTGACAGTGCGGGTGCCCGAGCCACCTGCACCGCAAGAGCCTCCGACTGCCCCGGAGATCGACTTGACGGTCGACACCCCCCCGAAAGGGCAGTGGGCGAGGAGGTAGCGGCAGCAGAGCCGGCCACGGAGGAGCCAGCGATGGTGGAGGAGCCGGGGAGGAGCCGATCGTGGAGGAGCCAGCGACAACGAAGAACCTGCCACCTCCTGCAGACCAGTTCCTACCGAAGTAACAAGGAACTAGGGAGAGGGACCGTCGGGGGCTGCAGGTCCATCTCTGGAGCAGACACCAGCAAGCAGCCCCCCGTGCGCCGAATCTTAAACCGCAGGAGCTGCAGGAGGGAACGGAGCTAGGCAAAAGGCTGCACCGAACTCCATTCTAGACGATGGATTCTGGGCAGAGCGGCTCATTTCGTCAATCTTCGTGCCCGAGGTTTAGGAAGAGCTCAGCCAGTTGAAGGCGGCCACTTTCTTTCAAGAGTCCTACGCGGCCCTGTCAAGGTAAGTAAACTCGCAGCTTCTCGCTTTTGGATTCCCCCTTTATTCTTCCTCTCTCTTTTTGACATGAGGTCTGACTACAGATTGCGAACTCCTTGGCCGCTAAGAGGGAGGTCATCCATGGGGGAAAGACCCTCATGCGGGAGGCCCAGAAGGAGGCGAGGAGGCTCGCGCTCGAGCAGAAGAGGCCGAGAGGGCCTTGGAATCGGCCAGGACCGCCTGGGCCGATGAAATAAGGGCGGCCGAGAGCCGGGCAGAAGTTGAGGCCAACCATCTGCGGGCGGCTCTCAGCCAACTAATGGAGACCGAGAGCGCTGTCGCGGCCTGAGACCTTCACATTTCAGAGTTGGCCGCGACCATCCAGGCGGCCGAGAATCAGACGGGCGAGGCCGAAAAGAAGGCAAGGAGGGCCAAGGAGAAGGCGAGAGAGGCCGAGGAAAGGGCAAAGAAAGCTGAAGAGAGGGCAAAGAAAGCTGAGGAGGAGAGAGATCATGCCCTGGAGGCCGAGAGGATAGCGGTGGCATCTCTGGCCGCAGAGAGAGAGGCTCGAGCTGCTGAAGTGGAGGCAGCTATGGAGGCTAGGGTTGCCAGGGTTATTGAAGAGTTTTGGGCGTCCGAGCGCTTCACCGATGAGCTGGCTGAAGCTTCAGTGGAGGCATACCTTCAAGGGTTCCAGCATGGAATGGAAAAGGTCGCTCGAGACCTGGACTTTCCACAAGCCCTTGAAGTCGAGCCGGAACGTCTTTCCAAGGTCGGCTCATCCGACGACGAGCACGCCAGCCGAGCCGTGAGCTTCACATTGTACTTTTTATTTTTGCAAGTCCAGCTTGGTCGGCGTTTTGTAAGCACTTTTGAGTTAATGAAATATATTCTTTTCTTTGACGACATTTGTCTTCATCCTACTGTGTCCTTTCCTCAAGTCCTTTGGTTACCGACATGGGACCCCTAGGGGCTTCGTCGGTACCAAGGAATAACCTTTAATTCATTCCCGAACAACCTCGACTTAGTCTCATAGGACCGAATCCTAGAGTCGAGAATATGGACTCCCGGCGATCGATGGAGCATCTAACTCAGAAGGCTAGGACTCGAACTTCCAGGGGCTGCTTGCGCGCAGCTTTGCCAATGATGCGCTGGACTTCGTGCCTGCTGGCCTAGGGCTCTTTGTGCCGATAGGGGGTCAGGCTTTAGTTGTCGAGAGCCGATGGTACATCGCTCTGCCAATGGTACACTGGGCTTTGCGCCTGGCTGGCCCAGGGCTTTTTGTGCTGACAGGGGGTCGGGCTTTAGTTGTCGAGAGCCGATGGTACATCGCTCTGCCAGTACACTGGGCTTCATGCCTGGCTGGCCCAGGGCTTTTTGTGCCGACAGGGGTCGGGCTTTAGTTGTCGAGAGTCGATGGTACATCGCTCTGCCAGTGGTACACTGGGCTTCGTGACTGGCTGGCCCAGGGCTTTTTGTGCCGACAGGGGGTCGGGCTTTAGTTTTCGAGAGTCGATGGTACATCGCTCTACCAGTGGTACACTGGGCTTCGTGCCTGGCTGGCACAGGGCTTTTTGTGCCGACCGAAGGTCGGGCTTTAGTTGTTGAGAGTCGATGGTACATCGCTCTGCCAGTGGTACACTGGGCTTCGTGCCTGGCTGGCCTAGGGCTTTTTGTGCCGATAGGGGGTCGGGCTTTAGTTGTCGAGAGCCGATGGTACATCGCTCTGCCAGTGGTACACGGGCTTTGTGCCTGGCTGGCCCAGCTTTTTGTGCTGATAGGGGGTGGGCTTTAGTTGTCGAGAGCCGATGGTACATCGCTCTGCCAGTGGTACACTGGGCTTCGTGCTGGCTGGCCCAGGGCTTTTTGTGCCGACAAGGGGTCGGGCTTTAGTTGTCGAGAGTCGATGGTACATCGCTCTGCCAGTGGTACACTGGGCTTCGTGCCTGGCTAGCCCAGGGCTTTTTGTGGAAAAACTGAGATGCTAGAACTTAAATTCATTGATGTGGAATGAGGGGTGAGAACCCAATAGAATACAAGTACAGTATTTAATGTAAGAAAGAGATGTACTATTGATAGTATCGATGGAGATTGTCAGCGTTCCACGTCCGGGGGAGCGGCCTCCCATCCAATTCTTCAACCTTATATGCTCCGTGACGAAGTACTTCGGCGATCCGGTAGGGCCCCTCCCAGTTCGGAGCTAGCTTGCCTCCTTCCGACGGCCTCAAAATTTTAGCTTGCCGAAGGACCAGGTCTCCCGGCAAGAAGGTCTTAGGGTGCACGCGGGCGTTGTAATATTTGGTGGCTCGTTGCCGGTAGACCGCCATCCGAAGTCGCGCTCGGTCTCGCACCTCCTCCACCAGGTCGAGGTTGGCTCGTAGCTGGTCCGGGTTATCCTTCGCACTGTACGACTCCACCTGAGGGCTCGAGGAACCTATCTCCACTGGGATGACAGCTTCGGACCCGAAGACCAGGCTGAATGAGGTCTCTCCGGTGGGAGCCCATGGCGTTGTGTGGTAGGCCCATAGCACATTGTGGAGTTCCTCCACCCACGCCCCTTGCAATCATCCAGTCGGGTTCTCAGTCCTTGAAGAATGATGCGATTAGTTACCTCGGCCGCTCCGTTGGTTTGAGGATGCCCAACGGAAGTGAATCTCTGATGTATGCCCAGTTCGGAGCAGAATTCGGAAGGGCACGTTATCAAACTGCCGGCCATTGTCGGTGACCAGAGTGTGTGGTAGTCCGAACCGGCATATAATAGACTTCCAAAAGAAGGATCTTACCTTACTCTCAGTGATCTTAGCAAGGGCTTCGGCCTCAATCCACTTGGTGAAGTGATCGACGGCCACTAGGAGGAACTTGTGATGTCCAGAGGCTGGGGGGAATGGTCCAAGATGTCCATACCCCACTGGGCGAAGAGCCAAGGTGCCGCCAGGGGGTCCAGCTGAGATGACGGCTGTCGCTAAACATTGGCGTGGAGCTGGCAGCTATCACACTTCTTAACAAGCTCGGCCGCGTCTTCCCTCATGGTCAGCCAGTAGTACCCCTGTCGTAAGGCCTTGTAAGCTAGGGCCCTACCCCCAGGTGACTCCCGCAGATGCCCTCATGGATTTCCGCAAGATGCAGTCCACCTCGACTGGTCCGACGCATTTAAGACTGGGTAAGAAAATGATCTTCGATAAAGCTTTCCGTCCATCATCAGGAATTTCGAAGCCCGCCATCTGAGTAGCCTGGCCTCGGTAGGGTCTTCTGGGAGAGTGTCGTCGGCCAGATACCGGACATAGGCATCCATCAGGAGGGCCCTTGTTCAACCGGTAGTGCCTCATCCGGCTTCGATGCTTGGGGTCTGCAAGTGCTCCACATACGTTCTTCCCAGGGTCCCGTCGGCCGAGGTGGCTAATCGGGACAGCGCGTCGGCCCTAGCGTTCTCTGCTCGGGGAATGTAGCTAACGCGAAGTAAGAGAACCGAGAGGCTTGGGACTGCACTTTGCTCAGGTAGCAGGACATGGTAGAGTCTCTGGCTTCGTATTCCCCAGTCACTTGCCCAGAAATGAGCTGGGAGTCGATGAAGGCCCTCAGATGTCCCGCACCGAACTCCTCAGCTAGCCTCATCCCCGCCAACAGGCTTCATACTCTGCTTGGTTATTAGTGGCCGGGAACTGAAACCGAAGGCGTACTCCACCACCTCTCCCTCGGGGCTCACAAGGATGAGCCGGCCCCACTTTCTTGAGAATTTGCTGCTCCATCTACATGCAAGATCCAGTCTTACTTCCCTGGTTCCTCGATTGGGGAGGATTCACGGGCACCTCCGAGCACGATTCCTTCGAACATCCCTCGGTCCAAGAACACTCGACCAAGAAATCAGCTAACACTTGAGATTTCATGGCAGACCTTGGTCGAATAGATAGGTCGAACTCGCTCAGCTTGATGGCCCACTTGGCTAACCGACCAGAGGTATCTGGACGGGATAAGATGGTCCGAAGAGGTTGGTTGTGAGCACCACGATGGGATGAGCTTGGAAGTAGGGTCGAAGCGCTGGGCAGAGACCACCAGGGCAAAAATGATCTTCTTAGTCCTGGAATATCTGGTCTCAGCATCATGAAGTACCTTGCTGGTGTAGTAGACCGGCCTCTGTACTCCGTCGGCATCCATACGCACGAGCACAGAATTGACGGCCTCTGGGGAGGCTGCAAGGTATAGAAAGAGCTCTTCTCTGCCCCTTGGCTTGGACAACAGCGGGGGAGTGGATAGAAAATGCTTTAACTCCTCGAAGGCGTCCTGACACTCTTTTGTCCACTCGAAGCTATTGACCTTGTGCAGCGCCTTAAAGAAGGGCAAGCACCTTTCTGCTGACCTTGACATGAAATGACTCAAGGCCGCGACCCTCCTGTTAGGCATTGCACCTTCTTCTTATTAGCTGGGGGCCTCATGTCCAAGATAGCCCGAATCTTGTCAGGATTAGCTTTGATCCCCCGTTGGGTCACCATAAAGCCCAAAATTTGCCTGCTGCCACCCCGAAAGCACATTTGCGGGGGTTTAGCCTCATCCGGTACCGGCGCAGGTTGCTGAAGGTCTCTGCAAGGTTGCGACATGGTCAGCAGTACTGGTGCTCTTGGTCAGCATATCGTCCACGTACACCTCCATGTTACGTCCGATCTGGTCCTCAAAGACCTTATTCATCAACCTCTGGTAGGTGGCTCCGGCGTTCTTCAACCCGAACGGCATCACCTTGTAGCAGTAAATCCCTTTTTCAGTAACAAAGGAGGTGGCTTCTTCATCAGCCGGGTTCATCCTGATTTGGTTGTACACCGAAAATGCATCCATAAAACTAAGAGTTTCGTGCCCGGACATGGCATCCACTAGTTGGTCGATCCGGGGCAGTGGAAAGCTGTCCTTGGGGCACGCCTTATTGAGATCGGTGAAGTCCACGCACATCCTCCAGCTCCCATTGGCCTTGTGAACCATCACGACATTCGCCAGTCAGTCGGGGTAGTGCACCTCACGGATATGACCGGCTGCCAACAGCTTTCGCACCTCCTCATCCATGGCCTTCTTTTGCCAAACGGTCGGCACTCCGGCTTAATGTTGAGCTGGTGGGTAATCACTTCCTCCGGAATGCCGGCATATCGGACGCCGACCAGGCGAAGACATCAGCATTAGCCCGCAAGAAAGCGAGGAGCTGGTCACGGGCCTCCTCCGGGAGCAGGGCTCCGATCCGAATCGTCTTCGCTTGGTCCTCCCCAAGAGGGAAAGCAAGCAGGTGCTTGGCCGGCTCTCCTCTCCTTTCTAGATCCCGGGGTCTAGCGCTTTCGGTGCGGGTGCAGGCACCACCCCCTGCGGACTGGGGGCCATGTGGTAGCAAAGCGGAGGTGGGTTCTGCTCTCCCCGCATCTCCCCTACTCCCTCCCTGGGGGAAACCTTACGAGGAGTCACTTAGTGGATATGACAGCGTCCCAAAGGTTGAGCCCAGGCCTCCCGAGGATTGCATTATAGGCGAGGGGCACTTGGACCACCAGGAAGCTCATGAAGACTGTGCTTTGGCGCGGGGCCGTGCCAGCCGTGACGGGAAGAGTGACCTCCCCCTCAACTTTCACAGAGTCTCCAGTGAACCCCATCAAGGGTGTAGCGACGGGCCGGAGCAGTCGGGCGACAGGTTCATGCGAACAAAAGCATCATAACTCAAAACATCCACCGAGCTCCCACTATCAACCAGAATTCTTTTTATAGGGTGCTTAGCAATCGTCATGGACACGACGATGCTATCATCATTTTTATTCACCACCCCCTCTAAGTCCTTTTTAGAAAAAGGAATTACAGAATCTAACTCCCCCTCCGCTCTTGGCCTTTTGGGCGGGCCGCCTGCCCCCCAGGAAATCATCGCCACCGTCTTCTCGGTTGGAGCGTTGTCGATCATCGGCGGCGGAGGCCTGACGTACCAGGAGTATCCAGGTTGTTCCTTCGAACGAACTTTCCCAGATGGCCACGCTGGATAAGATCCTCTATCGCCTTTTTCAGCTGGCGGCAGTCGTCGGTGTCGTGTCCATGGTCCCGGTGATAGCGGCAGTAAAGGTTATTGTTGCGGGGGATTTTTGGGTTCATCGGAGGTGGGCGCTGAAAATAAGACTCTCCTCAATCTCGAGCAAGATGTGTGATATAGGGGCGAGCAGAGGAGTGTAGGGCCCGTCTCTCTATGCTGGACTCGAGGACGGTTGTCTGGTCGGCGGGGAGGTTCGGGCTTCCTGGGTCGAACTTTGACAGGCTCAGGGCGGGTCGACTTCTTGGGGACACTCCCGCTCGCCTCGCGCCGGGAGGAATCAGCTTCGTCGGCGCGGATATACTTCTGGGCCCGAGTCAAAAGTTCGGCGTAAGATCCGGGCGCTTCTTGTCAAGGGAGTACGCGAAGCGAGACGAACGGAGCCCTCGCTTCAAGGCCAAGGTGGCCACTGAGTCTTCAAGATTGTAGACCTCTAGGGCTGCCTCCTTGAACCGAGCGACGTAATCCCGCAAGGACTCGCCGCTCTTTTGCTGGACAGCGAAGAGGCTGTCAGCCACCCTTGGAATCTTCCGGCAGGCATCAAAATGGGCCAAGAAGGCCCTTTCCAGCTGACGGAAAGAATCGATACTCCACGGCGGCAACGAGAATACCAAGCCCGGGTGGCCTTCTTCAGGGTGGCAGGGAAGGCAATGCACATGAGCGAATCGGTGGCCCCCTGGACCTGCATGAGAACCTTGTAACTTTCCAGGTGGTCCAGGGGATCCATGGTTCTGTCATATGGGTCCAGCTGGGGAGGCAGAATCGGGTGGAGATGGGCTCTTCCATGATGCGGCGGGACAGCGGTGGCCGACTGTCATAGTCCGCCTCTGGCAGGTGAGTGATTCGGCGGCTGAGTTCCTCCAACCGCTAGTTATACTCGTCGAGTCGACGCTCGGCTCGGCGGGCTATCCTACCATCGAAGGACCCCTCTCCCGAGGATTCTGAGGACGAGGAAGGGTGATGGCGATGTCGGGGGGGTGCTCTGCCTCCTTCCCGCCGTCGCTTGGGAGAAACACTGGCATGGCGAGAAGGCGATCGGGGTCTCTTGAAGGCTCCTCGGTGGGGGGGTTTGGGCGAGGCATGACGGTGGCGAGCTTCCAGGACCGGTGATCTCCTCTGGGAGGAATGCTGGCTGGGTTGCACCACCCCCGGAACCGATGGATACGGCTCCGGCTGCCACGGGGCCACCTGCTGATGCTGCAGGCCTTGAACCGCCCGCCAAGGATTGAACTTGCGTGGCTAAAGCGGCAAACCGGTCTTCCTAGAGCTGCTGGGGAGTAGGCGCAGGGACACCGATCAGTGGAGCGGATGGTCTTGCCTCCTGGACGCAACGGTACCGGGCACCGGCGGGGGAGCTGAGGGGGCAACCGTCAATAGATCGGCTTCTTGGTGCTGCCCCCCAGCGCAACTAACAGAGATCCCTTTCGCACGGGTTGTCACCATAGCTCAAGGGCACGGAGAGAGAGAGGTTGCAGATTGCCGGTTCGATGTTTTTCTCTTCACCCCCCTACCTGCGCGCCAATCTGTTGAAGCCAAGTCACTTTCTTCAAGCGTCGGGGAAACATACGTCCTCCTCATCGGACTCCTGCAAGAAAAGTCCCGGAGACCGGATGCTCTGGTGGGGACCCTCCGACGCTCAAGTTAGTCACTCGGGAACAGACGAGAGTTAACTAGCAGAAAGAGGCTAGGAAACTAGAGTTTTGGATCCATACTTACAGCATGAGCGTATGCTTTTATACCTGTTCGAAGATACCCCTTTCATTCCCGAAGATTGTTGATTTCAAGGTGCCTGTTCAATAACGGACAAAAGATGACGCTGACAGTGACTGATCGTACTGTCGCCGTACATGCCGGAGGTGTCCCGCGTCACCTGCCAGTGCGGCCTCACAGGTGTCTCACGCCGGTGGTTGTACGTGGTGCGCGCCACCGCCGGATGTGACCACGCACAGTTGTGGGCAGGTGGTGAACCGTACGCTATAACGGGGTATGGCCATGCACAGTGATAGATAGGTGATGGACCATACGCCATTATGAGGTATGGCCGCACCCTGCTATGGGTGTGCGGCAGATTACGTGAGTGTGCCAGGTGGCCCGGAGTGGGCCGGATCATGCATCAAGCACTGTTCATGCAGCCCGAGACCGAGGGGGTCTCGGGGTTGAGATACTGTTCATGAGGCCCGGGAGCTATGGCTTGAGGCCGAGAGCGGAACTCGAGGCCAAGCACTGTTCATGCAGCCCGAGACCGAGGGGGTCTCGGGGGTTGAGATACTGTTCATGAGGCCCGGGAGCTGTGGCTTGAGGCCGAGAGCGGAACTTGAGGCTAAGCACTGTTCATGCAGCCCGAGACCGAGGGGTCTCGGTGGTTGAGATACTGTTCATGAGGCCCGGGAGCTGTGGCTTGAGGCCGAGAGCAGAACTCGAGGCCAAGCACTGTTCATGAGGCCCGGGAGCTGTGGCTTGAGGCCGAGAGCGGAACTCGAGGCCAAGCACTGTTCATGCAGCCCGAGACCGAGGGGGTCTCGGGGGTTGAGATACTGTTCATGAGGCCCGGGAGCTATGGCTTGAGGCTGAGAGCGGAACTCGAGGCCAAGCACTGTTCATGCAGCCCGAGACCGAGGGGGTCTCGGGGGTTGAGAAACTGTTCATGAGGCCCGGGAGCTGTGGCTTGAGGCCGAGAGCGGAACTCGAGGCCAAGCACTGTTCATGCAGCCCGAGACCGGGGGTCTCGGGGGTTGAGATACTGTTCATGAGGCCCGGGAGCGGAACTCGAGGCCGAGAGGAACTCGAGGCCAAGCACTGTTCATGCAGCCCGAAACCGAGGGGTCTCGGGGGTTGAGATATTGTTCATGAGGCCCGGGAGCTGTGGCTTGAGGCCGAGAGCGGAACTCAGGCCAAGCACTGTTCATGCAACCCGAGACCGAGGGGGTCTCGGGGGTTTAGGAGGCCGAGAGGGCCTCCCAGTTGCCGTTATCGTTTATTCTGACGGCGCTGGATCAGCCATATTAGGTTGATTACTCTCGATTGGAAGAAAGCTATGCCTACTTAACTCAGTACTTCTGGCACTTACAACATACCTTGTATCAGTTTTTAGACTTTTTATCTTGGGTGGTCTAAAAGATTGATAAGCTTAGGAGGGCATCTCTTTGGAAAAGAAAAGAGGTAATAAGCTAGTTCCACTATTTTATCAATTGGGAGGTTGTCTCCAAGGACAAAAAAGGATGACTTGAGTCAGAAATCTTCAAAATATGAATTTAGCTTTATTGGCTAAATGGACCTAGAAGTTCTTCTGTAGTCAAGGTGAAGGCAAAAATTCGTGATTGAAGCTTGTCTTCAAAGCTTACCGCTCAAAGTATCAATTTGCTCTGTGAGGTAAAAATAGGTTGCGAAAAGTTTCTCCAATTTAGAAGGACATATATAGGGACCTATTTGCCTTTTAAAATTGTATGTCATTTAAGCTAAGCAATGGGAAGAATAACAGGTTCTAAAAAGATAGTTAGATTGTTCCCCTAGCATATCTTTTTGAGGATTTGTATAAGAGAGCAACCAAGAAGTATAAGTTAGTGACATCATTTTGGAGCCAATTAGCTCAACAATGGAATCTTTGCCTAGCCAAACCCCTCATAGCTTCAGAATTTGTATAGTTGCAGTAGCTCCAAATTCTCCTTATTGCTATTTGACTATCACGGTTAGCGGAAGTCTTAGCATAAAAACTTCACAGTGGTGGTGTGCATAGCATGGACTCTTGCTACAACTTTATTAATTAGGGAGGAGTCTACAATCCCTGCAATGCTTCTGTCTGGAAAACATGTTTTAGAGAAAGTTATTTTATTTTATTTTTTTAGTTGGTTCTTCATAACAAACTTCATATAAGAGATAATTTAGCAAGAAAAGTTAACTAATAATTATGTGGGATAGCTAAGAGTCCCTTGATCATTTATTTGTCATATGCTCATTCTCTAGATCGATTTTGGTAACTCTAATGAATACAATGGAAATAAACAGATTACCTTCCAGTGTCTCTAAACTCTAAATCAATGTGGAGAAGGAAGAAAGTGCCAACATCAAGAAGAAAAAGCTTGGATCAGTTGCTCATATCATTTATATTACAAATGTGAAATGAAAGAAACTCAAAATATTTCTTTCTCATCCTCTAATAGCCAGTTTTAATCTATGGACAATTTTGCTCGAGGAAATGGTTAAATTCTCGTAGGTAACTGATGTGAGGTAAAATTGACTCTACATAAAGTCGTAGACATGGCAGATGGTGGGACCCATTTCCGAGCTTTAGTTCGCCAACCGCCATGTAGAAAAAACCCACTCTCCGTTACAAAAAGGACGACTACACCAACTTCAATCTCCGAACCTCGGCAGGGCCGAGCCATCTCCGAACCTCGGCAGGACCAAGTAACCTCCAAACCTTAGCAAGACCGAATGATCTCCACATCTCGGCAAGGCCAGCCAAGCCACTAACCCCTGGCAGGACCAAACATTCTCCAAACCTCGGCAGGGCCGAGCTTGGACATCCTTGAATCATGTCGAACATCCCGAAAGAAAACTCACATTGATCACAAAGATCTCAGAACGGGCCTCCCTAGATGGAAACAGAGCCAGATACGACACCCCATTCATGATCAATAGGATCCCATATTCCTGATAAGGCATACAACTATTACCCTTATCAGCCACCAATTCTCATAACTGCGTCCGAGAAATCAGATAACAACTTATCATCTCAGCGGCGCATAAATACCAGGTCCCAAGACCCTTCAGGTAAACTCGAAAGCATACAAGAAACCTTAACAGATGCCATTGCTCTCCAGAGACTTCCTTTGAGGCGTCCTTCTTTAACAACCTTCTCCACTCTATCAGTTGCCAAGGGTTTTCACTGACTTAGGCGTCGAAAGGTCTTCCGCAAGGACCACCCACCTTCATTCTTGTGCAAGGACTATTTTACAGGTTTGTGAGGATGGAAAAGAGCCATTCGGATCCCGACATACATCGTCCCCAAGCCGAAAAACAGAAATCTGCAACAACAGTAACTTAGTATTTCTTTTCCTTCGTTTCTTCCTTTTTCTACTTTGTAAACTCTTATTAATTAATAAAGTTTGTTGGTGGGGAAAGTTTTTTCATCCCTCATGATTTTTCTAAAAAAAACAAAAAAATTTCAATGAGAGTACTTCATGCGGGGGCAATGGCATTCTTATCTGGAAACTGATCCTTCGTAAATTAGGATACGTTCAAGATACTGTCACTGGGCTTTCAATCGGCACGCGCAAGCGCTCCTTTGTGCACCAATTCCTTACGTCTACCGGTGATGGCGTTAGAGGATCCCTTCCCCTAACCAGCCTAGACCCTTGAACAATAAAATAAAAACCCCAAAGACAAGTCCCACCCAAACACGATGATATACGGGAAGCACAACCTTCCCAACCAAAGAACTCTTGTAATTTGGAATAATGAGGTTGCCTGAAGGCTATAAAGACACTTCTTTTTGTCTCTAACAAAGATCACACAAAGTACCAACCCCAACGTCACTCAACAAGATCTGACCTGGATGCCTCGCACCTATGCGCACCGTCTGTGCATGTCGGCCACGTCCCGTCCTCGTGCGCAAGCCAGGCTAGCCCGGCCATCGACTTGGTCAAGTGCCATGATGGCATGCACCAAGCTGGTTGGGTCACCTAACTTATCCACACGCTAGGCTGGCTAAGTGCCAGGCTGGCCGCTGGCTAAGCAGCCATGTACCACGCTTGCATGGTCCACGCCCGGCGCCCAGCGCCAATGCGCATGCTCACCTACGTGCGCTCGGGCAGGGCAGCGTGCGCGCCCAGCGTGCATCGCTGGCCCACGCATGTTCCTGCGCATCCCAGCACATGGCCGTGCGTGCCAGACGCTCAGCGCCGGCCTGCGCATGCACTCATGCGCATCAAGTAACCAGGCATCGAGCCTAGGGCCTCTCCGCATGCCTCAAAGGCAGCGTGCCATCCATGAGTCGGCCCGGCCTGCGCGTGCTTTAGCCACGCGCAGCGAAGCCAAAGTCTCCTCTCAATATACTTGCACAGCATCCTGCACTGTGCCACCCCGAGGGTTCTGTAGACACGAGCATCATTGCAGACTGGCACTGCCCATGCGCATTGCCAGGGCCGTAACAATCCTTCCCCCGCTAAAATCTCAATGCTCTCATCGACCATCAAGGCTCCATGCCGCCGCGCAGTGCATCCTCCTGACGCACCTTGTCATCCCGCACCTTGGCCCTCCTGGCCAAAGTCTCCCGAGTCCCAACGTGGCCACCTACCACGCGCACCCCCTGATGCCTCCTCGGTTGGACAGCCCACTCGCCCAGCCATCCCGCCTGCTGCCTCCTGCTACAGGCCTCCATGCCTAGGCTCTTCCATGCATTGCCTAGGCGTGTGGTGGAGTGCTCCCTTGCCCCGACCCTTCACTTCCTACACCATCCCTCCACTGGAACGAAGTATGGACACCTACCTCTTCGGATCAAGATGCCCCTCCGATGAGGCATGACCACGGCCTTACACTTGATGAAGAAATTGATCCCGAATATCAGGTCATAGTTGTCGATCGGCAAGACCGTCATGCTGCAGTGCCCCATCCAAGAGCCCACCTCTAATGTGGCCTTCGCTTGACCAAAGACTCCATCTCCTCATAGTTGATAGGCTTCACCCTATAAGGCTAGGAAAGCATTCCTAGACCCAATCTCTGTGCCGCTCCTTGGCTTACGAAATTGTGCATCGCGCCGAAATCAACCAAGGCCTGCATTGTCCTCCCATTGACCCGAGCCCTCACATACATCAAATCTTGGCGTTGCCTCCTTATGGCCAAAGTATTGATGGACTGTAGCGGAGCCATCCTCACTACCGGCTCCTCCTCTGAACTCTCAGATGCCCTATCTCCCTGGGTAGTGACGGCCGCTGCTGTCACCTTCTTTGGACACTCTCATGCTAGATGCGGCCCTCCGCATATGAAGCATCCAGCAAATTTTGTATGTCCCTTTTGTTTTGTTGCTGCATGTGGTGGCACGCTCTCCTTCTTGCCTACTCGACCCCGCAGTGATGATGCACTCTTGCGCTTGCCCTTGCCCTGGCCACCGCTACCCGAAGTAGTACCGCTGCGAAAGTCCACCAGCGCCTCTGCTGCTACGAAGGCTGATGGAATATCCCTCACCTCCCTCCTGCGAAGTTTGGCCTGCGCCCACCCCTGTAGGCCAGCGAGGAAGTTGAAAAGCTTATCTTTCTTAGACATGTTGGACACCTCTAGAAGTAGATTGCTGAACTGCGACACGTACTCCCGGATGCTCTCTATCTGCCTCAGCTTCCTCAGATTCTCTCGAGCAAGCCACCCTGCGTTGCTCGGTTGGAACTGACCCTTCAGTTCCCTCTTGAGATCTTCCATGTCTCGATTCTGGGATGCCCTGCACAGTCATCCTCGGCCATCCTGGTCCTCCACCAGAGCTTGGAGTTACCCTCCAAATATGTCAAGGCCCAATCCACCTGATCGGGTGCTGGGATCTTCGCCGCACGAAAGTAAGTCTCCATATCCCATATGAAGTTCTCCACTTCCGTCGTGCTCCTAACTCTGCCGAAGGCCTTAGGCTCCCAGACCTTCGCTTCCTTTGTTGGAGTGCTGACCATGTTGATTGGACTCCGCGCCTCCTACCTTAGACAAATCACCTCCTGCTCCAAAGCATGGATCCGAAGCTCCAATCTCTCCTTCACGGCTAGATTTGATCATTGTTATTGCAGATTTCGATGCTCGAGGTCACGAATCAGCCCCTCATGCGCCTTCATCAGCTGATTATACAAAGTCCGCAACTCGGTCAACTACATGCTCAACTTCGCGCATATAGCTACCAAATCCATGGTTAATCCTTCTCCTGAATCTTCCATAATCCCCTCCAAATGGGTCACACGGTCTCCTACCATTCTTGCCATCTGTGCTTGGAACTTGCTTCAACCAGGCTCTGATACTGCTTGTCATCGGGCTTTCAATCAGCACGCACAAGCGCTCCTTTGTGCACCAAGTCCTTGTGTCTACCGGTGATGGCGTTAGAGGATCCCTTCCCCTAATCAGCCTAGACCCCTGAACAATAAAATAAAAACCCCAACTACAAGACCCACCCAAACACAACAATATATGGGAAGCACAACCTTTCCAACCAAAGAACTCTTCACTAAGTAATTTGGAATAATGAGGTTGCCCGAAGGCAACAAAGACACTCCTTTCTGTCCCTAACAAAGATCACACAAACTGCTCGCCCCAACCTCACTCAACAAGAACTGACCTCGATGCCTCGCACATGTGCGCACTGCCTGTGTGTGTCGGCCACGTCCCATCCTCGTCTAAGTCCGCCTAACTCAGACCTTCGCACGCCTCGATCTCCACTGATCCGACCGCTCGCCAACCTCATGCGCCCTCCTCGGGATGCTGGATGGCCCCACCCGAACTCCACTCGGGTGGCTTCAACACTTAGGATTTTCTCCAATCCCTTCAATCGATTGATTAATTGATTGATGCCTAAGCCTAGGTCCGCCCCTCTTTAAATAGGTGCTCCCAGCCGACTTAAGCCATCGCCTCAAGCTATTTGGATAAGCCTTATCCAAAGTTCATCGCCTAGAAATCCCAGAACTAACCTTCGGCCAGGCTATATGGTCCGTCCGCCCAGGTGCACGCGCGCTCGACGTGCGCCGTCATGCCGCCTGCACGGCCACGGGCGCTCTGCGTTGCAGACGCGTCTGCTAGGCTGGCAGCGCATCCGCTCTGTCCGCCAATCATCCTGCGCACATGCCTGCCAGGCTAGCTCTGCGTCCGCTCCTCGTGCGCGAGCCAGGCTGGCCAGGCTGACCCGGCCACCGACTTGGTCACGTGCTAGGATGGCATGCACCAAGCTAGTCGGGTCACCTGACTTATCCACACGCCAAGCTGGCTAAGTGCCAGGCTGGCCGTGGGCTAAGCGACCATGTGCCGTGCTCACATGGTCCATGCCTGGCGCCCAGCGCTAGTGCGTGCGCTCACCTGCGTGCGTGCCCAGCACCCATCGCTGGCCCGCATAGGGCAGCGTGCGCGCCCATCGCTGAACCGCGCATGTCCCTGCGTGTCCTAGCGCATGGATGTGCACGCTCGGCGCCCAACGCCGGCCTGCGCATGCACTCATGCTCATCAAGTGCCCAAGCATCGAGCTTAGGGCCTCTCCGCATGCCTCAAAGGCAGCGTGCCATCCGTGAGTCGGCCCATCATGCGTGTGCTCCAACCACGCTCAGCGAAGCTAAGGTTTCCTCTCAATGTCACTGCCCCAGTAATGCGCACGGCCAGGAGGGCAGTTGCGCAGCCCGCGGCGTGCAGCATGGGCAAGGCAGGTGGCCGAGGACCTGCTTGGATGGAGTTTGACCATGCGACAGGATGCGCACATCTGTCCGAGGGGCCAGCAAGCCCCACATCTAGTCAAACACAGCTGCGCGAGGTTGGTGACCAAGCGCCAAGGCCGGATGCGGACTCATCTTCCAAACGCGATGGCACGTGGAGTCGGCATCAGCTAGCCCAGATATCAGCAAGGCAAGCACGACCAAAGGAGACCCGGAGCCATCCCTTAGTTGCACGGAGGCTAGCACAGCCATACGCACCCGCCCGCGCAGGCACGCACAGGCCAGTCTAGCCGCGTGCCCAGGCGCACGCAGGCAGTAGCGCGCCCAGGCGCGCGTAGGCAGCAACACGCCCAGGCACAGGCGGCACCCGGTGCGCACGCGTGCCCAGACGCCGTTGCCCCCAAGCGCGCTTGACCGGCCAGGCTGGTGCTCGCCAGCCTGGAGCCCGAGCACGTGCCTCACGCGCGCGCCCGGTGCAGGCGACTCACGAGCGCGCCAAGCACACGCACCTCATGCGCGCGCCCAGAGCACACACCCAGGCTGGCAGGCGGCCAGCCTGGCGGCGGCGCATGCGGATGGGCGGGCAATGGCCCATCCATGCGGACGCCTGCCAGCTTGGCGAGCGCTCGACCGTTGGCGCTCGCCAGGCGGGCCAGCGGTCAGCGACCAGGCGCCCGCCCTAGCGCGCCCAGACGCATGCCCAGTTACCCAGTGCCCTGGTGTGTGGCTAGGCTGGCGTGCGCCTAGCCTGGCCAGCAACGTCCACTAGCCTGGATTAGGGGCAGATTTGGCATTATCACAAAGCACCGAAGCTTACCTTTGGATAACTCTTTGAGGCGGTGATTTAGCCGAATCTTGGGCCATCCATCAGCCATCCAACGGCCAAGAAAGGATAAGCTTGAGGAGAGCTTTAGGTGGTGATTCATGAGCGGTGCACGAGTTCTACATGGGATAAGGCGGTGGCTAAAAGCTATAAAGGAGGGGCAGAGGTCTTTGTGAAGAGCATCCAATCAAGGCGTCTTCTATCTTCCACTTTGGGCAAGAGAGAGGAGAGAGAAGATACGATCAGAGCCGTTGAGGAGCTTCCTACGGGCGATCGACCACAGGTTACGGGTAAGTGATATTGTAGCTTAAGGCAGGTGAGCGGAAGAGATCTATATGGGATTTCTTGTAGTGCTACAGCACGGGGTTCATCTTGTATCCTCTTGGGATTGTTATTAATCAAAGGGGTTGGGGTATTGTTACCTTGGACATGCTTGTGTTGGGCTTGGGCATGTGATTTGTAATTGGGGTTCTTGTTATTTAGGAAAGGGGGAGACCCAGTGATTAACCTCACTCTATCCCTACGCGAACAACTACTCTGAGAGAGAGGCTGACTTAGCGCTAGGCGTGCTAAGGCCAGTCCCCAGCTAGGACGCTTCCGTACTTAGAAAAAAAATAGCCTATACTAGCCGGGTGACATCAATATCGTGCATTATGCTACTCCAAGGGTTCTGCATATACGAGCACCATTGCAGACTGGCATTGCCCATGTGCATGACCTGATCTGCTCGCAACTTCACCGCACACCGCACTGCCAAGGCCGTAACAATACAATGTCATGTCTTTATCCTGCTGCACTTATCTTCCGACATACCAAAGAGATTGTTCTGTTTGGGGTGACGGAACTTCGAGAACATTCCAAGACCAAACAACATAGCCCGTCTTCTAGAATGCAAAGAACCGTACTATTTGAACAAAATCAGACTGAAATTGTCTACGGAAGAAGACAACCAAACCCAAGGTATTTGCGGCAAATGATCCACGTACATACGGCTTTAGTCATCAGCAATGCTGAAAACCATTTTCCTTAAACTTTAGCACAGTTAGTCCAGCAGTGATCTTGGTCTAATTTTCGTATCACTATGTAAATTCCACATCCAAAAAGAGATATAAAGGTGTGAATGGTGGAGCGATGGAAAGAGAGATTAACAATCCTGGTCAAAAACAACGGTGTAGCAATTATTATCAAACTCATCCAGTCATAACAGCCACGAATCAAAGAAAAAAAAAACGTCATGATTATGAAAAATTATTAGCATTCTTTCATGCCATTGACTTTTTGAAACTCCTCGGTAAAAGCTAGACTTTTCTTATAACCCTCGGGATCTTAATTCCCTGTAAACCCCGGATCTTAATTCCCTAGTTTCACGAGGCTTAACATAGGATCTTTAAAACGGATGATACCTGGAACTCCCACGGTATGCGTAGCGGCTGTGTTTCCTATTTCCGCGTAACGAATGGGTCTCCCGAGTCCCTTGACCGAGGCGTCTCGTGAGGTTTATATTGAGTTGGAGGTGACTTCCTCCTTTAACCCGGTGCTCATCTCCTCTTCCTTCCATGTCCGAAAGAGAAAGAGAGTGATAAAGAGGAAATTGGAGAGATATTCGAGCCCAAAGTTGGGCCCATTAGTCTAGGTAGAGTTTTAAGGGTCACTTTATTATTTAGATTTTAGAGAATTAATTATGTAAAATGATGCTGTAGGTACCCAGATATCTAATTAGCTGGTTTACCATTTGGGATTTGCGTACTGAGGTAAGTAAGTCAATTATTATAATTTCATAATTATTTTATAAATCATTAGATTTATAGTTGCACACATATTTATGAAATAAAGAAAAATAGTTTTATTTATATTAACTATTTGAATAGTACCATGAATTTACAAATGAGTAATTTCTATGGTTATATACAACTGCTATTATTTGCAAAGTAGTGGTTATAAATTATGCAAAAGATGAAGTATATGCTGATTTGACTTTGCAAAATATATTGGTACTATTGATATGTCTATATGCAATTATTAAAAATATTCAAACCATTGTATATGTGATATGAGGAACTGATGCTTATGTTGATGCATTATGTGTGACATGCAATTATGATGATGACATTAAACTATACTTATATGTGTCGCCGCAGTTCTCATGTGATGTGAAATGCAAGTGATACGTGACCCACCTCCACAGGGGTAGATATGTGAAGGACACACATCTAGAGGATGTGTTGTGATGGATTGTGATACAGGACCTACCTCTACAGGAGAAGATATATGGAGGACACACATCTAGAGGATGTTTGTGATGGATTATGATATATGGCATAATGCTGGTACCGGGACCCTTCCTCTTAGGGGACATTTAAGAGTGATATACCAGTTGGGTGTTGTAGGGTCGTGGGACACATAATGAGCAGTGAATATATATATAAATAGTGGGTTTGTTACATTGTATAGGCTGGTATTTATGGTATACTTAAGCTTCCCAAATTATATTTTACATGTTCTGTTAAATGTTCTGATAGTATGATAAATGTATTTGCAAATTGGAAGCTTTTCATGAGAATGTGATTTGAAAATATCTTTAAATGCTATGATGATATATGATTATTTTTACATTATAATAGGCTTACTTATTGAGTGTGAGCTCATGTAAATCTCACAATATTTTTCAGAGCCTCAGGAGTGAAGAAGGATTAAGGGGTGATGCTTCTAGTTAAATAAATTAGTTCCATTATGTTGATGTAACCCCTGTGATACTTGTGTGTAAGGCTTGTAGCCCAAACCCTATAGTTATGGTTGTTTTAAATCCTGGATTTGGAGATATATATATATATATATGATTGCCTTATATTGATTTATGTGTCATAATTCGGGACGCCTTGCATGCCGGGCATGCGGCGGGTTGTCACCCTAACTCAAAATTTTGGGTCTGGGGTGTGACAACTTTAGTGGTATCAGAGCCTAGGTTATGACCTTAGAGACACTTACATAATGACACTTTAGGCAAAATACTAAGATGATATTGAGACAATTATAACCTTATAGGAATTTTAGATAGTATGTTTTGAAAGCCTGAAATGCAAAATTTATTATGATATTAATGACAAACTAATTTATCAGGAGATAGGAATGGCTCGTCGCACTAGGAGCCAACAAATTGATGAAGGCTCCCAGGTTGGTAATGCTGGTCAGCAGGGAGGTCAGGAAGCTACCGGTGGTGCGAGCCCTGTCACTCAAGTTGAGACTGATCAGTAGCGACTCCAGACCGAGATGCTTCAGGTTCTCTCGGGTATGGCACAGTCGATGAGGGACATGCAGCATCATTCTGCAGGCCTTGTCCACTCATCTGCTCCCACTGCCTCGCAGACTCAGCCTGCCCTACCATTCCCCTCAGCCTACCCTCCTGTTACAAACTCAGCCAACCGTACCTTTCCAATCTGCACCATTGACCCAGCCTACTCCACCTCAACCCTGGTAGGGGTTGGCCGCAGCTTTGCAGATTTCAAAAAGTTTGCTCCTGCCTTTCTCTGATCCACCAATTGTTGATGCTGCGATGGATGCGAGACATGGAGAAGGCTTTTTCGGCCCATGGTAGTCAGGAGATGGAGCGGATCAGATTTGCCACATATCTTCTCCAGGGAGAGGCTTATGACTGGTGGTTAGTTGAGGAGCAGCATCGGGGTGAACAGATTATTTCTTGGGGAGAGTTTAGGGATGCTTTTTTGACAAATACTTCCCCAGGAGTGTGCAGAGATAGATGGAATCAGAGTTTATCAAATTGGAGCAAAGGAATCTTTCTGTGGCCCAATATGAAGCTGAATTCACCAGGTTGGCCCGATTTTGCTCCAAATATTGTAACCAATGAAATGGCCAAGATCACCAGATTCACTAAGGGACTGCGACCAGATCGAGGCAAGCAGTCAATGCATTTGAGCTTCTCACCTACAGTGCTGTGGTGAATAAGGCCTTAGTGATTGAGAGGGATATGAATGTTGTTCAGAGGGATTGGGAGCAGCAGAGGAAGAGAAAAGGGCTTAATTCTGGCCAACCCCCAGCTCAGGCCAAGAAAAAGGATGCACATCAGGCCCCAGGACAAAGGAACAAGGAGACTCGTTGCCTTCGTTGTGGGAACTTCCACCAGGAAGGCCTTGCCGCGGTATGTCTGGTGCCTACTTCCTCTGTGGAAGACTGATCACAAGATGGCCACTGTCCCCTTCGGAAGGATCAACAGCCCTCTTCAATCAAGGGATGAGTCAGCAGCATAAGTAGCCACCGAGGACCCAGGGAAGGGTCTTCACCCTCACTCAACAGGATGTTGCCGCCTCTAATTCTGTGGTGACAGGAATGATTAAAGTAGGCATGCTTATGCTCAAACTTTAATTGACCCGGGTGCTATGCATTCTTTCATATCTGACATCTATCTTGACAAGAATGCATCATTGACACCCGTTCCTCTGGAGCAAGAGTTGCATATTGCTTTTCCAAATGGAGATATTATGAAGGTTGAAATAGTATGCAAATCCTACCCAATTGTCTTGGAGGATAGGAGGTTGAATGCTCTAATTGTCCTTCCACTGAAGTTCTTTGATGTTATCCTTGGAATGGATTGGTTGGCCTCCTATCATGCTTCAGTAGACTGCTTCAGGAAGATTGTCAACTTCAAAATTCCAAGTCAGCCTGAATTCAGTTTTACTGGTGGTCAGAAACACCTAGCCTCAGTGTTCATATCAGCGCTACAGGCTGGAAAGTATTGATGAGTGGTGGTCAAGGATTTCTTGCTGTAGTCAAGGATCTTCAGCAAGAAGAGACCAAGTTGGAGGATATTCCCTATAGCTCAAGAATTCCCTGATGTCTTCCCTGATGATTTGACTAATTTACCCCTGATCGGGAAGTCGAGTTCTCCATTGATCTAGTTCCTGGAACTGGACCTATATCCAAGGCCCCTTACCGTATGGCCCCGGCTGAGCTAAAAGAACTGAAGGATCAACTGCAGGAGCTCCTAGATCGAGGATTTATCAGACCCAGTGCTTCTCCTTGGGGTGCTCCAGTTCTATTTGTTAAGAAGAAGGATGGCAGTCTTCGACTCTGCATTGATTACCGGGGAATCAATAAGGTAACAGTGCGAAATAAGTACCCTTGCCAAGGATTGATGACTTGTTTGATCAACTTCAAGGAGCCCGGATATTCTCAAAGATTGATCTTAGGTCAGGGTACCATCAGCTCAAAGTCAAGGAGGGGGATGTGCCTAAGACAGCATTCAGACCAGATATGGCCACTATGAGTTCTTGGTGATGCCGTTTGGGTTAACTAATGCCCCAGCAGCATTCATGGATTTGATGAACATAATTTTTAAACCATACTTGGATCAGTTTGTGGTGGTTTTTATTGATGATATCTTGATATATTCCAAGAGCCATAGGGAGCATGAGGACCACCTGAGAATCGTGCTACAGATTCTTCGGGAGAAGAAGCTTTATGCCAAGCTGCAGAAGTGTGAATTTTTGGTTGGATCAAGTATCTTTCTTGGGTCATATAATCTCTAAAGATGGCATATCTGTGGACCCAAAAAGATTGAAGCTATCATAAGCTGGAGCCGACCTTCCAATGTGGCTGAAGTCAGAAGCTTCTTGGGGCTAGCCGGGTATTACCAAAATTTGTGGAGACTTCTCTCGCATCGCTCTACCCCTAACTCGCTTAACCCAAAAGCGAGTGAAGTTTGACTGGACAGAGGAGTGTGAGGAAAGTTTTCAGGAGTTAAAGCAGCGCCTGGTGTCAGCTCCCATTCTTGTTCTTCCGACAGGATCTGAAGGTTTTACTATATATACTGATGCCTCTCGGAAAAGGATTGGGATGTGTTTTGATGCAGAATGAAAGGTGATAGCCTATGCCTCCAGACAACTGAAACCTTATGAGCAGAATTATCCTACTCATGATCTGGAATTGGCTGCTGTGGTTTTTGCTCTGAAGATTTGTGGCATTATCTATATGGAGTGTCGTGTGATGTGTATACAGATCATAAGAGTCTAAAATACATCTTCACACAGAAGGAGCTGAATTTAGGCAGAGGAGGTGGTTGGAACTATGAAGGATTATGACCTGAATCTACAGTATCATCCTGGGAAGGCCAATGTAGTAGCTGATGCCTTGAGCAGAAAATCCTCTTCTGAGTTAGCTGCTATGATTACCTCCCAGCCTCACATATTGAGAGACCTGAGAAGTGGGAGGTTGGTCTGAGAGTACAGCAGTCTGATGGACTTATTGCAGCACTTGTACTCCAGCCGACCTTAGTTGACAGAATCAAGTCCTCCCAGATGGAAGATCCAGATTTACAAAGGATTAAAGAAGTGGCAGTCAGGAGTTCAGAATGAATTTTATGTAATGGAGATGGATCCCTGAAATTTGAAAGGAAGACTTTGTGTGCCAAACATTGAGGAGCTAAAGGCTGAAATTTTGAAGGAGGCTCACTACTCTCCCTATACTGTGCATCCAGGTGGCACTAAGATGTACAGAGACTTAAAGAAAATTTTTGGTGGAAAGGCATGAAGAGGGAGATTGCTCAGTATGTGGCCAAGTGCTTGGTGTGTCAGCGAGTGAAGGCCGAGCATCAAAGGCCTGCAGGACCTCTTCAGTCTCTGATGATTCCACAGTGGAAATGGGAAAAGATTACAATGGACTTTGTGACTGGTCTGCCCAAAACTCCTAGGAGTAATGATGCAGTTTGGGTTATTGTGGACAGACTAACAAAATCAGCTCATTTCCTACCTTTCAGAGTTGGGGTCTCTAGTGAAAGATTGGCTAATTTGTATATTGAGCAGATCGTGAGACTCATGGTGTTCCGTATCTATTGTATCAGATAGGATACCAGGTTTGTGTCCCAGTTTTGGAAGAGTCTTCATAAGGCCATGGGAACCAAATTAAACTTCAGTACAGCCTATCATCCCCAGTCAGATGGACAATCAGAGAGGACCATACAGATTCTGGAGACATGTTGCGAGCCTGTGTGATGGACTTGGGTGGAGCTTGGGATAACCACTTACCTTTGGTGGAGTTTGCATATAATAATAGTTACCAAGCCAGTATCAGATGGCTCCAAGCTCTGTATGGCAGGAGGTGCCTGTTGGGATGACTCCTTTGAAGCTCTGTATGGCAGGAGTGCAGATCTCCTTTATGTTGGGATGAAGTGGGGGAAGAAATTGCTAGGCCCTGAGCTGATTCAGCAGACAGTTGATAAGGTGCATTTGATCAGGGAGCGTCTTCGTACAGCTCAGAGCAGGCAAAGAGTTATGCTGATGTCAGAAGAAGGGAATTGGAATTCCAGGTTGGGGATCATGTTTTCTTAAGGGTATCACCAACCAAAGATGTGATGAGATTTGGGATTAGAGGAAAGCTGAGTCCACGTTATATTGGACCTTTTGAGATCTTGAGCAGAGTTGGGGAGGTTGCTTACAGCCTGGCACTGCCTCCGATTCTATCTGGGGTACACAATGTTTTCATGTATCTATGTTGAGGAAGTATATCTCTGACCCCAGCCATGTCATAGCATATGAGCCTATATTGAGGAAAGATTTATCATATGAGAGCATCCTTGTGCGTATCGTGGACCGCAAGGATCAAGTTCTGAGACGGCGTACCATTCCCTATGTCAAGGTACAGTGGAGTAATCATTCTGAGAGGGAGGCTACTTGGGAACTTGAGGAGGAAATGAAAATGAAGTATCCACAATTATTTGCAGGTAAATTATCTATCCAAGATTGTTGACTTTTGAATAGAACCTATTTGAATTCTATAGTTTAATTAAAATGTATCAATTTTGAGGCCAAAATTTTATAGGAGGAGAATGTAACCCCCGGGATCTTAATTCCCTAGTTCATGAGGCTTAACATAGGATCCCTGAAACGGGTGACGCCTGGGACTCCCGTGATTATACGTAGCGGCTGGGTTTCCTATTTCCGCGTAACGAATGGGTCTCCCGAGCCCCTGGACCGAGGCATCGCGTGGGGTTTATATTGAGTTGGAGGGTGACTTCCTCCTTTAACCGGTGCTCATCTCCTCCAGGTAGTCATCTACTTCCTTTCATGTCCGAGAGAGAAAGAGAGTGATAGAGAGGAAATTGGAGAGAGATATTCGAGCCCAAAGTTGGGCCCATGGATTAGTCTGGGTAGAGTTTTAAGGGTCACTTTATTATTCAGATTTTAGAGAATTAATTATGTAAAATGATGCTGTAGGTACCCAGATGTCTAATTAGCTGGTTTACCATTTGAGATTTGCGTACTGAGTAAGTAAGCCAATTATTATAATTCATAAATTATTTTATAAATCGTTGGATTTATAGTTGCACGCATATTTATGAAATAAAGAAAAATGAAGTTTTATTTATATTGACTATTTTGAATAGTACCATGAATTTACAAATGAGTAATTGCTATGGATATATACAACTGCTATTATTTTGCAAAGTAGTGGAGTTATAAATTATGCAAAAGATGAAGTATATGCTAATTTGACTTTGCAAAATATATTGGTACATTGATATGTCTATATGCAATTGTTAAAAATGTTCAAACCATTGTATATGTGATATCAGGAACTGATGCTTATGTTAATGCATGATGTGTGACATGCAATTATGATGATGACATTAAATTATACTTATATGTGTCGCCGCGTTCTCATGTGATGTGAAATGCCAAATGATACGTGACCCACCTCACAGGGGTAGATATGTGGAGGACACACATCTAGAAATGTGTTGTGATGGATTGTGATATGGGACCCACCTCCATAGGGGAAGATATGTGGAGGACACATATAGAGGATGTGTTGTGATGGATTATGATATATGGCATAACGCTGGTACCAAGACCCTTCCTCTTAGGGGACATTTAAGAGTGATACACCAGTTGGGTGTTGTAGGGCCGTGGGACACATAATGAGACAGTGAATATATATATATATATAGTGGGTTTTACATTTATAGGCTGGTATTTATGGTATACTTAAGCTTCCCAAATTATATTTTACATTTCTGTTAGCATGTTCTGATAGTATGATAAATGTATTTGCAAATTGGAAGCTTTTCATGAGAATGTGATTTGAAAATATCTTTAAATGCTATGATGATATATAATTATTTTTATATTATAATAGGCTTACTTATTGACTGTGAGCTCATGTAAATCTCACAATGTTTTTCATAGCCTCAGAAGTGAAGAAGGATTAAGGGGGTGATGGAGCTTTTAGTTAAATAAATTAGTTCCATTATGTTAATGTAACCCCTGTGATACTTGTGTGTAAGGCTTGTAGCCTAAACCCTATAGTTATGGTTTGTTTTAAATTCTAGATTTGAATATATATATATATATATATATATATATATATATATATATTATATATATATATTGTTGTCATAATTTTTGGACGCCTTGCATACCGGGCATGCAGCATTGTCATCCTAACTCAAAATTTTGAGTCGTGACATCTTCCCAACAAGATGTATCCTAGAAGAGAGATTTGATAAGAGGAGAGAGAGAGAGAGAGAGAGAGAGAGCATGCTTGTAAGTATCATCTTAAACCACTGACCAGTATGATATGAAACACTGCGAAGCAAGTAGAGCTGAATTCTCTGCTATCTATTGCCTTGCGGTGTGCACACAACCCATTGCCATTGATGATCAATGACATGATGAGTCTTTTCAATGGAAATATATCATTCCTCACCATCTGCGTCAGGTAGTGTGCTAGTCAAAAAATTATTCTCAAAGTTTCAGTGGTTGCCTCCTGACTACAGGTTGTGGCTTCGCCACTGTATGACTCATTTGACTGAATGGATGCATTAGAATGAATATCAAGAAATCCCAGCTTGAAAGCAACAAAACCTCAAGCTACAACGATTGTAGAATAAATGTAGTGGCAATCACCTTTGCGTCCATTATGCTCTTGAGAGAGAGAAGCATCGCGAGAGGCTCTTCCTTGCTGAGGGACAAGCTGCGCTGCAACTGGATGACCCTGGGATCTGATACAAGAATCCGAGATGCCGATTCCTTGGCCATTTCCACATGCGCTGTTCAACACGGATGCCATAAAAAGAGAGAGAGAGAGAGTGAGATAAAGAAGGATGGGAGTAAGTGAGGGAGATGATTTTTTTTCTTTTTTAAAAAAAGTGGGCGATGATGTCTGATCACCTTGAGCTGACGTGAACGTCAGTGAATGTGCCATGAGTTTGTCGAGGAAGCTTCGCCTCTGTAGCAAAATCTGCAAGAAGTCTCGAGACCGAAGATTTCGACGGAGGCCCTTCGATGCTCAAGTTAGTGATCAGAATCATAGTCGTAAACTTGAGAAAGCTCAAAAGAAAGAGTTGGAAGATAGAAAATTCTCTAAGCATCGAGTGTTCATACCTTGGCTAAGGGTCCCTCTTACCCATTTTATTGATGCTCGAAGTTTGAGAGACTTGCCTGAGAAGCTTGGAATCTCATGATGAGCCATGACTTTGTGAATGGAATGTCAGAATTAGTAGAATTTATCTCATTTGAATGGGGTGATTGATACTTTATGGCAAATGATGATATTTTGGGCTCATCTTGATCAGGGTCATTAAAACTTCATGATGGATTATGACTTTTTAGGCCTGTGTCAGAACTAATGTGGCTTATCTTATTAGACACATATAGGCCAAGGTTGGCTGGTGGGCCCAACCTTGGTCAGAAGTGAAGGCTTGCCTGGAAAGCTGAAGTGGGGCCCAAGATAAGGTCACCTTAAGACCGGGACTACCTAGGAGCTGGGCCCCTAGGAGCTAGGGCCGCCTGAGAACCGGGGTTGCTTAGGAGCTGGGGCCGTCTAGGACTGGGGCTGCCTGAGAACCGGGACCGCCTAGGAGCTGGGGCCACTGGCATCCTATTGACTTTCGCCGTTGGGTAATTATGGCCGTTAACCTACACGTGGCTTTTACCAGCTACATTATATGCCCCCTCACTCTGAGTCGTGGCGCTCACGCTTGCAGCACTTGCCAATGAAAGGAGCGCAAAATCTTTCGTTTTTATTGGGCCTTGCATGCCATATATTAGCGAAGGCAGGCACATGCCCCAAGGAGGTAAAGTCTCTTCGAAGTCTTCTCATCATTTAAAGAACGGCACCAGAAGCGATTGGTCTGCGAGAAGGTTGAGAAAAATATCCCTCGATCGACGAAAAAGATGAAGAGCATCATTATTAGATTGTTCTTATCCATGTCCCATCATTGGGCATGAATCGCACCCCTCAAGCATCACCGAGGTGTTGTATCTCAAATAGCGAAGAGTTTTTGGATAGTTGGATGCTATCTCCACTTATGAGTTTCCACATGGCACTGTAGTGGGCGAAACATTTCAAAAGTTATGTATAAAGATCGTTCCGTCTGTCCTTTCGAGCTTCTCATGCCTTCACTACCTTCTCTGTGCCCTCTTCGTCTTCTGAATCTCAAGTTCTCACTTTTGTCCTTTTGATCTTCAGGCCAATCCTTTCATTCTCTTTGTTCTTTTCATCCCATAAATTCTAACTCCCATAGAAAAGGTAAGAGTCCCATGGTCGAACCTTCCAAGGATGAAATCCTTCAGGCACGGCATCGGGCTTCTGGTGGCATTTTCATCTACGATCGCCCAACAATCGCAGCCCAAACACCATCTAGGGTTTATGCTCTACCACCTAGAGTTTCTTCTTGTCCACCTAGGATTTCTCCTACACTACTGAGGGCTTCTCCTCTGCCATTGAGTTGTTGACATCTCCTCTGGCTACCCTTTCTGAGTCTGTTGGTCCGGAGAGGATAACCTCTATCATGTCTGTTTAAGATATAAATTAAGAACCTTAGGGCCCAATATGAAACACCTGATAGCGTCTGTATTTCTGTCCCCCATCCTGGTGATAAGGTAACCTCCAGCCAGTCTGGTGGAATTGTCTTGTATGAGAAATTTTTTAGGAGCGGGCTTCATCTTCCTTTCCATTCTTTCTTCCTCAACCTCCTAGATATGTATGACATTGTTCCGATGCAGTTAACTCTGAACTTCATTCGGATTATCTGCGCCTTTATTATACTCTGCCATTTTCATGGCATTTTTGCCTGAGTTTCTTTGTTTTGGGCCTTGTACAAACTTTGTAATCCAAATAAAGCTGGGTGGTGGAGCTTCACTTTTAGATTCAAAAGAGCCCTCAAGCTTGACCTGCCATCCAAAATATAGGGATGGAAGTCCCAATTTTTCTATGTCCATATAGATGGAGTGAATATGGTTGAGGCATTCTTGATACCAGCCTTAATAAGAACTCGACTATAAATGAGGAGGATTGAAAATTTTTTGATTTGCTGATGTCATCTGACCTCTTCCCTGCCGAGAACTACTATCGGAGGACAACCTCCATGAGGCCGGCGCGCCGGCGTCGCCAACACTGGCGTCCGGTGAGCGTCATATCCTTTAGTCGTCGCTTCTCTTCTCTTCTTTTTTTTTTGACTTTGACTTTTGCTTCTTTGTGCAGCAATGAAGTTTTCTTCTGACTTCTTGATGGCGGCCTCCGAAAGAGAAGAGAGGTCGCTAGCGACACGGCAAGGGCAGCGCCTAAAAGGCCTCGCTGAAAAGAACAGGGCGGGTCATCCCGGCCTCCCATGGCTCCTTTCATGGCTTCCTCCGTAGCTCCTTCCATGCTCCTAAGGCTGCACCAATAGGAGAGCCGAGAAGGGAAAATCCCTCCGTCGAGGAACCAATAATAGGGTCTCCTCCTGTTGAAGTAGAGGCAGGGCCATCGAGGGAAGAACCCTCGGTCACTGCCGAGCCCAGAGGTGAAGTTGAGCTAGAGGCGAGGGTTGGGACGCCTCCGATTATGAAAGTTGGAGATGATGCCCCGCCAGCCACCCGACCGATGCCGAAGGAAAGAGAGACACCCCCTACCGGTGCCCCAAGGAGCCAACCATAATGGGTGACGGTGACAAACCTGGTCTGCTGATGGAGCATATATTGAGCTGCTCCAGCCTTCCAAATTTTTAGGCCGAGCTCCACCGCCAACCGATTGCCGATGCCCTCGACACCCTCTTCACCGCCGCCCTTCAGGTAAGTTCACCGGCTCCATTTCTTTTTTGTGTTGGATATAATCTGAGGAATTGGTTTGAGCCCTAACTGATTGGTTCATGCAGATGTCCAACGGTCATTTTGTCCTTCGGGATGCCTATGCCAGAGCCGTCAAAACTGCGTGTTGGGAATTGTATCCTAAAGCCAATCATTTGATGATTGTGCTAATGTAAATTGTATATAAATTGATATATTAATAAAAGTTATTTGGCAGTTTATTCATTACAAAAACATCTTCTTAATACTCCTGATTGTAATGAAGCCCTTAGGATCTTCCTTCACGATAAAGGAGGATTTATCTTTGAAGGTCCTCAAAAAGGTTCGCGACCATATGATATACTATGACAGGGCCATAGTACTATCAATTATAGGATGTTGTATATCATATTTGTTGGTTGTCCTCTTAACCAAGGAGTGTAGAGACACTGGTATGACATACAGGTGAAAGTGTAGGAGTACATTTTACCGAACGTAACTCATTTCTGAATACTCTACTGTCAAGAGTTAATCCGAGAAGATATAGGTATAAGTATCCTTCAAACATGAAGATCACAACCAGTGGCTTACAAGCAACTCATTTACTTAGGTGCTGGACCACCTGGATTTCTAATCCAGCTACGAAAGGTTACTGGGTGTAGTCAAGTACTTGTGGTAGTCAGTTATGGATCAAGATGGAATTTGACCTATCCCGTTAAAAGGAGAAATGCTTGTGTTTCAATTTAGCAAGACCTTGGCCAAGGCACTTCATGTGAAAGTTACATGATCACTAAAATTGAAATCACTTTATGGATTTACTATTTAGAGTTGACAGACTCTTAAGCCATCCTTAGCATTTGTAGTCAAGATGATGAATTATACGGTAACTGTTTCTTAGGGTTCTTGGAGTTTGCTCGGCAACTCTTCAACCTATCCGGACGTTGGGTTCCATTGCTAGATGGGCACATCGATTAGTATAGAAAGTTATTTCTATGCTACCGGCTTAGGTTCAAACCTAGAGAGTCACATGCATAGAAGTTTTCTAGGATGATCTGTTTTGCTAATCAACGATTGAGAATCGTATATGATTTAATTAATTAATTTGATTGATTAAATTATCTCAATTGGGTTAAGTACAATTGAATAAGATTCAATTTGGTTTAAGCCTATTAGAAGGACTAGTCAATTTCAAATATTGATTTAAAATTAGACTTGATTTGAATTTAAATAGATTCAGGACTAGCCAAATTTGATTTGGGCTAGGACCATAATCTATGTGGGTTTAGTCCAATAAATTCAGATTAGCTTAAACCAAAAACTAAACCCAAACCTCTCGCATAAGTCTGAGAGATTAAATTCACATATAGAATTTAATGTCTTGCATTAATCTTCTCCAAACAATTCCGTCGGAATTCTAAAGTGTTAGAATAAATGTGCCTCTTTGTATTAACCAAGCGCTACGGTTCGACAACTCTTTGGTTCTTTATCGAACGTCGAAATTAACCAAGCGCTATGGTTCGACGTCTCTTTGGTTTCGCCAAGCGGCGGAATTCTAAATGTTAGAATTTAATGGGCTGGCTAAAAAGAGACTATAAATAGAGGACATCCCTCACCAGATTACATATAAGAAAAAAAAATAACACACGATATGTCGTGAATTGATTTTCTAAAGAATTAGAATAAAAATCCTGGTGATTCTGATGCTAATGGAAGTGTGAAGGATCCTAGAAGAAGAATTCAAGATCAGCAAAGTCATTTTCCGCAAGCTAGCACTCCCGGAAATCCGATCATTCGGGACTTCGTATGGACGATACTAGAGGCCGGACGATTGAACGGCTGCAGAGCATAAAATGATTTACCAATTGCCTTCAAGGTAAGTGATATGATCCCTAGATCTTAAGGCATGCTTCAAGATAAGAAGTATGACTTCTTGCCTTGAAGATCAAGACATGATCTTGATAGTTTTATTTATATGCATATTTTGGATCAATCGATCCTATATACAAGGCAAAGATATGATCTTGATGCATGTTAGATAGATTAGTATGTAATTTTAAATTTCTGCATTGATAATTATTATCAATAATTTAAAACATGCATGCCTCGGAGATTATTTCTCCCTTCACTGCGGACATGCTTGGAATGAGTTGATTGCTGCCATGACCCAGGCTAATAATTTGGCCAAAGAATTGGTCGAGGCGCAAGCCCGAGAGACGAAGGCGGCTGGCCAGCTCTGACCGGCTCAGAAGGAGAGCCGCTTTTTAAAGGCACAAGCCGAGGAAGCCGAGAGAAAGGCCAGAGTCACCGAGGCCAAATTGGTAGACGCCACAACGAGGCTTAGGCCGACTGAGGAGAGGTTGGAAGAAACTCTCTTCAAGTTGGACCATGCCGAAGAGAGATCCAATAAGGCTGAGTCTGAAGCCTGGGCCACTATGGAGAAGCAGGCTTTTGTGGAGATGGATGCTCGGACCTCTTGGGAGAGGAAGACCATCTTCGAGGCCCAGGCCCAAGAAGCTACAGAGAAATGGCTATCGTCGAAGCCCAAGCTATGGATAAAGTGGCCGCCACCGAAGCCGAAGTTTGGGAGGCCGTGGAGCACTACAAAGTCTCTACCGATTTTGCCACGGAGTTGAGTGAGGCGGCCATCAACACCTTCTCCTATGGCTTCGAGAAGTGTAAGGAGAAAATCTCATGGATCTTCAAAATAAGCGGCCTTGAACGCATCTAGCCTGAGGACAAAGAGGAGGATCTGAAGATTGGCAACGCTGTAGACGAGCCAGACCCATCAAACCTTAGAATTTATTTTCTTTTTTTTAATATTTTTGTAATCCGACCAGTGTCGATCTTTTTGTATGATACTAACATGAGATTAATGAAAGAAATATTTTGTTCAAGTATGAGGAACTTAGCTTTTCGTAACGCTTTAGTCTTTTGGTGATCATGTCTTGGTTTTAGCCTTCAGATTCGACAAGATGCACCTCTGGTTTTTTGAGCATACTTAAAGAGTCGGCAATTTGATGTGCAGACTTCATAGAGACACTTTGGCTTGCCTTCACCTTTCGGGTATTTTGCTGAAATACTCCTCGGGTGCTAATGCCGGTCACAGGTCCTTCAAAGGCCTTTGCAATCCATCGAGAGCCTTTCGAAACTGCTTCGGGGGTTTCTTAGCCGGCCCAGGAGTTGACTCGGGATCGCCGGAGTCATAGGACTTAAACCATCTCAGAGGTTTCTTGGTCGGCCTGGGGGTGTCTTTATGATCGCAGGGCCGCTGAGAGCCTTTTGAAACTACCTCGAGAGTTTTTCGGTTGGTTCGAAAGTTGACTTGAGGCCGCTGAAGCCATAGGACTTGAACCACCTCGGGGGTTTCTCGACCGGCCCAGGAGTTGACTCGGGTCCTTCGAAGTCATAGGACTTGAACTGCCTTGAGGGTTTCTCAGTCGGCCCGGGGGTGTCCTTATGATCATAGGGCCATCAAGAGTTTTTTAAAACTACCTCGAGGGTTTCTCGGTCGGCCTGAGAGTTGACTTGGGACCACCGAAGTCATAGGACTTGAACCACCTCGAGGGTTTCTCAGCTGGCCCGGGTTGTCCTTATGATCGCGGGGCTGCGAGAGCCTTTTGAAATTTTCTCAGAGATTTCTCGGCTAGCTCGGGAGTTGACTCAGGGCTGCCAAAATCACAGACTTGAACCCCTCAAGGGTTTCTCAGCCGACCCGGGGTGTCCTTATGATCGCGGGGCTGCGAGAGCTTTTTGAAACTGCCTCGGGAGTTTCTCAACTGACCCGGGAGTTGACTTGGGGCCGCCAGAGTCATAGGACTTGAATCATCTTGAAGGTTTCTCGGTCAGCCCAGGGGTGTCCTTATGATCGCGGGACCGTCGAGAGCCTTTTAAACTGCCTCAGGGGTTTTTCAGTCGGCCCAAGAGTTGACTCGGGGCCTATCGGAGTCATAGGACTTGAATTGCCTTGGAGGTTTCTTAGCCGGTCCGAGGGTGTCCTTATGATCGCGGGGCCGCTGAGAGCCTTTTGAAACTGCCTTAGGGGTTTCTCGGCTGGCCTGGGAGTTGACTCGGGGCCGTCGAAGTCATAGGAGTTGAACCATCTCGGGGGTTTCTTGGCTGGCCCAGGGGTGTCCTTATGATCACGGGCTGCCAAGAGCCTTTTGAAACTACCTCAAGGGTTTCTCAGCCGGCCCAGGAGTTGACTCGGGGCCGCCGGAGTCATAGGACTTAAACCACCTTGGGAGTTTCTGGCCGGCTCGGGGGTGTCCTTATAATCACGGGGCCGCTGAGAGCCTTTTGAAACTGCCTTGAGGGTTTTCGGTCGGTTCGGTAGTTGACTCGGGCCGCCAGAGTCATAAGACTTGAACTACCTTAGGGTTTTGGCTGGCTCGGGGTCCTTATGATCGCGAGGCCACCGAGAGCCTTTTGAAACTACCTCAGGCGTTTCTCGGCCGGACCCAGGAGTTGACTCGGGGTCGCCGAAGTCGTAGGACTTGAACTGCCTTAGGGGTTTCTTGGCCGGCTTAGAGGTGTCCTTATGATCACGGGGCCATCGAACCTTTTAAAACTGTGGAATTTTTCAAACCGGATAGAGAGATAAAATTTGAGGCTCTTCTTATATTCATCAGCTAAATACACTACTATTGATAATATCGGCAAAGGTTATCCGTGTTCCAAGTACGCAGAATTGGCCGCCATCGAGCTCCTCGATTCGATATGCTCCTTGGTGAAGTGCTTCGATGACCCGATAGGACCCCTTCCAATTTGAAGATAGCTTACCCCCTTCGGTTGGTTTAATACTTTAGCCCTTCTAAGAATTAGATCCCATGGCGAAATGTCCTAAGGTGGACCCGGGCATTGTAATATTTTGCTGCTCGTTGGCGAAAGACAGCTATCTTGAGCCACGCCTGATCCAAATCTTATCGATGAGGTCGAGGATGGCCCTTAGTTGATAAGGATTGATTTTCATTGTATGACATCACCCGGGAACTTGGAAGGCCGATCTCCACCAAGATGACCACTTCAAATCCGAAGACAAGACTGAAAGGAGTTTTCCCCGTGAGGATTCTTGGAGTCGTATGATATGCCCACAGTGTGGGAGTTCCTCCACCCATTTGCCTTTGAACTCATCCAATCAGGTTCTGAGTCCCCGAAGGATGGTTCGATTCGTAACTTCTGCTTCTCCATTGGTTTGTAGATGTCCGACAGAAGTGAATTGGTGGCAGATACCCAACTTGATGCAAAAAGTCTTAAATGCAGTATTATCGAATTGTCGATCGTTGTCAGTGATGATAGTATGAGATAGCCCGAAATGACAAATGATAGACTTCAAAAAAAATGTCCTCACCTTGCTCTCAATGATTTCAGCTAATGCCTCGACTTTAAACCCATTTGGTGAAGTAATCGATGGCGACAAGTAAGAATCTTCGTTGACCTAAAGCTGAGGGGAACGGTCCGAGAATATCCATTCCCCATTGAGCGAAGGGCCATGGGACAGAAAGCAGGCTCAACTAAGAGGTTGGCTATCGTTGGACATTAGCATATCACTAGCAGCTATTGCATTTCTGAACTAGCTCAGCAGCATCCTTTCGCATAGTGAGCAAATAATATCCCTGACCGAGAGCCTTGTATGCCAGTGATCTGCCCCCCAAATGATTTTCATATATGCCTTCATGGATCTCTCTCAAGATATAATTGGCATCTGCATGACCAACACATTTGAGGAGGGAATAAGAGAAGGACTTCTTGTATAATTGCCCATTCAGCAACACGAACTTAGAAGCCCTCCACTAAAGTGGCCTAGCCTCTACATGATCAGCGGGGAGAATACTATCAGTGAGGTAGTGGATGTAGGCATCCATCCATGTTGTCTTCTGTGTGACTGGTAGAACTTCTTTCGCTGCATTGATACTTGGAGTTTTCAGGTGCTCAACATATGTTCTTCCCAAGGTGTTGTTTGTTGAAGTGGCTAGCTGCAACAAGGCGTCGGCTCTGGCATTTTTACTCTAGAAATATAATCCCGAAAATATAACTAATAGTGAAATAAGCCAATGAGGAGGTCAGTGACTTGACTTTATTCAGATATTGAGACATAGTGGGGTCTCAAGCCTCATACTCTTCAGTAATTTGTCTGAAGATAAGCTTGGAGTCGGTGAAGGCCCTGAGGTGCTTAATTTCAAACTCCTGCGTGAGCTTAATTCCGGCCAACAAGGCCTCATACTTGGCTTGATTATTTATAGCTTTGAAAAGAAATCGGAGAGTGTACTCTAGCACTACGCCCTCCGGGTTTGCAAGAATAAGACTAGCTCTGCTTCCTTGAGAATTGGAGGTGCCATTGACATAGAGGATCCAGATCTCTGTCGTATCCTCACCAGCGTCTGAACATGCCATTGGAAAATCTTTAGGTGGCTCCTCAGCCTAGGTGCATTCCACCAGGAAGTCCGCCAATGCCTGGGACTTTAGGGTAGATCAGGACTAAAAGAAAAGATCAAATTCTCCCAATTTAATCGCCCATTTAGCCAGTTGGCTAGAAGTGTCAGGACGAGCTAGACTAGCTCTAAGAGGCTGGTCCTTAGCACCACGATCGATGGGCTTGAAAGTATGGCCTAAGACGCTAAGCAAAAATGATTAGAGCAAAAATAAAATTTTTAGTTCTAGAGTACATGACCTCCGCATCATGGACACTTTGCTATTGTAGTAGATGGGTTTTTGTGTTCCATTGGTTCGAGGCGTACTAGAACAGAGCTAACTGCCTCTAGGGAGATGGCAAGATAAATAAAGAGTTCTTCTCCTTTTTTTGGCTTTGACAATAATGGTGATGTGGACAAAAACTCCTTTAGCTCCTCGAAGGCTTTCTGGCAGCTCTCCATCCACTCGAAGCCGTTCGCCTTGCATAGAGATTTAAAGAAAAGTAAGCATCTTTCAGTTGATCTGAGAGAAACCAGCTTAGAGCGGCCACTCTTCCAGTGAGTCACTGCATTTCCTTTTTATTAACTGGTTGCCTCATGTCAAGAATGGCTTGAATCTTCTCTGGGTTTACCTCAATACCCTGCTGGGTTGCTAGAAAACCCAGGAATTTTTCGGTAGTGACCCCAAATGCGCACTTGCGAAGGTTGAGCTTCATTTGATGGTACCAAAGGTTATTGAATGTTTCTTCTAAATCAACAACATGGTTAGCGATGCTGATGCTCTTGGTTAGCATATCATCCACATACACTCCATGTTATGCCCAATCTGGTCTTTAAAGACCTTATTCATCAATCTCTAGTAAGTGGCCCCTGCGTTTTTCAACCCAAAGGACATTACCTTATAACAGTAGATGCCTTTCTTGGTGATTAAAGAGGTATTTTCTTTATCCATCGGGTGCATCTTTATTTGATTATATCCAGAGAAAGTATCCATAAAGCTGAGGAGTTCATGGCCAGATGTAGAGTCCACCAATTTGTCAATTTGCGGTAGCGAAAAGCTATCCTTAGGATACGCCTTATTAAGATCAACGAAGTCGATGCAGATTCTTTAGCTTTTGCTCGCCTTTCGAACCATCACCACATTAGCTAGTCAATTCGGGTATTGTGCTTTCCGAATGTGGCCGGCTTACTGACCTCCTCATCAATGGCCCTTTGTCGCTTGATGGCGAAAATTCTCTTCTTTTGACGGACAGGCCGATATTTCAGTCAATATTAAGTTTGTGAGTGATTACCTCTGAAGGAATGTCGGGCATATTCGATGCTGACCAAGCAAAGATGTCTGAGTTTGCCCGCAAGAAGGTGAGGAGTTGATTCTTCATTTCCAAGGAAAGAAGCTCGTCAATCTATAATCTTTACAGGATCATCCCCCAGCGGATAGGTCAGCAAGTGCTCGGTTAGCTTTCCCCTTCTTTTAGATTCTCTAGGATCGAACAGCACTGAGGCTGGTGGAATCACCATCTCCTGCGGGTTGGGAGCCATATGATAGCATAATTGCACGGATTTGGCTCCCCATGCATCTTGCCAATTCCTCTACTGGTAGGGAATCTCACGAGCAAGCGTTTGGTGGATATCATTGCATCTAAGAGGTTTAGACTAGGTCAGCCAGTATAGCGTTGTAAGCCAGAGGCACTTAGGCCACTACCATGCTTTGACACGGCGGCGATCCCGTAGTGACCGACACAGTGATTTCACCTTCAACCCTCATCGAATCCCCTGTAAAACCGACTAAAGGCATTATCACCGATTGGAGAGAGCTGAGAGATAAATTCATATGAACAAAGGCATCATAAGTAAGGATGTCGGCAGAGCTTTCACTATCCATCAAAAAAAATTTTACAGGATGTTTAGCGATTGTCATAGAGATGACAATGCTATCATTATTCAGATTGCCCCCCATCACTAATTCTCTTCAAAAAAGGATTACATTTTCTATTCCCTCCTCACCCCTCAATCTTTTAGAGAACGCAATTGCCTCCTAGGAAAGCATGCCTACCATTCTTTTCATCAGAGTATTATCGACGTTGGCTTGAACATATGAGGCCCCATTAGAGCTGGGACGGTCGGAGGCCCTCCTTTCTGAATAAACTTTCCGAGATAGCCTCTCTAGATGAGCTCCTCGATGGCACGCTTTAAGTTACGGCAGTCTTCAATATCATGGTCATAGTCTTTATGAAAGCGGCAATAACAACTCCGATCGCGAGTGGCGTCCATCCTCAATGGGGGAGGGCATCGAAAATAAGGCTCACTTTCGATCTCTATGAGGATATGAGACCTGGGGGCGAGGAGAGATATGAAGTTGTCTTCTCTGGGGGCAAAGTTTTGGCATCAATTATTTAGCTCGCGCAGGGGCTCAGGCTTCTTAGGGGAAGGTCCGTTTGGCTCCATGCAGACCGGCCTCTTACTAGACCTTCCTTCAGTGTCTCTCTGAGTGAAATCAGCTTCGTCGGCATGAATGTATTCTGCGCATGACTTAGAAGCTCAGCATAGGAACTAAGAGGCCTTTTGTTTAATGAATAGTGAAGTGAGAGGGACGAAGTCCCCGCTTCAGGACCAAAGTGGCCATAGCATCGTTGAGGTGATAAACTTCGAGGGCCGCAATCTTAAACCGGGCCACAAAATCCTTCAAAAGTTCTTCTTTCTTTTGTTGAACAGAAAATAGGTTGTTTGCCATCCGAGGAATCTTCCGATAGGTACCAAAATATGGTAAGAAGGTTTTCTCCAACTATCGAAAGGAGTCGATGCTGTGTAGGAGTAGACAAGAGTACTAGGCATACGCAACCTTACAGAGGGTAGCGGGAAAAGCAATACATAGGAGGGCGTCAGTTGCTCCTGAACTTGCATGAGGGCCTTGTAACTCTCTAGATGGTCAAGTGAATTCATGGTGCCATCATAGGGATCCAGCTGAAAAAGATAAAACCTAAAAGAGACGGGCTCCTTCATAATGCGGCGAGTGAGGGGTGGACGAGTGTCATAGTCCACCCCTGATTGGTTTTGAGCTTCTGCTGAGCTCTTTCAACCGCTGGTATTGCTCCTCCAAGCACCTCTCCACTTGGTAGTTAATGTCCTCACTCGTCGATTCAGAAGACGAGCAAGGAGAGTGGTGGTGCTGATGGTGGTGTATCCGCCTGGGCTCCTTCCCCCATCACCGTCTGAAGGAGGGGCTGCTCGAGCGGCAGCAGGAGACCGCGACCTTTTGGAGGCTTCATAGTGGTGGTGCTTGGATGGAGCATGACGATGGTGATGGGGTCTTCTGTATGTAGATTGTTGATTGGCTGGGGTGGCTATCGCAGGTAGTGTGGAAAGCCAAAGTTGCGTTGATCAACCGCTCATCGTTGCATTTGCAACTCACGAACTACCCCAACAAGAGCTTGGACTTGCTGAGTAAAGATGGCTAGTTGTTCTTATGGAGTGGCTAAGACCGGTGGCGAAAAAAGAGCAGGGAAGTTGGTTTCCGAGTGCTCAGCATGATGGGGATGCCCCCAGTATAACTAGTAGAAGCCTCCTAAGTATGTGTCACCACCATTGTTATTCAAGAGAGGGTGATCTTGTAGCTCAGAGTTATAGAGCTATCCTTCTTCCCCTTTTTGGCACGCCAATTTGATGATGCCTGATCACCTTGAGCTAACGTCCTTGAGCATCAGTGAGCATCAGTGAATGTGCCGTGAGTTTGTCGAGGAAGCTTTGCCTCCGCACCGAGATCTGCAAGAAGTCTCGAAGGCCGGAGATTATGATGAGAACCCTTTGATGCTCAAGTTAGTGATCAGAATCACAGCCGTGAACTTGAGAAAGCTCGAAAGAGAGAGTTGAAAAGATGAGAAAATTCTCAAAGTGTCCGAGTGTTCATACCTTGGCTAGGGGTCTCTCTTACCCATTTTATTGATGCTCGAAGTTTGAGGGACTTGTCTGGGAAGCTTGGAATCTCATGATGAGCCAAGACTTTATGAATAAAATGTTAGAATCAGTGGGATTTATCCCATTTGAACTGGGTGATTGGTACTTTATGGCGGATGATGACTTTTTGGGCTCATCTTGATCAGGGTCATTAAAACTTCATAATGGATTATGACTTTTTAGGCTGCATCAGAACTAATGGGGCTTATCTTATTAGACACATGTGGGCCAAAGTCGGCTGGTGGGCCCGACCTTGGTTAGAAGTGAAGGCTTGTCTGGGAAGCTGAAGTGGGCCTAGAGATGAGGTCACCTTAGGACGGGACCGCCTAGGATTTGGAGCCGTCTAGAGCTGGGACCGCCTAGGAGCTGGGGCTACCTAGGAGCTGGGGCTGCCTAAGAACTGGAGCTGCCTAGGAGCTGGGGCCGCCTTAGAACTGGGGCCGCCTTGGAGTTGGAGCCGCTGGCATCCTATCGACTTCTGCCATTAAGTAATTTTAGTCGTTAACCTACACGTGTCTTTTACCAGCCATCCACATCAATGGGTAACTTAGAATCATACATCGTCAGCTACAGAGAGGGGTCGATGGCTTGCGTGTTGGCAAAAAGGGAGGGCAGGAGTCGTTGGTGGTTTTTCTCCTTCAATTGCTTCTCCTAGGCTTTGTTTGCCATGGCATGAAAGTTTTAACGATTTTGTTAAAATGGCAACACCCTTGCTCCTGCTCTACGATTAGGTGCTCACCATGTGAATTTAGATTCAAATCCTGATTTCAAATTTTTATAATGGATAAAAATCCTACCAGTAAATATATGTTGCAAATAGATCGATCAGATTAAATTATGATTGAAAAATTTTTGTGCAAAGGATGCACTGCGCATGATGATCGAAAAGAAAAAAATATTCTCAGCATCTCTGCATGGAGATCAATCATCATGCATATATAAAGATTTTTTTATTATAATTTTAGATTTAGGTATAACTCATTAGCGATCAAATCAATTCAAATTTATAAAGAAAAAAAAAATCCATCAGATCAAACCATGATAAAATATGATCCATATTTAATATGAAATGTTTGAGTTCTAAAGTAGGCCAAGTAAAAATTTGAGTCAAACATTTATATATTATTACAGCACATATTTAGTGATTGATAATAAAATATAAAATTGCAAAAAAATTAATAAGTCTAAAATAATCAAATTCAACTTAAATTTTTGGTTAAAGTCTATTAATTTTATTGAAGTAATTGATTAAACTTTGATATTACAAATTATATTTTTTTTATATACATTGATATATCTAAGAGCATTATAAAAAAATCATCAAAATAAATAATAAAACATAAATATTAAATATAGTTAATGAAAATTGATGAGAGGATATACAGTTATATTTGAAACACAATATAAAAATGCAACTGAAGAATATAATACAATGTTTCAACTATTTTTAAAATAATATAATAAATATAATAATATAATAAATAAAAAAATTTATAAATAAAATGCTTTAATAGCTAATTTTTTATTATACATTAAGCAATAAATTTAATGATATACTGGCATAAATTTAATGATTGCACATATTAATACTAATATCCACAAATAAATGAAAATATTACACACATCAAATTTTATTTTAGATATATAAAGTAGATTATTATTAACTTCTATTGTTGGTGAATTTTTTCCCATTAAATGTGGGCAGGTGAAAATTGGGATTTGTCTAGATAGATTATAATCATCCAAACAAACTCTTATTTGTAATTAAATATATCTATAAATATCATAAACAATTTATTTTTTTAATCTTGGTTATATATGTTTTTTTAAAATTGGATAAATCTCAACTTAACTCAACTCATCTAAAAAAATTGGATAAATTGGATAAATCTACTAACTTATTTTAAATTTTAAATTATTATTATAAATGAATCGTTTTTAATACTAAAATCACGATGACATGCGCGGGTGCACGTTTACATATGTGTTCATCGGCTGAGCCGGCGTCAAATGCGATTCAAGGTTAACTTAGGAAAAGACTTTGTACATTATCCGGTGTAGCAACTCCTACGTGGGCTACACCATTCTTTTTTATTGGTCCATATTCATACGACACCCATTAAAAAATGTTAAGACAGCTTTACGATATCTCGAGAAAAAAATTACGACATCCCAGTTTTAAACTTACATATCGTAGTTATAAAATTAAGACACCTATTCATAAAGTAAAAAAAAAAATTACGATACCCTAGTTTTAAACTTACGACCGCAGTTATAAAATTAAGACACCGGTTCAGAAAGCAAAAAAAGAATTACGACATTCCAATTGTAAATTTATGATACCCTAGTTATTGTAAATTTACGATACCCTAGTTATAAAATTACGACACCCACTAAGAAATATGTCTATACATAAATTCTAAAAAAATTGTCTGACATACATTAATACATGTTCAGCTTTTTTTTGAAATTATGTATAGACACATTTTCTAAATGGGTATCATAATTTTATAACAACATTGTTATAAATTTAAATTGAATGTTGTAATTTTTTTTACTTTCTTAATAGGTGTCTTAATTTTATAAATTTAAAACTGGAATGCCATCCTAAATTTTGACATGACATGCATTAATATCGATTCAGCATTTTTTTGAATTTATTTACAGACATAATTTCTGAATGGGTATCGTAATTTTATAGATGTTGTATTTTTTTTTTTTGCTTTCTAAACGAATATCTTAATTTTATAATAATTTAGGTATCATAATTTTTTTTTCTTTTAAATATTATAAAATTATCTTAATATTTTTTAATAAATATAATATGCATATAAATTAATAAGAAAGGACCATGCAGTCGGTTCTTCACCGAATGTACGAAGCCTTTTCCGGTTAGCTAAATATCTATTCGGTTCCCTCGGTCCTTCACCGTAAGCGAAGTCGCCGCACTGTATAAAGTTTGAACCCGCAAACGACTGGCTTCCAAGAAATTAGTCGCAGCCCCCAACCTTGTTCTTTTGGTTAAATAGACGCGATTGCGTGGCCTTCAATTATAACCCCTCCTCGCAGTTCCACGTCTCTCTTTCTCCTTTCATCCCATCTTTCCACGCCCTCTCCGCTCCGTTCAACCAATCGCCCACGCTGCCGCTGAGAAGGCCCCTTCAGGTCGGTGGGCGTCGGTGATCCGATCCCTCTCCTCTCCCCTATAATTCCCTCGATCCATCTTGTTCTCTCTCTTTGTCCCTCCTCGTCGTCGGAGCGATCGAGATCCTCCATCCTCCGGCCGGTGATCTCGACCAAATTCCAGATCCGGATCCTTTAGCACCGATCGGACTCCTCCCGGGGCCGTTTCTTGGAGGCCCTAGGTCGGCTGTCGGATCGGATCAGTGTACCCTAAGATCTAGATCTTCTCTCGTTTTCGGGAATCATGGAGGCCATGGAGGAGTTGATCCAGTTGTCGGAGTCTATGATTCAGGCGGCGGCCCTTCTTGCTGACGAGGACCCCGACGAGCCCTCCTCCAAGAGGGCCTCCACCTTCCTCAACGTCGTCGCCCTCGGCAATGTCGTAAGCTCGATTCTGACCCTAATCGCCCCTTTCTTTCCCTCTTCAGTCCGTGGTTATGATTATCTTGCCATTTGTTGAAAATTTATCCTCTCTTTTTTTTCAACAAAACATGATGTGTCTTCGTATCGGATTCAATTCCCCTTCTCTTCGTCTGAATTACGTTTAATCTTTTTTCAAAATTTTGATTCTCATCACTCTAAGCTGGGATGTTCCCAGGGCGCTGGAAAATCGGCTGTCTTGAACAGTTTAATCGGGCATCCTGTTCTGGTACGCTTTCTTGGAGATCAGGTTTCAAGTCATTTTTTAAATTTCCTTATTTTGATTCTTACCTATGAACCAAGGGGTGGTTGCCATCTTGTTATAGCCAACGGGAGAAAACGGTGCCACTCGAGCGCCTATCAGCATTGACTTACAAAGAGATGGATCGCTGAGCAGTAAATCAATCATCTTGCAGATAGACAACAAATCTCAGCAAGTTTCGGCAAGTGAGTTATCTTATTGCCCTGATGAATGCTTCTATTCATGTATTCGTTGTGGTTTCTTCTATTCTTATGGTACTATCAGCTAATTAGGTGTTTTCATGTAGCATTTTTTGTATAACCATGGTCCTGTGGTGACTTGAGCTCCTACTGCTGAGTTTCCTGCATCTTGATCATGACGGCTGTTACATTTTCTTGTTTTGCCGCAGGTGCCCTCAGACATTCTCTGCAGGACAGGCTAAGCAGGGGCACAGGAGTTCATAGCTCAGGAAAGAGCCGCTCGGATGAGATATACTTGAAGCTTCGTACTAGTACAGGTTAGTTAATTTTTATTTTTTCCTTCTCAGGTGCAGCTTTACATTCCACTGACCCAGTCATTATTAATGCAATCATACATAGAATTTATAAACTGCTTATATCTTTTGTAATACATATAAAATTTGAAATTCCTAATTTCCCTTGGCTATAACTATTGATAGTCATGCATATAATTATGACCAGCTAGTTACCTTCTAATTTTCTTGAGGTGCAGAGCAAAGATTATATATTGACTCTCAATTTACAAGAAACTCGTCAAGTTCCATATTATATTTGGCTTAATATTGTCTTTCCTGGCTTGCCTCTCCTTGTAACGTTATCTCTGGCTTAGCCATAGTGCAATGCAAGATAGTCAGCTTATTTTTAAACTCAGTCTAAAAGTCATAAATGGATTTCATAGATTAAAAGAAAGTTTAAGGACAGAAACGAATTTTAGATGCTTTTGGTGCTGGTGTAAATCAGATTCTGACTCGCTTTAAAAATAATAAGTCAACAATTTATAGAGCTTTTTCAGCTTGATTATTTACAAAAATTAGCAATATTACTGGGCTCAACAAGTTTATTGCAGTGGGTGTTGGATTGGTTTAGATGACCAACCATCATTCTCATTAATAGACTGCAAACCAGTTGTTATTACATCTTTAGATTTTGCCTTTTGGATTGCTTTAGAGTTATATGGTCGAGCCCCCCAATAGAAATTGTAGCAATGAATTTAAACTAGAAGATAAACTGTTTGTAACAGGATGTTTTCACTTGATTTCTTTGAATTTATGTATTGAGACCACCTTTAGGAAGTCTTTTGGAGTAACAATAAAGCAACTATGGTTCTAATTCAAAATATTATGGTACATCTATCATAGTATTTTTAATCAAATGTATTCAAAATGATATCCATGATGTATGTTATTTGCAGATGATATAGTGTTGATTGATGAAACTAAATCTGAAGTAAATGCTAAGCTAGAGATTTGGAGAGAGGCTTTAGAATTTAAAGGTTTTAAGATTAGTGGAACTAAAACTGAATACATGAAATGTAATTTTAGTAGTAGTAGAAATACAAATGAAGAAATAGTGAAGATTGCAAGCCAAGAGATATCAAGGAGTGAAAATTTAGGTATTTGGGATTAATTTTTCAGTAAGAAGATAAAATAAGTGAAGATGTGAATCATAAGTTAAAGCAGGATGGATTTAGTGTAGTAGTGCTTCGCGAGTATTGTATGATCAGCGCATTCCATTAAAATTGAAAGAAAAATTCTATAAAATTGCTATTAGGCCAGTTATGCTATATGAAACAGAGTGTTGGACAACATTGAAACAACATATGAATAAATTAAGTGTAACAGAAATGCGTATGTTAAGATGGATATGTGGTAAAACTTTAAAAATAGAATTAGAAATAAACATATGAGAGAAATGATAGGAGTAGTCCCAATTGAAGATAAAATGAGAGAAAATCGATTACGATGATTTGGACATATACAACGTAGACCTTTAGATGCTCCAGTTAGAAAGAGTGATCTTTTAACAATTCATGGTAAGGAGGTAGAGGTAGACCTAAACTAATATAGGCAGAAATAATTAAAAAAATATAACTATTTATAATTTAAATGTCGACTTGGTCCTGAATAGAGCAAAGTGGAGGAAGCAGATTTATATAGTCGACCCCATGTAGCTGAAAAAAGGCTTAGATGAGTTGAGTTGAGTTGAGTATATCTATCATAGTATGATCACATGCTGCATTCTTGACTTACTGGTCTTTGCTCCATCATTTTTCATAATATTCAAGAGCTTTTCTATCAATTGTTTTGTGCCACTCCTTAAAATTGGACATCTTTTGCTTTATTCATGGTTGGACTTCAATATCCAATTGCCATGTTTTTTTTAAAAAAATATATTTTCCGCAATAATACTTTTTCCTTTTCAAATTTTTCTGTGGATTTCTTTAATGATTTTTATAGTGCAACTAACCATCCTATCTCCACATTTTCATGTTGCATTTTCCCTCTATCCTCTTGAATCCATTGGTCTTGCCCCTTTTCCTCTTGTTTCTGGTATCTGTATATACAAAAGAATGTTGTTTGGCCAGATTTACTAGCCATCTTGCTTTATAATCCTTATAAATCTCTCTGTAATTTTTAAGGGGAAAAATAAACTACCTATGACACATTTGATGCATTTGAAATTCAACAAATGATTTTATGTTTCTGAATGCTTGAGAGTAGCCAAATACAACCTTGGTTCGGAACAATATAAAGTCATGTATTGTGTCCTCATGTTTTATTGGAGTGCTGCTACCTTTTATTATTCTATATGTTATATTCTTCTTGACATCCCACAGTGAATTTTCTTCAGGGAAACCACACTGGATATTTTGAGAGAAACCACTACTTAAGCTTCGATCATCATCGGTCATCTTCATGCCTTTTGATTTCTATTCTAGCTTTAAATGCACCAACTTTAGATATTTATGAGGCCTCTTGGTGCATTAATGTAATATGATATTGACTGTTGAGACTAAAAAGAGGTGAATACCAAATGGTAACTTTCAGATAATGATGCAACTTGAGTGGGAGTGTAGGTGGAATCAACTATCCGATTATAATTGGAAAACATGTGATTCTTCAGACATGACTCTTTTTAGTTGCGGGAGAAGCATGAAAAAAAAGGTACGATCCCTCCATCGCCCTAGAATGAAAGGGGCGATCTCGTAGTCTCATGTTAGCATTCTTATATCTGATATCTCCTACTGTCATCACCAAAAACCTTCCCTGATGGACAGAACACCCCGCTACTAACATTTGAAAAGGTAGCTTTCAAGGTCTCGTCGCTTCAGTGAATCACTTTCTTGTGCACTTTGACTTTAATCACTACTTACTTCAATCATCATCAATCATCTTCATGCTTTTAGATTTCTACCCTAGCTTTAAATGCACTAAGTTTTGATATTTAATAGGCCTCTTGGTGCATTAATGTGATATGATATTGACTGTTGAGACTAACAAGAGGTAAATGCTAAATGGTAACTTTCAGAGAACTGGAGTAAAACATTAGTACTTGTGATCTTCAAACATATATTTTTTAAGTTGGTCGTTCACTCATTCGCTTTGACCTTAATCAAGCCTTTTGTGCTGGTGGTCTTTTCATCAAAAGGTTTATTAAAAGATTCAAGTGCATGCTATTGTTTGGCTAAGATTATAAAACTTAATGATCGGTTGATATTATAAAACTTAAACTAACTTGCAGTCTCTGTATCGCATTACTTGCTTTAGGGTGGTTGTTTCAATATTCTGATTTCTTTAATGACACTGTTCTACTGCAGCATACTTTATTGTCCATTTGTTGTTTTGTTTTAGTCACTTTTACTCTGAGATAACTTGTTTTTCTCCTTACCAGCTCCTCCTTTGAAATTGATCTAACTTGCAGTCTCTGTATCGCATTACTTGCTTTAGGGTGGTTATTTCAATATTCTGATTTCTTTAATGACACTGTTCTACTGCAGCATACTTTATTGTCCATTTGTTGTTTTGTTTTAGTCACTTTTACTCTGAGATAACTTGTTTTTCTCCTTACCAGCTCCTCCTTTGAAATTGATTGACCTACCTGGTTTAGATCAGCGGGCCTTGGATGAATCCATGGTAAGTAGCCACTGAATGCTTTCCTTCATTCTAGTATTTGTTGACATTATGAGATAATTGGCTACCTTTTACTGACAGCTGCTGAATTCTTGATAATATGGACAATATGTTCTGGATAAGAGTAATAGGCAGAATAGAAATTAAACTAAATATAGGTTATTTAATGGTTTTGAATTTGCTTGATGTTCTCGCTAGACTTTTGTTCTGGTATATAATAATTTTATAGATTCAGTTAAGATGCTGTCTGGCAGCACTAATTTCTTTCTTGTCTGTATTGGGGGATGTGGTGGTAACATTTCTTGTCTTAGGTCAGTGACTATGCTGCACATAGTGATGCAATATTGCTAGTTATTGTACCAGCTGCCCAAGCACCAGAAATTTCTTCATCTCGAGCTCTTAGAACAGCTAAAGAATTTGATGCGGAAGGTTAGTAATATTATATAAGCTAATAGCCCAATCTCCGTGTTTATAGATGCAATTGTTAGAATAATGTTTATGTGAAGCTTGTCCATTGTTATTTTTGATTGTTGTCATCAATCGATTTTGTTGTCATTGTTGGGGTCGCTTCTGTTTGTTGCAGGGACAAGAACAATTGGTGTTGTTAGCAAAATTGATCAAGCTGCTGGAGATCAGAAAAGTCTTGCAGCTGTTCAAGCGCTTCTTTTGAATCAGGGGCCGCCGAGAACTTCGGATATTCCATGGGTCGCACTGATTGGGCAATCTGTTTCTATCGCTTCATCACAATCTGGATCTGTGGGCTCTGAAAATTCACTTGAAACTGCTTGGAGAGCTGAGAGTGAAAGTCTTAAATCTATACTTGTGGGAGCTCCCCAAAGCAAGCTTGGTAGAGTAGCATTGGTGGATACCCTTGCTAAGCAGATTCGTAAACGGATGAAGCATAGGCTTCCAAACCTTCTCTCAGGGTAAATCTTTCTGCATTCTTTTAGCGGCACTACTAATTATATGCTATCAGCTGTTGCATTATACAGATTAAAAAATTCCAAATATTGTTTGGAATGTCAAGTGTTTGTAGGAAAATAATGCCAAACCCATTAAATTCTCAGTGTGCTTTTCTTTCTGTTCATTTTTATTCTCCATTGGATCATGAGTCTTACTTTAGAAGAGATAAGAGGATCCACTACTAGAAAAAGGCTGTTCAATTGGACCAATGACTCCAGTAGACATCTGCATTACCTTTTTTCCCCTAAAATGAAGTGTTTACATGGTCTCAATTGTTGGCTGTGTTAAAATTTCATCAAATGCATGGTTGCTATGTGAGTCTGGAGATTCATGTGGTTTTGAACTTTGCTATGTGGACAACCAGATCCTGGAATTGTTGGTACTTTGTTGTTGTTGTTTCTTCTTCCAAGTATGTTGAAGATATGGATAGTTTATGTGTGCTTTTCATATGCTAATACTTGTATATCATGTCATCCTCGGTATTTGAAGGACCATTATGCTTTCTCCTTTTTAGTGCATTTTAGCCTATGGCACTATTTCCCCTCCTTGGTGGATGCATTGCATTCTTGCAATATCTGACACTCTTTCTCCTCAAGCGACATGACTTCAAAGAAGAAAATTGCATTCCAGGTTTGCTGCTATAATTTCAGTCACTTGATGTGAGAAATTGGCTTTCTTCTAATTTACATCAATGGGTGTAATTAATTTGCCAGCCCAAAGAGACAGTATGCTTGTCAAGAATGTCACAGGCTGAAGTTGATCATCTCTGCTTTGCTGGCATGCATTGCTGAAGTCAATAGAAATTCAGGTTAAATTTGAATAACTTTCAGTGTTCAAATGAATCTTGCAGGTTACAGGGTAAGTCTCAGATGGTGCAAGATGAGTTGGTAAGGCTTGGCGAACAAATGGTACACAGTGCAGAAGGTACTAGGGCTATTGCTTTAGAGCTTTGCCGAGAATTTGAAGATAAGTTTCTCATGCACGTTGCGGGTGGTGAGGTGAGTGGTTCATTACAGTGTTTGTGGTTTTATCTTGAGCCTTTTTTCCCAGCATATGAAACTGATGTGGTTGAAGTCCTCGAGCAAGGACACATCATCATGCCTTGCATTTCCATATATCTTTTGACTTCAGAAAATGGTTTGGTGAATGAATATTCCAGTATTCCACATTGCCATTTGATATAAGCATAAGGATGCTTCCATATCCAACTATGCTCTAACTTGCAGGCATCTTGAACTGGAGATACAAAATTGTAATTTCTGAGTAACATAAGTAAATACTGAAGAAAATAGGGCAAATAATTGACATAAACAACAAGCTTTCTCCTGTAATGTGTGGCCGGTTTTAAAAATCCTACCTTCTAGTAAGCTTGCATTTAGGTAAATTCATTTGGCATGAAAGGTATTCTAAGCCATTTGTTACTAGTTCTGCTCAAGTGCATATAAATATTATTGTAATTATGGGTGGAGGGCCTCATAGCTTCAGAGGAAGTTGGGTGCCCAGTTGAACATCTAGGTAAATTCTTAATTAGAATAAAACTAGAAATTAGCAATAAGTTGGAAGAAATTAAAATTCAAAGTTCAAGTGGGGGACAACTCCTACTTGTATGCATGACCTATTTTGTATAATATTGAAGTCACTGATACAAGTACAATTATTTTTACAAATTATAAAAAAATACTTATTCATGGTAAGTATTTTTAATAATTCATGATAAGGATAGAGGTAGAGGTAGACCTAAACTAATATGGGCAGAAATAATTAAAAAAGATATAACTATTTGTAATTTAAATATCGACTTGGTCCTGAATAGAGAAGATTGGAGGAAGCAGATTCATGTAGCCGACCCCATGTAGTTGGGAAAAGGCTTAAATGAGTTGAGTTGAGTTGTATAAAAAAATACTTATTCATAAAAAAAATAATTTAAAGGTTATTATGATAAGCAACTCGATCAAGTAATGAGTAATCAACATATAGGTTAAACTTTAGCAGTAAACAACTTTTAAAGAATTAGTGGAACCTGTTAGTTGTAACTGAGCATCATGTTTGGGCATTTAAGAACAATCAGGAGTTATATTCAGCACATTTGACACTTCTAATACTGCAATCACCATGATAATCCAACATATCCAACCTAAGATTGCCTTGGGATAGGAGAGCTGGTTGGGTGCCTTTTTGATGGTCTGTTGCATATATGGGCCATTATGGATGGTTGGGCCCTAAGGTGGATTGTTGGAGGATTGCTTAAACCTAGATGACAGTTTTTAAAATAATTCACCTTTGTCCATTGGGTGTCTTAAGAAAAGGAACATAGGCCTTTGGAAAGACCCAATGGAGAGGAAGGGTTGGATGGGTAGATGGGACAATGTGTCATTGTTTTCCCTTTTTTGTTATTTCTTGTATTTCTTCTTCTCTTTTGTCTTTTATTTTTCATTGCTCTCTCTCTCACCTTTGTTCCAACACTCCCCCCTTTGTCCTATCTTTCCAATGCCCAAGCCTTAGTTGCTATTTCCTTCATGCAATAGATAAGACCAAATACATCAACAATGACAACAACAACAATAAAGTCTTGATCCCAAACTAGTTGAGGTCGGTTGTATGAATCTTTTTCTCCATTCTACTCGGTTTATGGTTATACTTTCTGTAAGATGCAAAGATATTAAATCTTTCTTTATCACTTTCACTCATATAATTTTCAATCTACCTCTACCTCTTTTTCTTTCTAAATATATTAAATAACTTCTTCACACTGATGTATCTTTAGGCCTATGTTGCAAATGTCCAAACTATCTAAGTCATTTTTCTCAATTTATCTTCAATTAATGTTACTTCTAATATCTATGAATGGCTTTATTTCTTATTCGATCTTTTTTTATATTGCTACACATCCATCTCAACATTTTCATTTTAGCCATATTTATCTTGCATATGTATAATTTTCAACTGTTCAATATTCTGTACCGTAAGCATAATCAGTTTTATGGTTGTCTTATAAAAAAGTTTCTTCAACTTGACATGTATTTTATGATCATATAATGTTTTAATTGTACTTCTTCATTTTATCTAACCTGCTTTAATCTTATGGGCAACATCATTTTATCTAATTTATTATAAAAATATAACTTTTAAAGTTCAAATATGTTTAAAAATCAAATAAAATAATAGATCTTCAAAACTATTTTTTCAAGAACAAAGCAAAGTAAATACTGAGATGCTCGACCAGATTGGGGATTAGGATGGGATAAGATGTGGGGCGTCGCATCTAATGAAAAAATCAAGGCATTTTTGCTTCATGAGATTTAAAACTTTGGTTAGTACAATTTGTTGTTTAATATGCAAATGGACCTTCTTGTACAACCTCTTGGGTCACATCTACTAGGTCATGTGCTATCTTTTCCTCATTCTGATCGCTAATCTCGTGTGCTACAATTTGCTTCAACATTTTTTTCTTCAATGTATTGTGGTAATTTTGACAACAGTTGAGGCAGAGAGAGGTACATTAGCTTAGTTGGCATCATATTCTTACATGTCTTTTAGTTCTCTAGTTTCAGTCTTTGATTGTTCTCTGCTCTTTGTAGATACTCTCAAGTGATGCATTTCATTTGCAGGGTGCAGGTTGGAAAGTTGTTGCGAGTTTTGAGGGAAACTTCCCTAACAGGATAAAGCAGCTTCCATTGGACAGACATTTTGACATCAATAATGTCAAAAGGGTAGGTTATATATATTTGTTTATTGATCAGCTTTTATTACTGTTACTAGCTTCTAATATCTCTTTCTTATCTGATTCTGCATTTTAGATTGTGCTGGAAGCTGATGGTTATCAACCATATTTAATTTCTCCTGAGAAAGGTTTGAGATCTTTGATAAAAGGAGTACTAGAACTTGCAAAAGAACCATCACGCCTTTGCGTGGATGAGGTATTTAAAGTTGTATCAAATTCTGTTTGCTTAGGTCAAAATCTATGTTTACATGTTGAATCTAACTAGTCCTTTGTTATGGTTCTGATTTGTTGTGAATTTTATTTGTTTGTACTCTATAATTTTTGCCAGTAGGTTTCTCATTACTGAGTGCTGGTCGGGCTTGCTAGGGATTGGTACCCATATATGCTTATTCTGTCCGTGTACTAATCTAACTTTTGTGTTTTCCCTTCCTCTCCTTATGAGAAGCTGAAAATGTTCTCTCTCTCTCTCTCTCACTTAAATGTTTGCTTATGGTTGGATTGATATCTTTTTCAAACTCCCTCACACTCAAATGGTCTCATTACCTTCATGATTTAGATATTTATCTTTCTTTTCAGCAACCTGTATATTGTGAGACCAAGAACTTGTCAAGGACACAACCTGTCATGTAAATTTGACGGCTGTTTTTTACATAACCTTAGTATGTTCAGTCATTTAGTATGTTGTATATGCGTGTGTTGTAGATATGGGTTGTGTGCATTCCATTTTAACTTTTATTTCAATGCCAAAACAGGTCCATCATGTTCTGATTGATATAGTTTCTGCTTCTGCAAATGCTACCCCGGGACTTGGCAGATACCCATCATACAAGCGTGAGGTAGTTTTGCTGTCGATACTGATCTAATTTAACATGTAACACTTAATTTTTTCCCCATTCTCATCATTCTCACTAGTACGTAAGACTGTTACCATGAGTTGTCTATAGAATTCCAGTATCATGATCTTTTATTTTTTGGCAAGGTTGTTGCAATTGCAACTGCTGCACTAGAAGGTTTTAGAAATGAAGCTAAAAAGATGGTTGTTGCATTAGTTGACATGGAGCGTGTTTTTGTTCCTCCACAACATTTCATCCGCCTTGTGCAACGAAGGTTTGTCTTCATATCATGATGATTCTATTGTTTGGTTACATTGGGCTGATAAGTTGTACCTTCTTGAATGATTGTCTTGTTTTGCATAATAAATAGATTTTTTGTTCTGTATAATGGTGATTCTATTGTTTGGTTACATTGGGCTGATAAATTGTACATTCATGAATGATTGTCTTGTTTTTCATAGTAAATAGATTATTTTGATCTGTCCCAAGCAATTATCCTGATTGTGTTCATTCATAGGGGTGTGCATGAGTAGGTTGCGTTGGGCCGGGTCAGTTTAGAGATATATTTGGAACTAAACCGATTTGAATTGGTTTTTTTTAAATTGAAACTGAACCAATTGTTCTAATAAACTGAACCAAACCAAAAAATTTGGTTTGGTTTTGGTTCGGTTTATTGGTTTACCTGTATCTGCTTTATATGACCATGGGATTGGTTTTTACAGTAAACTTTATATGACCAAATGGTAGCCCAGTTATTCACAAAAAAAAACATAGCTATCACATAGTTCTTTTATTTGGACGTGCTTGTAGCACTTCAATTTTAAGTATTGTACAAATAAAAGCTCATCTAACATACGCACATGATTCTATTCAGTTGATATTAGTTTTTTAGAAATCCAAATCGAAATCAAGCCAACTTTTCAGTTTCAAAAAATTTTAAACCGAAATCAAACTGAAAGCCAAAAAAAAATCAATTCAAATCATACCAAAATCACTGTTCGGATTGGTTTTGTGGTTTAATTCGTTTTCTTGCAGACCCCCTATTCATTCCTGTTTTTCCCCTGCCAATTATGTCACAGTCCTCCTTGGTGGCATCTCAATGACTGCTGCAGTACCACTTCTGTAGCAAACGACTGACTATTCCTTCTGAACTCAACTGATTATAGTTCTATTTATTTTATTTAGTGAAAAATTGTTCCTACTGTCTTTAAGTTGTTAATCATCAGTGTAACCTGTTAAGTATCGATGTAAGCCTCTCTTTTTCTTCTATGCTTTGGTGGGCTATTTTATTTTCTTGAACTTCAATGATTTTTTAAAAGATTCAAAAGTACAGGTTATTGTAAGTTTGCAGGCATCTGCATTGGTGTTGTTTTTTTTGTAACTGAAAAGCTATCATTAGCTGGAAAATTTTGTGGGTTAAACGCATGATATTAATTATATTGTGCCTACATTACTAATGCTTTGGGAGAATGTAGGCTGAGGATGTCAAAGTTTTGGAGTTTCCATTCCTCATTTCTTTGGGCAACCTATTTAATATATTGTTGTTTCTGATGGGCTAAAACTTATTTATATAAAAGAATATGTACTGATCTGAAACCAAACGTTCTAAGGCTTTAAATTACAGCTTAGGTTATTCATCTTAGATTTTGAACTTTATTTTCCTTTTTGCAGCTTCTTGCCACCTTTTCTTTTTTCTCCAGGGATAGCCTAGTTTTAGAATTTTCAGATGCTTTTGGCCTTGGCTCCAGGAGATGCACTCCAGCCATATGTTTAAATGAAATCCAATGCATATATTTGAGCATGTCACGTGCATTCACAGGCTGTAGTGCATCTCTGGGACCAGGGGCAAAAGCATATGAAAATTTCAGGATCAGATCATTCGTGCTAAAGCATGAGTGGTCCAAATATGCAAAAGAAAATAAAGGCCTTTCTCCAAATATTCAGTAATTTTTACTTATTTTAACTAGTATGGATTCAAGCATGCAGAATCTTGAACACTCCATGACTCTGCAAACTCTTAAAGACAGTGGCAGGAGTCACTTAAAATTCACAAGATCATTTTTTTTTTTTTTTTTTCCCTGAGTGTCAGAGATCCTTCAACCAGATTCCCACCACACCTTTCTGAGAACCTGGCGAGGGTATTATTTTGCCACAGGCCGCTTACATGTACATACTTACATAATATGTCATAAACACATATTTTTCAAAATTTCTTTTTAAAAATTGCTATAACAATCTATGTTCTGAATTTATGGCTGATTACTACTTGTTCTGACTTATCAAAGGTTTGAGCAATTTTAAACAAATTATTCCTATTCAACCCTTTGCAGTAATCGATAAATAAGTTTCCAGTGATTCATTTCAAGCATATCTGTCAGGTATACTGCATATTGATGAACTGAATGGACTTGATAGGTCATCCCTGGCAGTTAATGTTACTCTTGACTAAGGGTGCCTTAAAGTTGTTGCGTGATGCATTGATAAGTTGGTATAGCAATGTCCTCTGAATACTTTCTAAACACTAACTTTGACTCTTAGAATAAGGTAGTACAGGAAGCAGAAAAAAGTTATGGTGAGTCCATCTTATATTATACCATTAGTTGTCTCATTTGTGGTTTTCTGTATTTTTCCTTTTATATGGTAACCGAATATGTTTCAACTAGTATTGAATGTGTATTTTATACTTCCAAAGCTCAACTCAACTCAACTCATCTAAGCCTTTTTCCAACTACATGGGATCGGCTACATGAATATGCTTCCTCCATTCTGCTCTATTCAGGACCAAGTCGACGTTTAAATTATAAATAGTTATATCTTTTTTAATTATTTTGTCCATATTAGTTTAGGTCTACCTCAACCTCTATCCTTACCATGAATTGTTAAAAGATCACTCTTTCTAACTGGAGCGTCTAAAGGTCTACGTTGTATGTGTCCAAACCACCGTAATCGATTTTCTCTCATTTTATCTTCAATTGGGGCTACTCCTATCATTTCTCTTATATGTTTATTTTTAATTCTATCTTTTAAAGTTTTACCACATATCCATCTTAACATATGCATTTCTATTACACTTAATTTATTCACATGTTGTTTCAATATTACCCAACACTTTGTTCCATATAGCATAGCTGGCCTAATAGCAGTTTTATAGAATTTTTATTTCAATTTTAATAGGATGCACCGATCATACAATACTCGCTAAGCACTCCTCTGCTTAATCCATCCTGCTTTAACTCTATGATTCACATCTTCACCTATTTCATCTTCTTGCTGGCTAATTGATCCCAAATACCTAAATTTTTTACTCCTTGATATCTCTTGGTTTGCAATCTTCACTGTTTCTTCATTTGTATTTCTACTCCCACTAAAATTACATTTCATGTATTCAGTTTTAGTTCTACTAATATTAAAGCCTTTAAATTCTAAAGCCTCTCTCTAAATCTCTAGCTTAGCTTTAGATTTATACTTCCAAAGCTATATGTCTATTAATCTCCTTGCTGCCTCTTTATATACTTTATAATTTTACAAGTAATACTTTGCCATATGCTAACTCATAAGTGCACTGGTCTTTTAGAACATTTTTTCTAGTTATGACGAGTAAAGAGAAGATCAAGTGAACTGTGTTAATGTGGACATGGTACTTGACCATTAAAATGGGAAGTTTTATGAGGTGGCATTGATATTTTCACCTCTGCATTGTTGTTTGCAAGCACTAGGTGAATATTAAATTAGTAGACTTGTATGTAAAAACATGGGCTTCTGCTAATATTAAATTAGTAGATTGTATGTAAAAACATGGGTTTCTATTTTCACTTCTTCTTTGCTTTCTTGATTGGTGTGCTGCAGAGTTCCTTTGTCCATGTAAGCTATGACAAATTTTTGTTCACAATGCAAGTTGACCCTGATAATATTTAATTTTAATATCACGGAATGTCTTCCTGGTACAAAAATAAGGTCTAAATTTTATGTTATTCCTGGTACAATAATTTTAATCTTTTGGCTATGACTAAGGGTAGAGAAAACTTCCTTTCCATCATGGTTCTATAAGAACTTAAAGAACTACAAAAACTATTCTCATTCTTTTGTACTCCCACAAATTGCCCTGGCATAAGCTAGGACTTGGCACAATTAGCAGTCATATATATTGAAAAGGCATTCTGGGTTTGTGTGCTGCTAAGTTCATTCTCCATGTAGGCTAGAACAATTTTTTGTTTGCTATCCATGTTGACTATGATAATGCTGTAATTCTAATATCATGGTGCCATCCTGGTACAAATATAAAGTTTAAAATTTTTAATTTTCTCATCCATGAGTTGTGTGACACTCCCTGGTCATTGGGAAAAAGGCTTGGCTGTTATTCTTGATATAAATGGATTCAAAATGTGCTGTAAACTTGGTTGGGAGGTTGGACTACATGAAAGATTTTCAAAATATTGTATCAGTTGTATTTGTGCAATTCTCTGACTTAGAAATTTATATATGCCAGAATGGAAAGGCAGCGTCGTGAGGAGGAACTGAAGAATCGATCTTCAAAGAAGGCGCATGAGGCAGAGCAGGCTATGTTGAATAGAGTTAGTTTTCCCTCCTATATTGCAATTTAAATTCTTCTTAGTAACAGAAGGTTTATATGATTTTTGAAAATATGATATTTCTATTTAGATAGTCATGTGGCATTAACAGAATTCTTAAGTTTCTTATTTTATGACATATTTCTATTGTATCAACTAGGCAACAAGCCCTCAACCAGGATCCCAACCAACAGGTGGTAGCTTGAAATCAATGAAAGAGAAATCTAATCAACCAGAGAAAGATGAGAAAGAGGGATCTGCATTGCAGATTACTGGTCCTTCCGGAGAAATAGCAGCAGGTTCATTTACTAACAGTTGGATGCACTACCATTTTTGATCATGCATTTTGGCAGTATATCTTGTATACCAGATTATTTGATTATTTTTTATAGGTAATCTACGTAGGCACCTACCTAATCGTAATGCAGTCGTCTGACCACCTGCATATATTGTAACCACCTTTTACAGCGTTGAGAAGGACATGATGGAGAAATGGCTCTAATTGGTTTCTCAATGAGCTATCTCTTTGTTGTGACACTTATATAAGTTATTTTCATTAATCTTAATTACCCATCCACACTCAACTACCTTACCACACATGAACACCTAATGTTGGTATAATCTTGAGCTAGGTTTCTTTCTTATTCATTTTGAAGCTTATTTTAGATTTGGTTAAGGCTGAATATTATTCTTTCATCTATCTAAAAGGGTATTTATTAAAGAAAAGTGCAAAAACAAATGGCTGGAGCAGGCGATGGTTTGTTCTCAATGAAAAAAGTGGAAAAGTTAGTAGTGTGATCTTTCTTTCTTTTTTGTTGTATCTAGTATGTCTTTTGTTGGAATGATAGAAACAATCTGACAATGACTTACTGTTTCAGCTTGGTTACACTAAGAAACAAGAGGACAGACATTTTCGTGGTGTTATCACTTTGGAGGTATTATTAGCTTTCCTTTTAGTTTCTTTGAATGCACATTTTCAAATAAATAAACTAGAAGGGCTGGTACAGTGTCGATATTGCAGCAAGATTTGCTGTTCTTGGGTATTTGTTCGAACTTGCAAAGATTTTAAGATTGTTAATAAGTTTGCATAATGACTTTTTTCTGCTTTTACTACATTTCCAAGTAACTTTAGTTATGGAAATGCAATCTTAGCATTCCATGTCATTATTTTTGAGAAATGAGATAGGAGGAACCTGGCTGAAACTGGGTGAGAGTGGCAACCCAGGTCATTGGTACCAACCCCCAATGATTTACCAACTGCATTCCATGTTACCTTGACAAATTTTTGTATAAAAATTGTTCTATTTGAATTCACTTAGTGAGTTGTTTGCTTCTATAAGCACATTTGCTAATTTTCTTCCCTTTTGCCTGACTATTTTGGTGTTGCATTTATGTCTGTGGTGTGACTATGTAATGTTTGGATCCTTTTTATGTAAACATTAGATGTACAGACAAAAAGAAGGCATCTTTCTGTTATCATTTTATTTGGCACAAAAATATGTCCAGTTGTATTTTTAGGACTTAAATGTGTTTAAGTTTTAGTTAGATGATAGCTCAACTTTTTACTGAAAATGTAGACTGCAAACGAGTAACAGATCATTGTGTTCAGATTTTAGACTTTGTGCTTACTTCAGTAGGAACTGAAATGCTAACAATATTGTGAGTGAGGAACTTCTCTTAGTTAGAGAGGGCTTTGTGCTCAGAATTGTCAAAAAAAGTTTTAAACTTTATGAGTACCACTTGTGACTCAATTTGCAGATCCAATCAATGTGAGTTATGCTTCCTGTTGGTGCAAATGGGCTGAGAATTGGTGAGGATTTTCAAAATTTTTAGCAAGGCTGTCCAGGCAATTTGATCCAAACATTATGAGTTTTGACCTCAGGTTGACCCATTTGCTTCCCTGTTGCTAAGTGCTAAGTACTCAATATTAATAACAATTGGATACATTATTCTATAAAGTGGTCAGTCCATATGGCTGCATGCACATATTTAGCCTCTGGACTGCCACGGATAGGTTCTAGGCTGCCTTTGTATATCGCATAGCAGACACTGAGGTGGCTTGCATAATGTGCAGCTCTCCATCTCTTCTATGAGTTTTCTTACTTTTTTTGTGTCTTTATTGTTTTATTTCTAAATTTTCTATTGTTTTATTATTGTGATTTTTTTTATATGAGTCATCTAGGCTCCACAGCGGCGGCTACAAACTGCTTAGAGTGCTACATGGTACCTTGATGGCCCACATTATGGTGGCAGCTTTTTGAAGCATTGATATCCTTTCATATTCTAGTTGCCTGCATTAGAAGAGGTAGAACCAGAACAGTCCTTTCAGTGGTTGGGGGCTAAGAATAATAGTTATTGAAATTAAGTATAACAAAAATGTTGAATTGTAATACATATATAGATGATTTCGAAAAATCTTTAATGGAAGGAGGATGATAAAAGTGAGTTATGTGCGAGCACGAGTGGTCCAGTTTGGGAGGACCCCTACAAGACTTTTGTTACTCTTGTGGATTAGTACAATGTAATAGAAGCCAACAATTGGTTCACCTGAAGACTGGAATCTAAAGAAAACATAATTTCCAATAAGAATGTAAGACTTACGAGAAATAACCCTGCTCTATATGCTTTCATTGCTCAATCTTGAGAGTAAAGAGGAGAGACATGCAGAAATTGGGGTTTACAGAAGAAGATAGGAATACCAGGTGGTTAGGCCAGTGATATAAAATGGTATCCCCAAGCTTCTATAACCAATAGGATATATTTTTGGAATTTTTTTTGCCAATATAATGTAAATTTAAATAAAATTATTTATTTTATTTAAATCCTAATCTTGATTAGAAATTTTTGTATTTTCAAACACTAGATAATTTTATCTGTTTTGTGTGGAAGGGAATTATTAAGTTGTCCAAATAAAGGGGATACCGATGGTATGGAGAAAATATAGGAAGTCATGCACCATAACTTGAACAGGTCATGAAAGGGTGATTCTTCAAATTCTGTGATAATTATATAACATGTAGGATAACGAGGGACTGTTTTGGCATTATGGTTTTTCTGTTTGTCTTTACAAATTAGTAAAATACCACATGGAGACTGATGTTAAAGATCAAGGTTCCCACAATTAATACTGGACCTTATATCTATACCGTACTAATATGATATCGATATGCATGGCATAAGGCTAGTTCAGCATTTTGAGGCTTGGTACACTCCTCAGTACCGAGTCTTGGTTCGATAACGATATGAAACGATAAACCTTGTTGAAGATAACATTTGCAAGAAAACCTCCCCTATTCCTTGCTTTCATTTTCACTCTTTTTTGAAAGCAATAAATCTTTGCTTTCAAAAGCTCTAAATATTTTGGAAACAACTTTTTAAAATAAAAAGGTTTTACCACACATGCTGTTCCTTTTTCTTCTTTTGGGTTTTTTGGGGCAAAAGACAAACAACAAGGGAAATACCACACAGACCTTAGGTTATTCATTGTAAAAACATTGTCATGGTTTTTTTTTTTCATATGCTTATATGATAGGATTTGTGAATGTTATTGCAAAATAGAACCTTAACCTTGTCATTTTAAACAATGGCATCCTTGTCATTAGTTCTATGATTATTTGATTCTCTTCATGAACCATGCATGAAATGTCAACATAAGCATTTGTACAAAAAAAAAAAAAACACAAGCCTTGTTGATATATTCCCATGACTCTCTCATCCAGTATACAATTTCTGAAGTAAATGCTGATTTTTTGGAGTTGGTAAGCTAGAAGAAACTTCTTATCACATCCAATTGCTTCTTCCTGGATTGGGTACTCTTTTTTTCGGTTTGTGAACCCCTGATTTTATAAATGATTGAGGTGTTCACTTGGTCAATTATTTGGGGGAAGATCTTTGCATGCTAATTTGATATGGTAAAGGATTTTGATCAGGATTGCAACCTTTGTGACCAGAAAGATGATAGCATATAATCTTCATAGATGCATATATCTGTTTGGTTCTTCGTACAGGGTTAGAACATAGTTTTGGACTATTTTGTGGATCCTACATGTACCTAACTTGTAGGGTTGTGCCATAGTTTTAGATTATTTTGTGTATCTTACACGTATGTAACTTATGGGATTGTGCTAGCCTGGCTATTGCTGCGACTTGCATGAGTATGCCATTATCTCATCTTTCCTTTTGATCAAAGATGGGAGGATAGGCATTCATAAATTTTTGAGTTGAAATTGAAAAATGCGGTTATTGTAGCTGAAAGTGATAAGCTGGGAGCTGAGGCAGGAATCCAAAATTTATCTTGTGTGTTTGAATGTATTTGATAGTGCTTAAGTTGGGACTCGATTTTTTTGGTGGGCATGAAGGCTTAGTTCCTCCTCCTGTAGGTTGGTTGATGAGGTTTCTGTTTCCTATAAATCTCCTCATTTGTTGCTCGTTTTGACATTTATTGGGGATCTACTGTACATTTTGGCAGGAGAAGGATCTGAAGTCTAAAAGAATTGAAATTTCAGTTGAAACTCAAATTTTGGACTAGATTTGAGATGCCTTTTTGTCTAAACTAGCCAGTTTCAGTTTGATTTTGACCTGGCTTGGCTGTTTCAGTCAAAATCAATTAGTTTGAACTGATCATGCCTTGTTTTGAAGTCGTTTCTTCATTTTTTGTTTTAAAGATGAGTTGGCTCATGGCTGATAGATCGATGCCCTAGGAAGCATTTCACAAAATTAGATTCAAACTAGGTGTGTTTAAGTAGGTTTGGTAGCACACTGGTGTGCTGTATGATCTAAAGCTGTTAGCCCTTGCTTGCACTTTATGGTGTTCAAAAAATTACAGAAATTCACATGCCAGGATAAATTCAGATGAATAGCATAAAAGTACAACTTTTACCTTACATGAATGCAGATATTAGGTATACAATTTGCTAACTAGTATATATAAATCTATCTAATCACTTTTAAAAGTTGCATGGTTATTTTCTACTTTATTTTCCTCTTGAATTTATGAATTTTTTTCTTTTAAGTGATTTTTACAATGTTTAATAATTTCAGACTGCTGAAACTATACATTATTTACTGATGTGTTCTAAAAACTATAAATAATACAATGCATTTCAGTTATATATGTAATATATCCTCTTTCCTTGTTTTATTTTTCTTTATGTTTGTTATATTAATTTTTTTTGGTTTTGTTATTGTTTTATATCCAGAATTCTGAAGCTTGAACCAAAATTGTTGTAACTGAAACTCTTTTGGCTTAACCGCAATCAGAACTAAAAACCAATTTTTCAAACCTAGCTCGATTAGTCCTTTATTTATTATCTTTCAGATGAATAAGAAGATTAAATGCATGCAAGTGTGATTGACTCACCTTTTGCAAGAAAGCCAGTTGCCTATGGAACATAGCAAAGTTGTACCGTAGGATCCAATTTTTGTATCAGTTTTCCAGTTTGCTGATAATATTGTTTCTTCCCCATCAACATATGTCCTCTCATTCTTGATTGTCAGGAATTGTATCACATTAGCTTCAGAGGTTAGGCATGCTATTTGGTGTAGTTATGATTTCACAACTTACATCAAACTGGTCGGTTTCATCCAATCTGTTTCTTAATTAGCGTATTATTTCTACAGGAATGCAGTATTGAGGAGGTCTCAGATGAGGAAGGACCTCCTCCTAAAAGTTCCAAGGGCTCCAAAAAAGCTAATGGACCAGATTCTGGTAAAAGCCCAAGTCTTGTGTTCAAATTAACTAGCAAGGTTCCATACAAGACTGTTTTAAAAGGTAACTTCTGCAACCATGCATTACAGCAAGGCTGATTGTCTCTCCCTTTCTTTCTTGCTCCACATTTAACTGAAAACGTTGTTTGACTTGCAGCTCATAGTACCGTTGTGTTAAAGGCTGAGAATATGGCTGACAAAGTTCTGTGGGTAAACAAGATGTGGAATGTCATCCAACCTTCAAAGGGAATGCCACCGAAGGGCATGTCTGGTTCTGAAGCTAGTCCCTCCCTGAGACAAAGCCATTCAGATGGCTCTCTAGTAAGTCCTAACCTTGTACATGCTATCTTCTTGAACGAAGTGTGAAACTTATTCTGCCCTACTTGCAACCTGCCCAAGTTATCTTTTCCCTGAAGGACACTGAGTTTATTGAGATACTGTGAAGAAATTGGTTTTCAGTTCAAATTAAGCAGATCCAAGCTTTTTTTTTTCTTTTTTGCAAGGGGTATATTTACTTGGTCTTGCAATTATCCAGACATGATGTTTCCTGTGCCGCTACATACATCAATACTTGCAGGCTAATGAGTCTGAGAGCACCTGCATGGATATATTATACTCCTTTCAAATGGCAGTTTTTCTTTTTCTTATTTTATTTAATAGACAATTTGTTTAAAATTATGAACTCTGTCAAGTGTTGCATCTCTTTCTGTGTCTGTCTCTTTCTCTGTGTGCCTCATCCATAGACAAACCCATGCACACTCATAAACACATGCATGCACGGGTACATTTGTGTACATGTGTGCTGGACTACCTTCTGTTTGCGCTGATCAGACACCAAGGATATGCTCAAACCTTATCAACATTTCCTTTTACACAATATATTAGGTCTTTGCCAAATTTTGCTACTCTTACTAAATAGATTATTTTCCAGGAGACAATGTCTAGAAGACCTGCTGATCCAGAAGAAGAACTTAGATGGATGTCTCAAGAAGTTCGTGGTTATGTGGAAGCTGTTTTAAACAGTCTAGCTGCAAATGTTCCAAAGGTAACTTTCAATTATATTTTTCTGGGCCTTATCCAGCTATTTGTCATTTTTGTCATATTGTGTATATTCTGAGTTCTATTCTAATTGTGCAGGCAGTTGTGCTTTGTCAAGTGGAGAAAGCAAAGGAAGACATGCTGAATCAGCTATATAGTTCCGTAAGGTTGGTTGCTTGTATTTTATTTTTTCAAAATAATAAATAAAGGGTCCAGTTATAATATAATCAGGGTGGGAAAAGAGAATACAAATTTAAAGAGGTTACCATACCGAACCAATAATGTACTAGTATGGGTTTTAGTATCGGTTTTACAAACCTTGGTATGAACACTATGAATTTCAAATATGGGCGGTTGAAAAATAGAACTTAAACCATTTGATGTGATCTATAAATGCCTATAAATTAAATAAGAAACATTTATTCTGTAGATGCTTTGCCTTCAAATCATGTCAGTTTGATAGTTCTAGTGGGATGATATAATATTTTGCTTTTGTCATGACTTAACAAATAGGCAAAGATCTTACAAAGCCTATGATTTTGCTTATAAGCATTTTAAACCTTGTAGAATGCATATTGTATCGGTGGTTTAGAAATTCAATTTGCAAAACCCATCTTTGAATTTGGTAGTGTATAAACCCTTTTTGGCTTGTTGAGTGTTCTATTACTCTACTAGAACATATCCATGGATACATTTGTGGACACAGGAATGCATAAAATACAATTTTATTATAGCATCCTCGAAGCATTCAATGAATTCTACTGTTTTCACCAACCAAACTCAAATGTTACTATTTTTATTAAGTGTAACAGAAATGCGCATATTAAGATGGATATGTGGTAAAACTTTAAAAGATAGAATTAGAAATAAACATATACGAGAAATGATAGGAGTAGCCCCAATTGAAGATAAAATGAAAGAAAATCAATTAAGGTGGTTTGGACATATACAACGAAAACCTTTAGATGCTCCAATTAGAAAAAGTGATCTTTTAACAATTCATGGTTATGATAGAGGTAGAGGTAGACCTAAACCATCATGGACAGAAATAATTAAAAAAGATATAATTATTTATAATTTGAGTGTCGGCTTAGTTCTGAATAGAGCAGAGTAAAGGAAGCAGATTCATGTAGCCGACCCTATATAGTTGGGAAGAGGCTTAGATGAGTTGAGTTGAGTTTGAGTCTTGCTAACTGGTTTGGTTTCTGATGATCATTAAGTCTGTTGATTGCATGCTTGTATATGTGTATCCTGGTGGTTGCGGAGGCATATGTATAAGCTTTTGTTAAACGCATCTATTACTTTAGGCTGTTTATATATGTATTGGTGTATCCTCCGCCTATATGGATGGACTGGCTTCCTCTCAAACTATCCCTTGAGTTCGCTATAGGTGAGGCAGGATGAAGTTTCCAACTGACGATTGCATGCGATGCGTTCCATATGTAGGATTTAACAATTGATACGTACTGTTCTGTACCATCCATTCCAGATTGTACTAGTAAGGCGCTCATTCCAGATTGTGCTAATAAGGAAACGGTACAGGATCAGCCCTAGTATCCGTACTATGCTGACAAGTCTAGTACCTTCATTTTTGCTGTGCCTGTACAAAGAGGCATCCCATGCGTCTGTATAGTAAGTACCACATTGTACTGGTAGATGCACCATTGCTGGTACTTTGAGCCTTTCTGTATGGTCTATGTGGATGCACCATTGCTGGTACTTTGAGCCTTTCTGTATGGTCTATGTGCTGCCACATTATTCAATACAAATTGTTCACATTGTACTTTTAACAAATTGTGCTGTCACATTGTACTTTGATTGTTCAATACCATTACCGAACAATCTATGGGGAGTGTTCTTTTATTTATCGTTTGCTTGTTCCTTTTGGGTTGTACCTTATTCATCTTAACTAAATGATACAAATTGCTTGATCAATACATTTCTTTGCAAAGAGAACCGTTATGGCTGATGTGATGCTTGACCGAATTTATGTTAAAAATCTGAAGACAATGTTATTTGAACTTTGTTCAAGGTGAAAAAGTTGATACCATGACGTGAAAGATAGTGATACCTTTTGTGCTGTTTCTCTCCCACTAAAAAGGATGACAAGGTTTCATTGTTTGCATCTGGTTTATGTTTTCCAATCCTTGTGACAGATTTTATGAATTTTGTAACTTGCAATCTAAAGCCTTGTTTTGTATGTGTTGTGTCTAGTGCTCAAAGCACAGCAAGGATTGAAGAACTGCTCCAAGAGGATCAAAATGTCAAACATAGACGAGAAAGGTTTCAAAGGCAGTCTTCTATTCTTTCTAAACTTACTCGTCAGCTAAGCATCCATGATAATCGAGCAGCTGCTGCTAGCTGGTCCAGTAATGGCAGTGTTGCAGGTAAGAATTCTGTAACTTCTATAACACTTGCATTAATGTAACCTATAGGCTCTCATTCTTTTATGCACTACAGGGTTGAAAACAGGCTAGATAAAATCCGACCATATCTGTTTCCATATCCTATTCCAATTAGATTTAGATTAAAAACAATAATAGTAGCAAAGCCTTAATCCCAAACTAGTTAAATTTTCTTCATTCTCCTAAATTTTGAATCATATTTTTTTTTTTTTTTGTAAGATACAAAGATTTTAAATCATTTTTTATCACTTTCTTTTATGTCATTTTCAATCAATCTCTACCTATTTTTTCTTCTACATATTTCTATATGTATCAAATCACTTCATATTAGTGCATTTTTTAAGTCTTCGTTGCAAATATTCAAACCATATAAGTCGTCCTTCTTTTAATTTATCCTTAATTGATACTACCTTTGCCTTTTGACGAATGATTTCATTTATTATCGTATCTTTTATTTTTAGATAGAAATTCTAATATCCAATCAAATTTGGATATAGATTTACTTATTATAGTGTTTGGATCTAGATATTTAGTAAAATAAATAACTAAACCTTTACATCCAGAATTCGAACCAGTGACCTAAAATGATAGGTGGTCAATCAGTAAGTTACAGCGCTCATTTCTATTTTATACAGATGGTTTATTTTAGTTATTTATATGTATTCAGGTTATTGAATGATCATTTGATGCATGCTATTGTATTCCATTTTTTTAATCTTTATTTTTTAATAAAACATCCTTTTCTTTTGATAAAAAATGAAAAATGAATATACTTTATTTGTTATGAATGTTAAAAACATTTTAAAAGTTAAGAACTTATATGCATTTCTACATATATATATATATATTTACAAGTTCTTGTAATAAAAGAGTAATGATGGTATTTGATGCAAAAAATTAATCAATGTTTTTATATTATATTTCTATTGCAAATAATTTTTTATTTTTAATATTTTGAATACAAACTCAAGTGGACTTAGATATTTGGTTACTCATGTATCGCATGCAAACTGCATAGTGAATTCAGTTCCCATCCTTCATTGATATTGGTTTTCATTATTAAATTTTACTAAATATCTGATTTATAACCTGAATGATATCTAACTTCTATCCGTATTTGGATAGAAAAATGTGGATATAACTAATTCTTGACTTGTATCCATATTCATTTATAACAAATACGGATATACCCAATATCCGATTTGTATCCATATCCATTTAGAATATGAATATGGATATATGGATACAAATCGGATATTCATATTCTTTTGATATGAAAAATATGGATAGGACATTACCAGTATTCGATATTCAATGCTTTCAACTCCTACGAAACTCGATATTTCCCTTGGAAAAAGAGCAATGATCCCTGATGCTTAGACATTGTTTGATTGTTCGCCATAGTATAAAACTAAGCCATTAGACCTCATAGACCTTTAAATTTGGTATCAAAGAAGTATTGCTAGTAGTACATTGATACTTGTAGTCATTTAAATCTGATACATTAACATAAGCATTGTCCCAGCAATAGGTCTATGTAGAGTTATGTGTTTTGCTTAACACTGTAGCTCCTGATGTCAGGCCAGATTATTAGACTTAACCATTTCTCTTATTCTTCTTCTTCTTCTTCTTTTTTAACCTTTAACACCCTGCTTTCTAACACAGATGATACCATTTGTCTTTAAATGTAAATTATCACGGTCCCATATTCTATGATGCACTCAAGCATAAAAGGTTTCACCTTCATAAATTGCATAACAAAAGTTCATAAAACAAATCATTCGTCACTCCATGATCCTGGATAAGAGGCTTGTGTACCAGACTTTGCCCAGCCTATGCAGCTTTATTAGATTTTTAGAAAGGATTGCATGGGGAAAGGTTTTTGTGTGTGGCATGTATAGGCTTCGTGCACATCCATCTCTAGCATCTTTCTTCTGTATGGTGGTGCGACCTGTATTTTTTTTGCTTTGGAAAATATATGCATGTTATTTATTTCGAAAGAGCATTGTAAAATCAATCAATTTCCATTATTAGTGCCAAATCTCTAGCCTGAAATATGATTTTTTTTTTTATTGTTTATGATTTTTTATCATGCTATGCAGAAAGTAGCCCAAGAGCCAATACTTCTTCTGGTGATGATTGGAGATCAGCATTTGATGCTGCAGCAAATGGACCCGTGGATCGCTCATTTGACAGATCTAGCAGCACCAATGGCCACAGCCGCCGGTACAGTGACCCTGCACAGAATGGTGATGCTAATTTAGGTCCAAATACTGGTAGCCGCCGGACACCAAATAGATTGCCACCTGCACCACCACAAAGCAGTTCAACAGTGTATAGATACTAGGCAGCTGAAGGTTAATTGACTGTTATATTCCATGTATTCTTCTCGGGTGCCCATCCCTGCATGCTATTTCTTCTTTTGGTTTGTTGATTTAGGCAGCAGCAGCAGCAGCAGCAGTACACTCCAACCGCATTCGCTATAGAAATATATAAATATGCTCTTTTTTCTGTTTTTTTGGTACTGGGGACGACTTTGTTTGGGGCGGGGGAAGGGTGGGTGGGGACTGGGCCTTAGGATTAATGTGCTCATGATGTCATGCCATGCATCAGATTTGTTAAGTTGTAGCAATTTTTGGCTTCAGACTATTCTGGTTAATCGAGTTAGTGATAATACATTCAGATGTAATTTCTGTTAATACATAATCTGCCAGATGGTTGAGTGGCTTAACGTCCTCTGTGAATGCATAATCTGCCAGATGGTGGCTTAACGTCCTCTGTGAAGCCTTTTTGTTCCCAAGCATTTTGCTAGGGGAATGATGTGCTTTACTGACATAGTCCGGGTTCTTGGCCTTTGATGCAAGGTTGGAAAGACATTCTTGCTGGTCTCATTTGTGGGGTTTGTAACAGTGCGATGCATTATTGAGCTTCAAAATTTCCGTTTATTGATTGATGTGCGATTACCATTATTTCCTGACCGCATTAGCTTAAGGTCTGATTTTCAATCGATCGGTGCCAAGGATTCTGACTTACTGATTCTAACTAGAAAAATGGTCATTTTTACATCTTCCAGAATTAGGATGCTTGTATTATAAAAGTGCTCTCTCATGTACAACCTTAACCTCGAAGTCTTGGAATACAGCTTTGGATGGACGATAATTTGGGTAGTTTTGAGATCAATGGGTGAATGAAAAATTATTATTATTATTATTACTGCTGATTTTATGTAGTTGGGAAAAGACTTAAATGACTTAACCTACCAGTAGCATGCATGCAAGCAGTGTCATCATTTATGTTTCAAGACATAAAGGATTTTAAATCATGTCTTAAAGGTATGGATGTGAATGCAATCTCTCAAGAAAAGATTGATTCTTCATATTTGCAAGGGTTACATTTTTCTGGCTCTATCTCACGGTAAGAATACAATCCTACCCCTCGAGGCTTGTACCCTGCAGCCTCCCTAAAACTCTCAAGCTAAGAGATAACCTCAAGTCCAGCCACAAGATATCAAATGGGGTTTGAAAAGTCTTATTATCCTAAAATTGGCCAATCAAATTTGCTTAAACCAATGTCCCTCAAAATATAGAAACTGAACACCTAAAAAGGGACTCAGGTCCAACCGAGCGAGAGGTGAGTGGCCAATAGTAGAGTTCTTAGCGATACAACAAAAGCTTATCAGGTCGCATACAGTGAAATATAAGCCATAAAAGAGGAGGCTATGAGTTTATCCTAGTTAGGACCAAAAACCTTAAAAAAAAAGAAAGACTAAAATGGTTAAAGGCTATTGTTTATATTTTAAGCCAAAAATCAAGCATAATTTAAAATAAAAATTTGAATGATTTAAAATAAGTTTATATAATTTTCAATTCAGCATAAACTTTTTCAACATCAATAAAAAAATAAATTTGTATAATTTAAAATGCTATATAAATAATTACAACTCTTAAATTAAAATATTGTTCACTTACATAAGCAAATCTTAGGATTAGAAAGAGTAAATAAGTATATAGAAATAAATCGGTTTGATTTACTTTTTTTTCAATTTTAATTCTAAAAAAATCCTAAAAAATTCAAATCAAACTAAATAATTGATTATTTTAAGAAAAAAACCCAAACCAAACGGAGTTGACCAAATTATATTTGTTTGGTTTGATTTTTTAATTAATTCAAAAATATGCTCACCTCTACTTCAGGTATCCTATCATGGTTACTAATTTGTAAAGCTTAGTATGCTCACCTCTACTTCATGTATCCTATATCATGGTTACTGATGATGCCACTTGATCCCATAAAAAATAAAATTTTTGGACGGCCCCAAAGGCCGACGGCTCCATAACCGACGGATCCAAGGCCGACAGTCTCAAGGCCGACGGCTCCATGACCGACGGCTCCAAGACCGACGGCCCCAAAGGCCGACACCTCCAAGACCGACGGCTCCAAGACCGACGGCCCAAAGGCCGACACCTCCAAGACCGCCGGCTCCAAGACCGACGGCCCCAAAGGCCGACACCCCCAAGACCGACGGCTCCAAGACCGACGGCCCGAAGGCCGACACCTCCAAGACCGACGGCTCCAAGATCGACGGCCCCAAAGGCCGACACCTCCAAGCCCGACGGCTCCAAGACCGACGGCTCCAAGATCGACGGCCCCAAAGGCCGACACCTCCAAGCCCGACGGCTCCAAGACCGACGGCCCCAAAACCCGACACCTCCAAGACCGATGGCCCCAAAGGCCAACACCTCCAAGGCCGGTACCTCCAAGACCGACGCCTCCGAGGCCGGCACCTCCAAGCCCGGCGGCCCCGACACCTTCATAGTCGGCCCCCTACGCCTCCAAGCTAGGCGGCCCCGGCACTTCCCAGCCAGCCCAGCATCTTCCTAGCCGGCCCCCTACGTCTCCAAGCTAGGCGGCCCCGGCACCTTCCTAGCCGGCCCCCTACGTCTCCAAGCTAGGCGGCCCCGGCACTTCCCGACCGGCCCCGGCACTTCCAAGCTAGGCGGCCCCGACACTTCTAAGGCGGCCCCGGCACCTTCCTAGCCGGCCCCCTACGTCTCCAAGCTAGGCGGCCCCGACACTTCCCAGCCGACCCCAGCACTTCCAAGCTAGGCGGCCCCGGCACTTCCCAGGCAGCCCTGGCACCTTCCTAGCCGGCCCCCTACGTCTCCAAGCTAGGCGGCCCCGGCACTTCCCAGCCGGCCCCGGCACTTCCCAGGCGGCCCCGGCACATTCCTAGCCGGCCCCCTACGTCTCCAAGCTAGGCGGCCCCGGCACCTTCCTAGCCGGCCCCTACGTCTCCAAGCTAGGCGGCCCCGGCACCTTCCTAGCCGGCCCCCTACGTCTCCAAGCTAGGCGGCCCCGGCACCTTCCTAGCCGGCCCCCTATGTCTCCAAGCTAGGCGGCCCCGGAACTTCCCAGCTGGCCCCGGCACTTCCCAGCCGGCCCCGGCACTTCCAAGCTAGGTGGCCCCGGCACCTTCCTAGCCGGCCCCCTACGTCTCCAAGCTAGGCGGCCCTAGCACTTCCCAGCCGGCCCTGGCACTTCCAAGCTATGCGGCCCCGGCACTTCCCAGTCCCCCGGCGTCTCCAGTTTCGCTGAGTCGGCCAAGGCCATCCCCGACTCGGCCCCGACTCGGCCCCGGCGTCTCCAGTCCGTCAATTCGGCCCCGCCCCGGCACTCTCTTGCCAGCGAGATTGGCCCCAGCCATCTCGGGTCGACCCGGCTCGGCCCCAATAAGACTTGATTTTTCAGTTCCCGCCAGATCAGCCCCAGCATGGCCCTATCAGTTCAGGGCACCACCTCTCTGACGCGCGCCGCCTGACAGCGCCAGATCCAACACCCCACTGGCCACGCTGGTGATGGGACAGGACTCACCTACCCAACGACTGATGGGACGTAGCCCACCAACCAGCCCAGATTCATGCAAGGGCTCAGCAGACATTCTGACTTCACGAAAACCCACGTGATCATGCCAGCATCAACCCCTATAAAAGGGTAAATCACTCCGAGAACCAGGTAACGCAAGTTTACACACTTGATACCCTAATTCTCAGAGGAAATTCCGGTCCTTCTGAGATCTCTCCCTTCTCCAAGAGCTCTCTCGAGCTCCTTCTCTGCTGTGACCTCGATTGCTGACTTGGGCGTCGGAGGGTCCCGCCGGAGACCCCCCTCCGGTCCTGGGACTTTTCTGCAGGTAACCTGGTGAAGAAGAGCCTCCGTTCCTGACGTCCAGGAGAGGTGATTGAGCGTCATCAGATTGGCGCACCAGGAAGGGGGATAAGAAAAAGTAGCGAACGTTCTCCCTGAGCTACATCTCTCTCCCCCTCTTCTCTTCAAGAAGCCATGATGGTGACGCGAGCTCAGGATGCCTCCGTCAGCTGTCCAGCGGGACTCCTCCCGCCAACTAGGCAGCAGGAGGCCAATCCCCCTGCTACCAACCCTCCAGTTGCCTGCCCTCCGCCGGAGGCCGTTGACCAAACAGCAGAGCGGCTGGCGACTCTTTCCCAGCAAGTCCAGAATCTCACCGCCATGATCCACGAGCTCCAGCAACGACAGTCCGTGGCCACCCAGCATCAGACTGCTCCCCTCGCCAGTCAACAGTCGGCGAGGGGAGGTTCTCCTCGGCGGGAAGCCGGTCGGCGAGAGACCGGCCAACGTCAGGTTTCCCCTAGGAAGCCTCGACGCGAGCCCTCCAAGCGGCCACGGTCCCCTGACCACAGCCCCAACGAATTTCCTCCCAAGCCACATCATCACGAGGAACCCAGGCGGAAGTCCCGACTTCCGTCTCCATCTCCTTTTGCCTCTTCTTCTTCTTCCTCCTCCGAGCCATCTCGGAGGGCCTCGACGATCAGCCGCCAGGCGAAGGAACGCCTGGAGGAGTACAATAGGCGCCTCGATGAGCTCGCCAAGAAGATCAACCATCAGCCGGAGGAAGAGTTCGACACTCGTCCTCCTTACACTCGCCGCATACTGGAGGAACCGGTTCCCTCCAGGTTCCGCTTCCCCCAGGTGGACTCATACGACGGTACGACGGATCCTCTCGATCATCTCGAGAGTTACAAAGCAATGATGCAAATTCAGGGCGCTTCAGACGCCCTTCTCTGCAAGCCTTCCCCGCCACCCTGCGGAAGGCCGCTTGTGCATGGCACTCATGCCTGCCCCTCACAGTATCGACTCATTTCGGGAGCTGAAGAAAGCCTTTCTGGCACACTTCGACGCCTGCCGGCGAATCCCAAGAGTAGCCGATAGTCTCTTCTCCGTCCGTCAGAAGGAGGGAGAGTCTCTGCGAGACTTTGTGTCCCAGTTCAAGGCCGCCGCCCTCGAGATCTATCATCTCGACGACGCGGTGGCAACACTGGTGTTGAAGCGGGGACTCCTCTCGTCCCGCTTCACCTTATCCCTGGATAAGAAGCCCCCAAGCTCTTATTCCGATCTCCTCCTCCGAGCTCAGAAATATATCCGACGGATGAAGCCAACTTCACCCGCCTGGAATCTTCAAGAAACTCCAGCCACAAGCCTGCTTGCCCCAAGCCCAGTGGGCCCCCTCGACACAGGCGAGCTGACCCGCCTTGTCATTCCGAGAACAGGCGTTGGAGCCCCGTCCCCGACGAGAATAAGCTCACTCCTCTCCTTGCCCCTTGATCCCACATCCTGATGGAGATCGAGGGCGAGCCTTACCTCCCACGTCCTCCCCCCCATGAAGAAAGGTGCACCCCGCGACATGAGCCGCTAATGCCGTTTCCACTGGGATTACGGCCACGACACCGACAGCTGCTACAGCTTGAAGCGGGCCATCGAGGAGCTCATCCAGTGGGGCTACCTCGGCAAGTATGTCCAGAAGACGCAACAGCCACTGCCGGCCATCATGGGGCCTCCACCAGCTCAAGCCACCATCGACAACACTCCCACGGAGTGGACTGTCGGGATGGTGTCCTGGGGATCAGCTTCTGCGTCCAAGCGGCCGAGGGGGGAGGAGTTGCCGGGTAACGTACTTCCTGGGAGGGTCCCTACCGCATCACCGGAACACTTCACCGGGGGGCATGCAAACTAGAGGAACTCGATGGGAAACCCGTTCCATGTACCTGGAATGCGGACAACCTCCGCCAGTATTACCAATGATGTACTCCCAGAAGCATGAGTAATAAAGAAGGCCCCTTCTGACGCCACAGCTTGTTCTCCCTTGCGCCAAGTCTCTCAAAAGGAGCTCACCGGCATCGCGGCCCACGGGACACCACTCGACCCCGGCACGGCGGTGCCCCCGAGTAGGTTAAGACCCTAAAGGCTCCGTACCCGGCTGAGTTGCCACTTGGGCGGCACACAAACCCCAAGATGGTTCAAAAGGAGCTCACCGGCATCGCGGCCCATGGGACACCACTCGGTCCTGGCACGGCGGTGCCCCCGAGTAGGTTAAGACCCTAAAGGCTCCGTACCCGGCTGAGTCGCCACTTGGGCGGCACACAACCCCCAAGATTGTTCAAAAGGAGCTCACCGGCATCGCGGCCCACGGGACGCCACTCGGCCCCGGCACGGCGGTGCCCCCGAGTAGGTTAAGACACTAAAGGCTCCATACCCGGCTGAGTCACCACTTGGGCGACACACAAACCCCCAAGATGGTTCAAAAGGAGCTCACCGGCATCGCGGCCCATGAGACACCACTCGGCCCCGGCACGGCGGTGCCCCCGAGTAGGTTAAGACCCTAAAGGCTCCGTACCCGGCTGAGTCACCACTTGGATGACACACAAACCCCCAAGATGGTTCAAAAGGAGCTCACTGGCATCGCGGCCCACGGGACACCACTCGGCCCCGGCACGGCGGTGCCCCCGAGTAGGTTAAGACCCTAAAGGCTCCGTACCCTGCTAGTCGCCCCTCGCAGCGGTTCCCACACCCCCGAGGCGGTCAAAAGGAACCTGACGACTCTCAACTCTCAGGTCACCCTCCGAGGTTCAAAGTGCTTCCAGACTCCGCGTTAGGAGATGATTACTGGCTGCCCTCAGCTAGCCAAAGAAGGCACGCAGACGTCCATACGAGGCAGCACAAGAGGAAAGGGGTTTCCCCACCTAGAAGGAATCACGGTTGAAGCTAACATGAAAGAGCAGATGCCAAGGTAAAAGTTCTACACTCCTTTCGCTTAGCTGATGCGGGGTGCGCGAGCTCAAGGAGTGTGGGGGGCATTTGATGGTGCCAGTTGACCCCATGAAAAATAAAAATTTTTGGACGGCCCCAAAGGCCGACGGCTCCATAACCGACGAATCCAAGGCCGACGGCCCCAAAGGCGACACCTTCAAGACCGACGGCCCCAAAGGCCGACGGCTCCATGACCGACGGCTCCAAGGCCGACGGCCCCAAAGGCCGACACCTCCAAGACCGACGGCCCCAAAGGCCGACGGCTCCATGACCGACGGCTCCAAGACCGACGGTCCCAAAGGCTGACACCTCCAAGACTGACGGCTCCAAGACCGACGGCCCAAAGGCTGACACCTCCAAACCGACGGCCCCAAAGGCCGACACCTCCAAGACCGATGGCCCCAAAGGCCGACACCTCCAAGACCGACGGCTCCAAGACCGACGGCCCAAAGGCCGACACCTCCAAGACCGACACCTCCAAGACCGACGGCCCCAAAGGCAGACACCTCCAAGCCCGACGGCTCCAAGACCGACGGCCCCAAAAGCCGACACCTCCAAGACCGACGGCCCCAAAGGTCGACACCTCCAAGGCCGGCACCTCCAAGGCCGGTACCTCCAAGGCCGATGCCTCCGAGGCCGGCACCTCCAAGCCAGGCGGCCCCGACACTTCCCAGCCGGCCCCGACATCTTCCTAGCCGGCCCCCTACGTCTCCAAGCTAGGCGGCCTCGGCACTTCCAAGGCGGCCCCCTACGTCTCCAAGCTAGGCGGCCCCGGCAGTTCCCAGGCGGCCCCGGCACCTTCCTAGCCGGCCCCCTACGTCTCCAAGCTAGGCAGCCCCGACACTTCCCAGGCGGCCCCGACACCTTCCTAGGCGGCCCCCTACGTCTCCAAGCTAGGCGGCCCGGCACTTCCCAGGCGGCCCCAGTGGCGGCCCCGGCATTTCCCAGGCGGCCCCGGCACCTTCCTAGCCGGCCCCCTACGTCTCCAAGCTAGGCAGCCCCGACACTTCCCAGGCGGCCCCGTAGCTTCCTAGCCGGCCCCCTACGTCTCCAAGCTAGGCGGCCCCGGCACTTCCAAGCTAGGCGGCCCCACTTCCCAGGCGGCCCCGGTAGCTTCCTAGCCAGCCCCCTACGTCTCCAAGCTAGGCAGCCCCGGTACTTCCAAGCTATGCGGCCCCGGCACTTCCCAGGCGGCCCCGGTAGCTTCCTAGCCGGCCCCCTACGTCTCCAAGCTAGGCGGCCCCGGCACTTCCAACTAGCGGCCCCGGCACTTCCCAGGCGGCCCCGGTAGCTTCCTAGCCGGCCCCCTACGTCTCCAAGCTAGGCGGCCCCGACACTTCCCAGTCGGCCCCGGCGTCTCCAGTTCCGCCGAGTCGGCCAAGGCCATCCCGACTCGGCCCCGGCATCTCCAGTCCATCGATTTGGCCCCGCCCCGGCACTCTCTTGCCAGTGAGATTGGCCCCAGCCATCTCAGGTCGACCCGGCTCGGTCCCGATAAGACGGGATTTCCCAGTTCCCGCCAGATTAGCCCCAGCATGGCCCTATCAGTTCATGGCGCCACCTCTCTGACGTGCGCCATCCAACACCCCACTGGCCACGCTGGTGATGAGACAGGACTCACCTACCAACGACTGATGGGACGTAGCCCACCAACCAGCCCAGATTCATGCAAGGGCTCAGCAGACATTCTGACTTCACAAAAACCCACGTGATCGTGCCAGCGTCAACCCCTATAAAAGGGTAAATCACTCCGAGAACCAGGTAACGCAAGTTTACACACTTGATACCCTAATTCTCAGAGAAAAATTCCGGTCCTTCTGAGATCTCTCCCTTCTCCAAGAGCTCTCTCGAGCTCCTTCTCTGCTATGACCTTGATTGCTGACTTGGGCATCGGAGGGTCCCGCCGGAGACCCCCCTCCGGTCCTGAGACTTTTCTACAGGTAACCTGGTGAAGAAGAACCTCCGTTCCCGACGTCCAGGAGAGATGATGAGTGTCATCAGTTACTAATTTGTAAAGCCTATTATGGTTGTTACTCATGTGATACAGCATTTTAGTGCATAGCCCTGCTCCCTGCTCCACTAGAATTGAGTGATCGCTATCCAATCATTGCGAGTTATAAATGTGGGTTTTCCTTCCTAGGTTGGAGCATGCCCAGCCCAAGGGATTTTTGTGGCAATGGAGGCAAAAAAAAAATAAAAGATTTGCAAATTAGACAAAACTCAAAATGGTATAGCAAGATAGTTGATGCATGCATGGGAAATGATAACAACCATGTTTCAAGGCATATTCAAAGGGATGGAAGGGGAAGAATGAAACACGAGATGCTCTATTCCCTTGTTAAAAACCCCTTTGAAAAGAACAATAGGTCAAATGTTTACAGAGTGTGCATGAGGGTGTGAACGAAAAACTGCATATGAAAAGAGGGAAGAGAGCATGGCCTATATGAAGATAAGGCTCACGTATCTCTTACGACACGACAATAGAAATAGCCCTCGTCCATATCTCCTCCCTCTTAGCGTTTTAACGCTACACTCATAGAGTTTTCCATTACTCTACAAGCATAGGAATGGGAATTGAAGAGGGGAGTGGAGCGTCATTTAAAAAGGCCCCTCGAGGGGGTGGATAAGCTTAGCTTATCTATCAAGCTTTGACACTGTCTAAGAGTTGGACACCAAAACTGACATCATTAAATTTTTCATGAGATCATGGACAGCTCCAAACAAGCCAAAATTCAAAGTTTGAATCTTACAATTAATGCCAAATAGTCAAGCACTAAAAACTCCAAACTTCTAACTTCAGATATTTGAGAACTAATTTTGATAGACAGTTCTGTGAGATCACAATAGTTCCAAGGGCACCAAAATTCAAATTTGGTCTAAAAGGGTGCCATTGGAGCTTCTAGATGCCAAAAACTTGGCATTGAAATCAAAGGAACAAGAAATCAACTATTTACTCAGAGCCTTGAGATGCCAAAATCTCAAGGTATGAAAATTCTGAGGCCAAAAATATGGCATCCGGATGCCCAAGATGTGCAAAATGCAAAGCGATGCACAGAGTGCATGCTTTGAGTGATGTTAGGACTTCAGAAAGTAAAATAATCTAAAGATAGGGGCGTCTCATTAGATGACACCCTTAAAAGGTGCGCAAGCGTCAATGGTGGGGTGCCTACACTCACCTTACATAATACATTATAAGGCAAATCACTTTCATCCTAAAAGATTTAAAATTATGTTTCAAAGATCATCTTGAATAAGGTATATGTCAACTAACTACCGGACTACAAAAGTTTGAATTGATAGGGAAAGGATCGACAATGTATATCTTGGTTAACATAAGTAGGAATAAATAAATAAATATCTAAATAGAAGGAGATTTAAACTCATAACTTCTAACAAACTTGAACTTTGATACCATGTTAACTGACCGAGCCTAATACTTGAGTTGATGGAGAAAGGGCCGATAGTGTAAACTAGGCTTAACAATTTAAAATGTTACCAAAACCAAAATATTATTATTAAAACCTAGCAAAAAAGCAATTCACTAATCAAAATGCAGCTTTAGTTTGTTTCATGTGGTTTTGGATTGTTTCAGCCTAAAAATGTTAATTTTGGAATCAAGATATTTTACTTGAGGAAAAATAGGCTTGGTTATGAATTGGTTTTGCTTGAAACTATTAAGGTTAGAACAGAATCATATAATTGTTTCTTGCCATAACTATAATAAGGTAAACCTTGTTTCAACACCTCATTGTGATCCATCTAAAAAAAATCATAAATATTCCGAAAGCAAATATGTACCATCTATTGAATTCCTTTTGACTGATTAACTATAACCTTATTTGTTCACCCTTTTCTATGTTCTCTTCCAAGTCTTAAAGGAATGTCACAAGGATCACTCTTATTAGGGGTGTGCAAGAAAACCAAACAAACAACAAAACCATTCAAAACTATAATTTTGATTTGGTTCGAATAAGTTTTTTGTCTTTTGTTTAGTTTCTGTTTAAAATTTTCTAAAACCAAAAAAGTTGATTCAGTTTTAGTTTAAAAAATCAATATAAACTGAACTAAATCATATGTGTACATTATAAGGGTTTTCATTTATATTATAATTAAAATTAAGTTGCTACACATGTGAATAATTGTACTATGTGAAAGCTATGTTTTTTTCCATTATGCATAACTAGTTTGCATTTAACCACATAAAATTTGCTACAAAACTAATCTCATGATCATTTAAAATTGATACATGCAAATCAATAAACCGAACCGAATTTCTTAGTTCAGTTTAGTTCAATTTACTAAAACAATTGGTTTAATTTTGCTTTTAGTTTTAAAAAATTGATTCAAATTAATTTGATTTCACAAATATCTCTAAACCAACTCAATCCAACCCATACACACCCCAACTCTTTATATGTGAGTTTAAACTAATAACCAATAGACTAAATCACCCCAGAGCCAAAATTCAAATACCATAAGGATGAGATGGTTCCATTGGTGTTTGCACCACTCTAACATGAAACCGGCAATGGTATGAATGTTTGGTTTGTCCAAATTGAGGACATCAGTACGTGATGAACATTGCGATGGGCACCGGGGCATTTTAATACTAGCATTGGTTTAGCCTATACCAATGACAACCATAGGATTTTTTAGGAAAAAAAAAAGAGTAAAGAGCTAGCCAGCTAAGCTCTTGTTCCTTTTTACTTCAAGGAGGTGTTTGGAAACCTATAAAGGCCCTCTCGATCAAGAGAGAGGAAGAGATAAAAAACGAAGAAAGAAGAATTCAAAGAAGGTAGGTTAGAAAAAATTGCTAACAAAAATATAGATTATATACATACATACATATACATACATATATATGCAGAGAGAGAGAGCACTTAACTCAAGATGATCATCACTTAAATCTAGTTAGGTCTACGATTAGATGATAAGGATCTTGCATCAATGATTCAAACCATTAGATATAATCTACTATCTCTAAAACGTTTACAAATCAAAAGTCATATAATTTGAAGATTTATTGCACATGTATTAAGAGGCATATATATATATATATATATATCGTATTATTTAGACTATTTAATTTTATAATTTTTGACGTACAAGTATTTCCAATAGCTTAAATCATCGATATGAGATTCCATCATTCAATTATATATGATCAAATTTGAGTGGACGACCCATTTGAATGTAGTCAAATAAAGCTCTATATACATTTTAAATGAGTTATCAAGTATTTATTAATTTTTAAAATGAGTATAGATTTAAAATATTTTAAATTTATCTAATAATTAAAAAATGTTAAATGAGAAATAGAGAAATGCACACATAATTTAAAAGCTATTCTATGATAAACTGATCGTTCATTTTAAGTCATAATAAATAATAATAAATGTTCAAAAGTAAAAAAATTTAAAAGAAATCATGTCAAAATTTAGAAAAATTAAAACTACACATTATTTCATATGCATTTCATTGAAATTTGATTATTTATTATTGAATACGCAATGAGCATAGATCTTTGGGCGTTCAATGACTATAAATACTACAAAGAGCAAGAAGATATGGGTTTAGTTGAGACCCGAGCTTTGATTTGGTTGCTAAAAACATAGAACAGTAGGAAATAAGTTATGCCTCGGCGAGTAAGGCTAAAGTTCACAAAGATAGCGATCATACTCACCTCGAGGGTCGATACTGTTAGACCAGCATTAAAAAGCGCATCCTCGGCCAAGAGAACCCTAACCGAAAGTGCATTCCCACTGGAAAGCGCTTTGAGGCTGTTAATCTCTTGACTCGACAATCGAGGAGCTCTATTCAGGTCCTTGAAAAACTTTCCCTATGACTAGGTTTTCCATCCTATATCAGGTTTTTCATCCCTTGATAGAGGATGGAACCCCCGATACCCTCTTGAATGTCCTTCGGGTTCGATGTAGGGCCAAGAGAAGTTCTTGGGAAAGACGATGTTATGACACGCCTGGAACAAAGGCACCGTCGCCGTCACCCCCACCAACTGGCACATGAAGATGAATCCCACAATGTGCCGCCAGCTATTCGGAGCCACCGTCGAGGGACAAATATCGTAGAACTTCATCACCCTTTCGATAATTGGATGAAGAGGGAGGCGGATTCCTGCCTTAAAGGATTCCTCGTAGAAGAAAGTCTCGGACTCATCCGTCACCCTCTGCTCAGGACCCAGCACTTGCAGTTTGTAATCGCCGAAAATCCAGTACTCAGCGGATGCTCTCCAAATTCGCCGAAGTCGTTGATGAAGCTATGCGGGTTGGGTGTTCCATATCCTCAAAATGAATGGCAACAGAGCTAGCCATGGTCTTCTTCAACTGAGAACATTTAATCTTAGAAGGAAGAGTAGCGCCAAAGTTTTGAAAGGATGTGATTGTAGAAAATACCAGTCTTTCCCTTTTAAAAGCCGTTGCACGAGGAGACAGAACATTGTCAGCAGGGAACCCTAAGAGACGCGAGCCTTTGGTTCAAGCGTCATGATCTTCGGTTTTGCCATGGGTCATTCCACCAATCGCCCTTGAATGAGTCCGGAGAAGGGTCCTCTCGTCTGACAGGCTGGGATGGGGGCGCGGCGGTTGGGCATTAATAACGTTATTATGATGTGTCTCTTCAATTTCCATCCTCACCAGTGAAATCAGGCCACCATGACTCTACTCCCTATGCCCCAAATCAAACTTCGGACTAGGGAGTGGGAGGGCAGTTATGCAGGGTAAAAAAGTCTTCGCATAAAATGGCTGATGTGAGCAGATAGGCCGAGCCCACATCGGGACTACGATCGACCCTCAAAGACTAGGGATGCCCCACCGACTTCTGCTTCAGCATCGCCGTCCGAGCCAGAACGACAGAACCTCAACAGTCGAAAGCCACTCAACTGACCCTCCTTTTTAATCAACTTTCAGCCTCACCGAGCTTCTCTTCCGAGCCAGAGTAACCAAACCTCAACAGTTGGGAGCCACCCAACCAAACCTCTCCTCTTTAGCCGACCTTCGGTCCGCGTCAATATCTCAGCCGAATAAAGATCTCAGAACTCCTTCTCAAAATAGTCCTCCATAGATGGAAACGGGAGCCGAATAAGGTTTTTCCTCTTCATGATCTGCGGGATCACGAATTCCCCGATAAGGTATATGACAATTCGGCTTTATCATCGCCCAACTTCCACAACAACTCTCCAGAAATCAGGTAGCAACTTACTAGATCCTCTCCCATTAAATACTGGGCCCCAAGAGCCTTAATGAGGAGGACCCGGGAGAAAGCAATTCATGAGAATACCTCTTCTTTTCAGAACCTTCTTCTCATTATCTGAAGTTGAAGATCATCCACTGACTTGGGCATCGGAAAGTCCTTCATGGAGATCGCCCACCTCAGCCCTTGCAAAAGGACCCTATTTTGCAAGGTCCCTAAGGATGGGAGAACGCCGTTCAGATCCTGACATGCGCTGCCATCTCGTCCCCAAGTCGGAGAATGGAAACCAACAGGAACAATACCTTTTAGTAAAACCTAAAAAAAATTTCTTCTTTTAGGTTATATAACTACAAAATGCAGCTTAAAACACCCCCCCCCCCCCTACCCACCGGCCGCAAAAAAAAAAAAAAAAAAAAAAAAAAGACACTTCCAATTTTTATTCTTTTTCTCTTCTACCTTTTCCTTTTGATTCCTTCCTTCGTCATTCGTTATCCTAATGAAAATCGGGTGATTCAAAGATTTCCATATGGCGTTCAAACACAGGACTGAAGGATTCAAAGATCAACAGGTAGCTAACAAGCTCATTCTATTCCAAATATTTAAAAAGATTTCCATATGGAAATTGCCCTCAATGTACTGAACATCAGTACAATTGTCAATAAGCATGCATCCCATGAAGCAGATTATGTAAATTATAGCTTCAAGGTACCAGCTGGCCCTGATAAATCATGCAATTCTAAAGATACAGGATGGTTAACCAGGTGCAAATGATCTGTCCTCACTTGAGATTATCTAAAAAGAATAAGCAGATTAAGAAACATAAACAGCAGTTCAATATACTATAGGTGGGCGGCATTCATAAATCCAGACTCTTTCATGAAAACAGCTATTCTATAATTCAGGTTCAAGAAAGACCTTTGGTTTACCTGTCACTAATTTTCCAGATTGTCTTGTCCGTGGTGTCTGTGACATAAATGTTACCCTTATCATCCACTGTAAATGCCTTTGAATGGTTCGTCCTTGCTTCTCATGGTTTCCCAACTACATGACCAATGCACCCTGTTGTACCAGCCACAAGCTCTGGTCTGCTGTCTGTCTTTTCCCTAAAGTTTAAAAAGATGTTTATGATCAATATAGCTACATCAAATAGACAAACAGTCCAGAAACATTTTTTCCTGTGAGCAACTAGACAGGCAAGAGTTTAGAACTCAAAAATCATTCATTTATGGAATAAACTTACAAGTAAATTTGTTTAACAATACAAGAAGTAAAAATAACCAGGACAAGAGCATATACAAAAATGATAAGATCTGATCAAAACAAGGTCTGGTACCAATTCTTAGTTGGTTTCTGATGTGGCTGATCCAGCACCATTAGAACAAATGGTAACAGCAGCTAACGGAGGTCCTCCCCTAACCCCGGAACCTCCTCCTTATCCGACATCAGTGTTGGTTCCGCCAAGCGTCCGCCTGTAGGACTCCGTCTCCATGGAGTCATTCAACCTTTAGCTCTGCCGAACATCCAGTAAGACCCCGAGCATCTCAACCCCGAGACCCCCTCCGGTCTCGGGGTGCACAAGCATCATCTCACCCCCGAGACCCTCTCCGGTTTTGGGGTGTATAAGCATCATCTCACCCCGGGACCCCCTCCGGTCTCGGGATGAGGTCACTGCATCTCAACCCCGAGACCCCCCTCCGGTCTCGGGGTGCACAAGCATCATCTCACCCCCAGGACCCCCTCCGGTCTCGAGGTGAGGTCACTGCATCTCAGTACCCCTCCAGTCTCGGGGTGCACAAGCATCATCTCACCCCCGAGACCCCTCTGGTCTCGAGGTGAGGTCATTGCATCTCAACCCCGAGACCCCCCTCCGGTCTCGGGGTGCACAAGCATCATCTCACCCCCGAGACCCTCTCCGGTCTCGGGTGAGGTCACTGCATCTCAACCCCGCGACCCCCCTCCGGTCTCGGGATGCACAAGCATCATCTCACCCCCGAGACCCCCTCCGGTCTCAGGGTGCACAAGCATCATCTCACCCCTGAGACCCCCTCCGGTCTTGGGGTGAGGTCACTGCATCTTAACCCTGAGACCCCCCTCCAGTCTCGGGGTGCACAAGCATCATCTCACCCCCGAGACCCCCTCCGGTCTCGGGGTGAGGTCACTGCATCTCAACCCCGAGACCCCCTCCAGTCTCGGGCTGCACAAGCATCATCTCACCCCCGAGACCCCCTCCGGTCTCGGGGTGAGGTCACTGCATCTCAACCCCGAGACCCCCTCCGGTCTCGGGCTGCACAAGCATCATCTCACCCCCAAGACCCCCTCCGGTCTCGGGGTGAGGTCACTGCATCTCAACCCCGAGACCCCCCTCCGGTCTCGGGGTGCACAAACGTCATCTCACCCCCGAGACCCCCTCCGGTCTCAGGGTGCGGGGGCAACGTTCAGTACGTGAACCGGCCTTTGAACCAAACGACAACTTCGAGCCACCTGGCGCACCCACGCGGCCAGTCGTGCGCCCGTGACTGCTTGCGGCCATACCTCATAACGGCGTATGGTGCATTGCATGTGTAACTGTACATGACCATGCCCCGTTACGAAGTACGATTCGCTACCACTTGCAACTGTGCGCGGTCACGTCAAGCAACGGCGCGCACCGAATGCAACCGTGGCTATTAGACACCTGTAAAGCCATATTGACAGGTAACGCAGGGCGCCTCCGGCACGCACAGTGACGATACAACAGCAATCTTCCGGAACGGAAAGATGGGACATTCGAACATGTATAAAAGCACGCGCCCGCGCTGTGAGTAGGATCCTTGAACTCTGGTTTTCTAGTTTTCCTCCTACTAGCTAAAACCCTAACTGTTTTCGGCTCCCTTTGGCTGAGCAGTTCTCATCTGATCCCAAGTGACTAACTTGAGCGTCGGAGGGTCCCCACCGAAGCATCCGGTCTCCGGGAACTTTTTCTTGCAGGGGTCCGGAGAGAAGGACGTCCGTCTTCCCGACGCTTGAAGAAGGTGACTTGGCGTCATCAGATTGACGCACCAGGAAGAGGGAAATTGAAGAAAAGAATAGCCTCGAACCTGTTATTGACTTCTCCCTCCTCAAGCTCTTAAACAATGGTGACCAAGGCCTGCAGCATCAGGCGGTGATTGCACGGCAACCAGAACCCCTCTCATCGGTGCCACGAGTCCCTCAGCCCAGCCAACACTCAATTCGGAGGAGGTATCCTGCCCGAGAAGCCTGCCCTCGCCGCACTTCACCTAAGCCTCACCGCCGCGAGGCCTCCAAGCGGCTCCGCTCGCCCTCTCGCTGCGTCAGCGCGTCCCCCAAGCAACGGCGTAAGAAGGAGGAGGAGCATTCCGTCGGCCTCCCGCCGCCTCTCCTCTTCCTCAGACTCTTCGAGGGAGGGGTCCTTAGATGGCGGTGTAGCTTGTCAGGCGGAGCGAAGACTTGATGAGTACAACCAGCGGTTGGAAGAGCTCAGCCGCCGGATTACCAATCCTCTAAAGACGGACTATAACACCCGTCGGCACCTAAAGCCCTGGACCAGCCATGCATAAAGCCCGACACCCGTCGACACCTAAAGCCTTGAACCAGCCATGCATAAAGCTCGACATCAGTCGGCACCTAAAGCCCTAGACCAGCCAGGCATAAAGCCCGACCCCAGTCGGCACCTAAAGCCTTGGACCAGCCAGGCATAAGCCCGACACCCATCGGCACCTAAAGCCCTGGACCAGCCAGGCATAAAGCCCGACATCATCGACACCTAAAGCCCTAGACCAGCCAGGCATAAAGCCCGACCCCAGTCGGCACCTAAAGCCCTGGACCAGCCAGGCATAAAGCCCAACACCCGTCGGCACCTAAAGCCCTGGACCAGCCAGGCATAAAGCCCGATATCCGTCGGCACCTAAAGCCCTGGGCCAGCCAGGCATAATTCCCGTCGGCACCTAAAGCCTTGAACCAGCCAGGCATAAAGCCCGACCCCCGTCGGCACCTAAAGCCCTGGGCCAGCCAAGCATAAAGCCCGACCCCCATCGGCACCTAAAGCCCTGGACCAGCCAGGCATAAAGCCCGACATCCGTCGGCACCTAAAGCCCTGGACCAGTCAGGCATAAAGCCCGACCCCCGCCGGCACCTAAAGCCCTGGATTAGCCAGGCATAAAGCCCGACACCCGTCGGCATCTAAATCCCTAGACCAGCCAGGCATAAAGCCCGACCCCTGTCGGCACCTAAAGCCCTGGACCAGCTAGGCATAAAGCCCAACACTCGTCGGCACCTAAAGCCCTGGACCAGCCAGGCATAAAGCCTGACACCCGTCAGAACCTAAAGCCCTGGACCAGCCAGGCATAAAGCCCGACATCAGTCGGCACCTAAAGCCCTGGACCAGCCAGGCATAAAGCCCGACCCCCGTCGGCACCTAAAGCCCTGGACCAGCCAGGCATAAAGCCCGACACCCGTCGGCACCTAAAGCCCTGGACCAGCCAGGCATAAAGCCCGACCCCCGTCGGCACCTAAAGCCCTGGACCAGCCATGCATAAAGTCCGACTCCCGTTGGCACCTAAAGCCATGTGCCTGCCAGGTACATGGCCCGCCATACCCCTGGCAGAGCGATGTGCCATCAGTCCTAAGGAACCCGCCTACTTCAACCTCCAAAGTCCGGTGCTTCAACCCCAGGAAGCCTATCCTTCTTGGCCCCGAGTTTCGGTCCTAGATGGCTAAGATGGAGTAATTCACACATGAATTGAGAGTTATCCCCTGGCACTAATAGGACCGAGAGGTCGCGCATCATCAACCAATAAATTTGGGATAAGGGTCGCAGATAGACAATTTATCTTGGAGGAAAAAGATATTTCATTAATTTGAAGTGATTACAAAACATCGACATAGTCGGACTTGCAAAAAAAAAAATACAAGGAGGCTTACGGTTCAGCCGGCGCGGGCTCATCATCGGAGGGGGCCGAATCCGAGAAGTGATCTGGTTCGACTTCCAGGGCTTGGGGAAAGCTAAAGTCCCTAGCAATCTTCTCCTTCCCGTGCTGGAACCCTTGAAGAAACACCGCCTTCGAGGCTTCTGCCAGGTCATCTGCAAAGCGCTCGGACGCTTTGTATTCTTCTATGATTCCGGCGGTCCTGGCCATGATGGCGGCTTCCACCTCAACGGCCCGAGCTCCTTCCTCCGTGGCGAGGGCAGCCGCTGCAGCCCTCTCGACCTCTTGGGCGCGGCTCACCTCCTCCTCGGCTTGGTTCGCCCTTTCCTCCGCTGCCCTTGCCTTTTCCTCCGCGGCCCTTGCCTTTTCCTCCGTTGTCGTTGCCCTTTCCTCCGCTGCCCGCCTTTTCCTCGGCCGACCCTATTCTCTTCTCAGCCGCGGCCGCCTGACCCTCGATTTCTTGGATGGCCAGGGTCTCAGAGATGTGCAGGTCTCTGGCCATCACGGCTTTTTCAGCTTCGTCATCTGGAGGAGCGCCGCCCGCAGACGGTTGGCCTCGGCCTCCGCTCGGCTCTCGGCGGCCCTTATTTCATTGGCCCGAGCGGTTCTGGCCGACTCTAGTGCCCCCTCAGCCGCCTCCGCGCGATGCCAAGCCTCTTTGGCCTCTTTCTGTGCCTCACGCAGAAGGGCCTTCCCACCATGGATCACCTCCCTCGCGGCCCTTAGGGAATGCGCAAGCTGCATGCAGGCTCCAGGTCAAAAAAGAAAAAAAAGGGAAAATATAAAAGCAAAGGGTGGCAAGACCACTTACTCTGACAAGGGCCGCGTAGGACTTCCGGAAGAACGTACCCGCCTTCAGGTGGCTAAGCTCTTCCAGGACCTCGGGCATGAAGATTGGAGAAAGGACCCGCTCTGCCCAATGCTCGTCATTCAGGATGGAGTCCCGGGCGGCCCTGGTCTGGCCCTGCTCCGTTCGGCTATCTCAGCATTCTCCAACTCGGCGTGCGGGCTGCTCCTCGGTGTCCTCTCAGGGGGTGGGCTTGCTGTCCCTGATGGTCCTTCGCCCCAGCTCCTGACTGCCTCGGGTAGAGTCGGTTCACCAGGGGCAGGGAGCTCCTCCGCTACTGTGGGCTCCTCCATCACTGCCGGCTCCTCCGTAGCTAGCTCTTCCATTGATACCCCCTCGGTCGCCGCCCTCTCTGGCGGGTGTCGGCTGTGAGGTCGATCTCCGGAGCGACCGGGGGGTCTTGCGGTGCTGATGGTCTGGGGACCCGAGCTGTCGGGCGTTTTGGGGCCGGAGCTTGCTGGCCTTCACTCGGCCCTTCCCGGGCCCTCTTCTTGGAGATGGCCTTCAGGAGTCTATGGGTCGAGATCTTCATGGCTGTGTGATATCGGTCAAGGTCAAAACAAAAAAAAAATGAAACCAAGCAAAACTTTGGCTAAGTATGGAGATGGCTTACCCGGTGGGAGATAAGACCCGCCAACTGGAGGTTATCTTCTGTCAGGAGCAGGGTGTACCGAGGGTCTCGGCAGCCAACAACTGACCCAACGCTTCCCGGTCTCCAGGGTGGACGGCGGAGTTCGCGTTGCTCGAAGGTCGGGGTCTCCCCACCGGGGCCTGACTTGGTCTAGGCTGGCAAAAAAGAACCGGGATTTCCATCCCTTGATCGAAGAAGAAAGGAAAAGCTTGAGGACCCGGTTGGGTCGGGGCTGGAACAGCCACCAACCCTTCTGGGACCGAAGGATATAAAAAGACCGAAAGAGGAAGATTCGGGGGGTGATGCCAAGGCGATGACAGAGAACAACAAAGGCACTAATGACCCGATAGGAATTGGGGACCAGCTGGGAAGGAGTCAAGGAATAGTATTCAAGGAGGTTGATGAAAAAGGGAGGAAAGGGTGGACGAGGCCCGCCTTCAGGCAAATCTCGTAAAGGGCCACTCGGCCGGGTCGGGAGGAGATGACTCTATCATCGGGAGTCGGCAGGAAAAGCCCAACGTCCCGGGGAATCTGATAACGGGCCCAGATTTTTACCAAATCCTGGCCTGTTACCGTGGAGGCGGTCCCCCCGGGGACTCCTCCACCCTCGAGGAGGTGCCGGCCTCTGACCAGCGGCTCCTCGATGGAGCCCTACCAGTGACCCGCCGCTGGGCCAGAGGGACGCGGTCCTCCGAATCGGTGGACCACTCAAGTGAAGGAGAGGGGGAAGGAACAGGAGAGGCGCAATGCCTCTCAAAGGAGAACGATTCTCCGAATCATCCTCCGAGGTTCGAGATGGGGAACTCATGGATAAAAGAAGGAATGAAGGAGTCTAGAAGAGACAAAAAACTGACCTGAAGGAAGGGAAGCTAAGCGCAGGTTCTCGGGTTGCAGGGGAGACCAAGACGCAGAGGCTCAGAGGAAGACGACATGGCAGCAGTGGTGTGGCCAGATTCAACCCCTCGTTCGAGTTTTATTGGGTTTCAAATTGTCCCACCTTGTCTCATCAGCCACATGGATCCCCACCATAGGCTGGCTCACCTCGATGGTTGCCCAGTGCGTGATACGATACGCCTCTGGCCAATGATAGGACTTTGCTGACGTCGCCGCTGTGAGAGGTAATGATGATGCAGCTTTCCACGCGGACTTCGAAGAGTTAATCTCGCCTCGAGGACGATCGTGGCGGGCTGAGTGGATGGAAGCGGCCGCCTTCTCACATTCCCATGCCGTCCGCATAGAGATGCGGACAGGGATCAGCCACGTGGGGGTAGCACCCCTTTCGCCTTGCCAGTGGGGCCCGCTTCGCCTCAGGAGTGAGGGGGCATATGATGTGGCTGATTCAGCGCCGTTAGAACAAATGGTAACAGCAGCTAACCCCAGAACCTCCCCTAACCCCAGAACCTCCTCCTTATCCGACATCAGTGTTGGTTCCGCCAAGCGTCCGCCTTGAGGACTCCGTCTCCACGGAGTCATTCAACCCTTAGCTCTGCCGAACATCCGGTAAGACCCCGAGCATCTCAACCCCGAGACCCCCTCCGGTCTCGGGGTGCACAAGCATCATCTCACCCCCGAGACCCCCTCCGGTCTCGGGGTGAGGTCACTGCATCTCAACCCCGAGACCCCCCTCCGGTCTCGGGGTGCACAAGCATCATCTCACCCCCGGGCCCCCTCGATCTCGGGGTGAGGTCACTGCATCTCAACCCCGAGACCCCCCTCCGGTCTCGGGGTGCACAAGCATCATCTCACCCCAGGACCCCCTCCGGTCTCGGGGTGAGGTCACTGCATCTCAACCCCGAGACCCCCCTCCGGTCTCGGGGTGCACAAGCATCATCTCACCCCCGAGACCCCCTCCGGTCTCGGGTGAGGTCACTGCATCTCAACCCCGAGACCCCCCTCCGGTCTCGGGGTGCACAAGCATCATCTCACCCCCGAGACCCCCTCCGATCTCAAGGTGAGGTCACTGCATCTCAACCCCGAGACCCCCCTCCGGTCTCGGGGTGCACAAGCATCATCTCACCCCGAGACCCCCTCCGGTCTCGGGTGAGGTCACTGCATCTCAACCCCGAGACCCCCTCCGGTCTCGGGGTGCACAAGCATCATCTCACCCCCGAGACCCCGGTCTCGGGTGAGGTCACTGCATCTCAACCTCGAGACCCCCTTCGGTCTCGGGCTGCACAAGCATCATCTCACCCCCGAGACCCCCTTCGGTCTCGGGTGAGGTCACTGCATCTCAACCCCGAGACCCCCCTCCGATCTCGGGCTGCACAAGCATCACCCCCCAGACCCCCTCCGGTCTCGGAGTGAGGTCACTGCATCTCAACCTCGAGACCCCCTCCGGTCTCGGGGTGCACAAGCATCATCTCACCCCCGAGACCTCCTCCGGTCTCGGGGTGAGGTCACTGCATCTCAACCTTGAGACCCCCTCCGGTCTCGGAGTGCACAAGCATCATCTCACCCCCGAGACCCCCTCCGGTCTCGGGGTGAGGCCACTGCATCTCAACCCCGAGACCCCCCTCCGGTCTCGGGGTGCACAAACGTCATCTCACCCCCGAGACCCCCTCCGATCTCAGGGTGCAGGGGCAACGTTCAGTACGTAAACCGGCCTTTGAACCAAACGATAACTTCGGGCCACCTGGCACACCCACGTGGCCCGCCGTGCACCCGTGGCTGCTTGCGGCCATACCTTATAACGGCGTATGGTGCATTGCATGTGTTACTGTGCATGACCATGCTCCGTTACGGAGTACGATTCGCCACCACTTGCAATTGTGCGCGGTCACGTCAAGCAACGGCACGCACCGAATGCAACCATGGCAGATAGACACCTGTAAAGCCATATTGACAGGTAACGCAGGGCGCCTCTGGCGCGCACAGTGACGGTACGACAGCAATCTTCCGAAACGGAAAGATGGGACATTCGAACAGGTATAAAAGCACGCGCCCGCGCTGTGAGTAGGATCATTGAACTCTGTTTTCTAGTTTTCCTCCTACTAGCTAAAATCCTAGCAGTTCTCATATGATCCCAAGTGACTAACTTGAGCGTCGGAGGGTCCCACCGGAGCATCCGGTCTCCGAGGACTTTTTCTTGTAGGGGTTCGGAGAGGAGGACGTCCGTCTTCCCGACGCTTGAAGAAGGTAACTTGGCGTCATCAGTTTCCTATTATTACCAGAGCCATGACATCCTATCCATATCAACTGTTAAAGGAGTTCAACACAGATGCCTTGAATAAAGCTAAATAGATAAAGCTCTATGGATTTCTCAGCTAGCATAAAGATATCACAATCTTCAGGAAATAAATCCAAAGATCAGATGGGTTAATAAGTACGACAAAAGGATGAACAAACTAAAACAATAAGTTGCACCAAAACCATGAAGCCGTGCACGTCCAGAACAGGCTTCTAAGTCAATCGGGACCTTGATATTGAAAACAGGTGATGAGAACTAACCATTCTCAAAAAGTAAAAAACAAGATTATGGACTCTATAGAAACACCTTCGATATTTATCAACAAAAATAAAATTTAAATCCAGACAACAGTTTCTAGCAATAACCAAAATCGCAGCTCATACAGATTGGGATCATTCAGATATTTAAATAAAACTAGCAAAGCACTGTAGCACTGTTTACGTCGGCTTCAATAGAGTCTTGTGAATTACGGAATGCCCACCAGCAGAAAGTAACGACGAGGAACAAATTAAATTGCAAACCTAACAGAAAATAAGAGGAAGAAGAAGCCCACCCACATTGGACGAGGGCGGAGATATCCTCTAAAGTTGCTGTTCATAGAATCAAGGACCAGAAGCTCTCCGCTCAGAGACACCTCAATGGAGAACGGCTCGATCCCGAGCATTCTCCCATCGAAACACCGTCTCAACCGTTTACCCACTCTCGAATTTCATCACCGGGTGTTCACCGGCTATCGCTGAAAAGAACCGAAAGAAATCACAAAAACCCTCCAAAAACACAGAAAGAAATCAGGAGATGAACACAGAAAAGCCATACCATCGCCAATCTTCGCAGTGAGCGCCGATGACCACCACCGCCTGAACAGAGCAGACGATGAAGAAGAACCCACCGGCCAGCCCTAAGAAATTAAAGAAAGATTCGACCTCGAAATCAAGAAAACCCAGCGGGAATATATAAAAGGAAACAAAGAAGAAGCGATACCCACTTGCCGGTGAAGCGCCAAGAAACCAACGCGAGACCTCTCTTCTTCTCCATCGCGCCCAGAACCCTAAAGTTAGAGAAAGGGCTGGGGGAGAAAGGTTACTGAGAGCGAGAGCGAGAGAGAGAGAGAGAGTTCAGAACAAAGGCTTTGCTCAATCGCTTGCCAGATGATCAAGAATGGAGGAAGCAAGGGCTAATGTTTACATCGCTCAAGGTCTGGGGTTTCTCTAACCGACTTTCGAGAGCCGTTACTGGGTCCCCTTCTCTAACAGCCACCTTAATTCTTGTGCCATCCTGTTCGGATTCCGTTTGGCGTGGACGGTCCCGATCTCATGGTGCGTTCGCACGTGCCCGTGGGAGTGACAGAGAGGGAGAGGAGGGAAAGGAAGGCGACGAACGAAGCGTGCGTTCTGTGTCACCCGTTGGGACTGCTACTCGAGAATATCGGGTGGCCCCGCGGAACCCACACCCCGACCGGAGCGTCCTCCTCTAACCCTCTTCACCGCAACCACCCGTTGCCATCGGTCCATCAGAAAACGGCTCGAAATCCATCCCCTGGTTTGTCTGAGGCCATCCGCTTATAAAGCCCTAGCTTACCTCACCCCTCCCCTTGGCCCTTACCCCGACCACCGCCTCCTCCTCCTTCTCCTTCTCCCTTGGCCCCTTCCTTCAAAGCCAACGCGAGAGAGAGAGAGGGGGACACGGAGGAAGAAGAAGGTCGGGAGGATTAGGGTCGGGTTTGTTCTTTTCGCCTCCTCCTCTCGTCTCTCGTTGCAAATTCCTCAATGGACATCTGGTCCAATCTCTATTTCATTTAGCAATCCGATCCGTTCTCCATCTAATTGCTTTTTTGAGGATATATGAACCAGGGAAATATGGGTTCTCACACCAGATCGGACCCGTCCGAAGAGCAGATCTTGGCAATGGCCGAGCAGTCGTTTGCCAACCGCGGATGCTGCTGTTTCTGGGCGCCCTGGTCCGGCTCCATGTCCTGGGAGCGGATAGCGCAGGCGGCGGACAGGGCCGAGGAGCCAACGCCCACCACGGGGCGCTGGTGGTGGACGACCGGATTGAAGGCATTGGCGAAGGTGAGAGAGTGGTCCGAGATATTGGCCGGCCCACGGTGGAAGACCTTCCTCCGGCGGATCGGCCGCCACAACCGCCGCGGCAGCAGCAGCGGCTGGCAGCCGGGGAGCAGGTTCGGGTACGACCCCGTGAGCTACTCCCTCAACTTTGACGATGGAATGGACACCGAAACCGACGACGACGTTGTCCACCGAGTATTCTCCGCCCGGTACGCCGCCCCGCCGTCGTCGACCAAGTCGTCCATGGATCTCGATAGGCGAGTTGCGCCGCCGCTGTTGGCCGAACCCGCGCAGCCAAATGAGGTGTAGAATTAACGACGGGGGATGATATGCTTGTTTTGTCTGAATGATGATTTTTTTTTCAAAAAAAAATATTTCTTTTTCTTTTGAGAATGAAATATAAATTTGATCTCCTCTCATCATTCTTTTTTCCATCGTCACGATCAATTTTTTAATATATTTTTTATAAATGAGAATTAAAATTATGATCATTACCAGTTCGTACGTCAATTTGAACCGACGAGCCCCCACTCTGTAGCCCTTGAATGTTGCTGGGGAGTCTTTCCAGGCTCATCAATAGGATTCATTGGTGAGTGATGGGTCAAGAGTTCCTCCAATGGCTCTGAAACAGGCTTCCGCAAGCCATTCACTTTTAGATTTGTGCATCAAATGAGATAAATAGACGAGCTTACGGACGTGAAGGACTGGGTATTCAAATTAGAAGAGGGGTTTCTTTGTCAAGGACTGAAGTGACCAAGTTGTGGTGTCTTTATTTCATTTTATCATTACTTACATGCCTGTTAGGTTGATTTTTTTTAAAAAAAAATTATTAAGAATCATTGAATTTTTGTTACAAGAGAGCTTATGTTAGTTATATGCGTTTTATTTGAATTATAAAATTTATATAATTAAGATAATATGATCAAAGTATTATGCCTCATATCGTAAATAATTTATAAGTATGTAATAAAAGATATTTTTATAATAAAATAGCATATTTCATTCATCCATATAAATTTGTTCTCCAATGCATTGAAGCAATTGAATGTATGAAAATTATATGGGATTCTCTAAAATTTATATGGGATTGAAGCCTTTCTTTTTTTCTTTTTTTTTTTTACCCGTAATTATATGGGATTCTCTAAAAATTTTAGGTCTCAACACAAGAGTAAATGCTGAATTCATGCTTTTATAATTAAAATCTGATTGGCTTTTATAATAATGGCTGACCATGATCAGCAGCTGATGCCAATTCTGAAAATGCTTTGCAATGCTTCAAGAAAAACCTCTAATCAAATCTATAGGTTGTTGATTATCCTTCTCAAACTTAACCTATATTAATGACATAAATATTGAGTACAATATATTAGGGCATGTTTCAACAAATATGCTTACACTTGTATGATATATTTACAGATAAATTAGGTTTATTGATTCACAAGGATATATTGATGAGTTTGAAAAGCAAACCTAGTTCTATTTTAGAAAGCCGTTGTCTCTTATTCCACTTAATTTTTTAAAAAATATTTTTTGAGAAAAAAATTAGAACTACTTTTTGGAAAATGTTTTGCCAAAAAAATTACATTATGTTTGTTTGATAGAAAATTTATATAGAAAAATAACTTTAAAAATATTTCTATATTTAATTAGATATAATTTTGCATTAAAAATACTAATTTGATTATAATATCCCTATAATAAAGAATGTATGCAAATTAAATGATCATTTATGAATTTATTTCTTTTGATTGTTTGGGTGATGAATATTTTGCCAAAGAGAATACAATGATTTAATATGAGAGTTCAAAAGTACGAGGGTTCTGTAAGCTCAGATGGCACATTCAAAGTTCAAGTGAGTTACACAGGTTTAAGAGGTTAGGCTACCTAAGTTCTCAGGTTCCTAAGTCATTGGATCGACTTGTGATCCAAGAATAGAGAGCAAGTGAGTCATGAGTGTACATGAGCTCGGATTTGAGTGCTTTTTTGCATGGCTTAGAAAGAAGTTTTTTGAGAGAATGTTTAATAACCTATTATAGGTTATGGGACTGGGTCCATGAGGATTGGGCTCAAGTTTTCTGGATAGGCTTGTTTGTTAGGGAGTTGGTTATGGACTGGTGCGGAGAAGTTTTATCATCCTAAATGGATGATTATTTAAGGCTCTCTCTGGATGTAACTGGATAGACCAAGACCAAGAAATAAAGGCATTCTCTTTTTCTTCTATATTCATATATTCTTCTTCTTCTCTGTCTTTCCTCATGCACCTGATCTTGGCGTGCACAATAGGTTTTAGATGGGATGACAAGGATGCTTCAATGGTGGACGTGAGAGTGGAAGTGAAATAAAAAAATTTATTAAAGGATAGTTTTAGTCTTTCGGTGCCAAAATTTTTTTTCTATGAAAAAAAAAAAAGTGAAGCAAAATATATATCACCTTCGTCATAATATTTATTTTTTGATAGAAGGAAAAAAGAATAGTTCCATATAATACTCTTATGTATTTTAATATCTACTAAATTATGCTCATAATTTTTACTGAAAATTTAAATATATTATTATGAGAAGGGTAGAGCAAGATAAGGATGGAGTGGGGTAGGAAATTTATTTTTTCTCGAAAATAAAATAAAAAATACTTTTGTTTACGGGGACAGGATAAGAACGGGGTTTAATCTTTAGTGGAGATAGAGATTAGAGTCCTTAGCTCTATGCTACTCCATTATCATCCCACATATGGCATTATGAAGAGATGAAATGAAAGAATTTCTCTCTTTTCTTAGCTTCCACGTGTTTCATGTCTCAAAGCAAGGGTAGAGTAGAAGCAAAGAGAAGTAGTACTTTCACATGCTTTTTTTTTTAATCTATTCCACACTAAATTCATTTTCTTTCCCTTTTTTTTTTACCACTCCGTGCAAAAAGTAGGGAGGAAGAAGGAATGAGGACTCGCGGATGATTTTAAATCCACAAGTTTTGCTTAATTTTACAAAAGATTGGGGTTTTTTTGTTATTATTATTTTTGGATATCAAGTTTTTTATGGTTTTATTGGATAAAGATGAGAAAATATTGAATTTTTAAAGCTTTCTAAGCAAAATGCACACGACTTTGTTCTCTCGTCCTCTTCTTTTCTGTCATTTTTTTTCAAAGAAATATTAGTTGTGGAATGTCTTGGCAACGAAGCGTTGTAATGTAAACTCTTGTCATTGTAATTTAAAATAGAAAAAGAAAAAGGATGGAAAAATATTTTATTCCTTCTGGAGCTTTTTATTCCGTTTTTATTCTAGAATTAGTTTCATCCTATCTAGTACCATTTTAACACTCGACCCTACGTATCTTTCGTTCAATATGATGGATTTAGATCACCACAACACGAGCACAGATAAATTTATAGCCTTAGTGGTAACTATAAATTTTTATTCCTTAAATTTTATCTTTTTATTGATTATATATTGGATCGAATTTCAGAATTTTTGCTTGTGATTTTAATAAAAACAACATGGGTTCCTCATGAGACTAATTAATTAAAAATGATATACCTTCTTACAATTATATGAATGCATAGTGCTAGTAGTTTCTATCGATAATTTAATAATTACTAAAATATTGTCTTTGCTTGACATCATTTTATTATTAATTTTTCATATATTTTAAAGTATTCTTTGTTGAAAAAAGTTTTAAGATAAAAAAAAAGAGCCCCACCATTAAATGCTCGCATGACCTGGGCCAGCAACGAGCGTTGACATGACTAGCTGCCAGCGCGCGTTTTGCTAGTTTGGGTTTCCTCGTAACAATTTAATCAATTAATTTATTAATTTATTTTTAATTTAATTTGAGACTAACGGCTATCCGGCCTTAAGGTGAATCATTAAAATTTTATTGGCTAAGCCTATAAATAGAGACTAAAAGATTCAAGATGAAGCAAAATTGTTTTGAGTAGTTAAGAATTATTTCATCTCATTATTTTTAATTGATAGGTAATCATTGGGTTGCATCTCATGCGAGCTAATAATATACATGAAGGGACGAAAATTTGATCCTTAGGGTTTCGATCTTGGCTTGATTCATATGATCTTTTATTTTTTACTTTATTTATATATTTAAATTTCTATAATATATTTCTAGTAATTTCTAAGAAAGATTTTTTGCAAAGAGAAAAAAGTATTTTTCAATAGCTAAGGATCAGACTTTCCTTTTCTATAATTACTAGATTTTTTTATTATAAGTTATTAAAAAAATTATTCTTTTGAGTATGCATATTTTATATGAATATATAATGTACATTTATAGATATATACATATGCATACTAGACAGACATATATAGCTGTATCGACACATATATTCATAGATATATATTCAAGCAAAAGAATTCTTATGTAATTATATATATGAATGTATTATTCATGTGAAGACGTGTGGTAGATACATGCATAATTATTTTTTCAGTGCATGCTATATATATATATTAATAATACCACTTGCCTAGCAATGACATATAAGCTCCTCTCAACTCACCAGTTGCTATACATTCTAACCATGAATTTTTTGGTCAAAAATGTTGCTAATGACTCCAAAGCATCGGGAATCTCTTCTGTGTTGAAAAATATCTTGTTTCATTCTATTCCAGGTCAGGAGATACGTTTTTCGAATCCTTCTTTTGGTGAATGTTGTGCACCCATGACTGCACAAAGTTTAGATATTTAAGTCGATCATGTGACTTTCCTTTAGGCATAACATTGCTGCTTTCTGCAACAATTCACTGAATATCTGATGCCATCTTGTTCATTAAATGAGACCAATCTTACTATTGCCAAAATTAAATCCCTTATTCTGATGGAGCATATCTAGTGGTATTTTTGTATCTATCATTGAAATTTAGACATCTAGGCTATGAAGCGTTTTAGTCATCGATGGCTTCAATGCAATACGGTTTAGAAAAGCATATCTATAGCTTTCCTGTTTTTTCAAACTTGAGACAATGGTTTAAGATCTGAAAAGAGAAAAAAAACAGAGAGAGAGAAAAGTGCAAGTGTCTTTTTAATGCTTGTCTTGAGTTTTGTAAGTGAACCTAAAACAATTTTTATTGGCATAAAATTAGGATGATAGTAGCATGTATGCTTCTGTCAGTAGAATGTAGTTTTGCTTTATACATCACTTACCATACAGCTACAAAACTTAAAATTTCTATGATATACACATGTATATATAGGTATTATATATATTATATGTGCATACGCACATGCTTGCACTTGTGCACATGATATATGATAGTAGCATATATTTACATTCTTACATAAATGCAAAAGTCTTCTTATTCCAAATAAGTGTTTTCTGTTATAATAGCCATTGAGAGATTACGCCATGTTTTATCTTGTTTCAGTTTAGAAGTTGTGATCTCCTTTAGTTATATTTTTTCTGTATGGCTTTATCTTGAATATCAAGCATTGCCCAGCCATATACGGCTTCGTCATAAGTCTATAAGACAAATTAAAAAAATAATGTTATTTCCTTGAAATTTGTCAAATCCAAGAAGAATTTGGCAAATCAATTAACCAAGGGATTATCTAGGAGTTAGTCCTAGATTCATCGAGGGGATAGGGCTTAAGCCCATTATTTGGTCACCAGCAGTGGATACCCAACCTCTGGAGATCCCATGAATGAGGTTTAATATGGTAGAAACAAAGCTGATTGAGTGATCGTGTTAGAGCACAAATTTTAAAAAAATTTCATCACATGAGTGCTCTTATAAAGTGACAAAGTAAATTTGTGTAAGGTTGGGTCATACTCTTAATAGATCCGAGGTAGGTTATATTGTCACAAATACCATTGGAGGATTCACCTATATGAGAATCGTCATATTAGGGTATAAGATGCCCTGAAATCATATTAGGGTATAAGATGCCATATTAGGGTATAGATGCCCTAAAATCATATTAGGGTATAAGATGCCCTAAAATTTTTATTATATTTATTAAAACTTTTATGGGAATTGTTGAAATTTTTTTTAATATAAAATAAAAAAGGGCCCCACACAAGCATTTTAATGCTCACCAACGAGCGTTTTACGTTAATCCAATCAATTAATTTATTAATCTATTTGGGCTAATGGCTATCAGGCCTTTAAGGCCATTATATGCCAAGCCGTTTCAAGATGGAGAAATTACAGATCACCAGCCTTCATAACGTCTTTTGTTTTTACTTTATTTATGTATTTATATTTCGACATTAATTCTCTAGCAACTTTTCGAAAGGTTAGAAAGGAATTTTTGAAAGATCAAAATTATTCTCCAACATTCTCTGCATCATTTGTATGTATCAGTTAGTGCTTTAGAAGATTATTTAAATCGATGCTTGATAATTGAAAACGTAGCAAATACACTTTACACATTTGAAAACTTTCAGTTGTTAGTTACTTAGATGACTCTTTCAATTTCTTCATGTCTTCAAATTCATTTTAAATCATTTTCTCCCTCATATTCAAGTTGACAACCAATCTTCTGATGAAAGGGAAAGGAAGAAATTGGCAAAATTTGAATCCCCTTCATTAAGCATAGAGGCATGACAATTAAAGTAGCCATTTCAGTCTATTTTAGATCTTTTTAGTTTAATTTTTGTTAAAGAAAAAATTATGAGCAAAGTACTAATTTGATCCAAACTCTAGAAAGGAAAGGAGATGGCTAAGCGTATGGTTATGATCTATTAGTTTGCTTAGCAGCGATTAAGAGCCACCGGGCTTCTTTCTTGCCGCGATCTGGGGCTCCTTCGTCTTGTTATTTGACGGGCGATCGCATGCGGTGACAATTGTAACCACATGTGTAATTGTTTTTATTATTATTATTATTATTATTATTATTATTATTATTATTATTATTGAAATTAATATATAATATACATATATAGAAAAAAATATAAATATGGTATAGTATAATTATGGATATTATATATATATATATAGTGCAAGCCGTGCGTTCTACGGGTCCTGTTACATCACTGTACAGATGTCGTCGGCATTTTAGGTAGAGGGTCTACGTAATATGCATTTAAAGTTTCAGCGTTTTAGGTAGAGGTTTCTGTCGAAAGTTAACAATGCATTTGAAGCGTTATTCGCTCGTTTTGTTGACTTTAAAGGCTTCGTGACTTTACAAATACCACTAGGATTTTTTACGCTCATTATTTTCTGACAGATGGCTCTATCACGGTCACTGATGAATTCGAAAGAATTATTATGATCCAATAAATTCGATAAAATTATTGTAATTATATTTTAAGTAATTTTTTATTAATTTTTTTAAAGATTTATATAGTTAAAATTTGATATATCTATCGAAAAGCTAATATTACGATGGATTGATCACTTCGATGATTTCTATCCTTTTGTACTAAATATCTGAATTAACTTATATTAGACTAGCATGATCATTTATTTTTACTATATTAAAAAAAACTTCGTGCCTACGTCTCTCAAGTGATTACTAAATGTCGATTGAGACCGTCGACGTAACGGTGAAAAGAAGTCACTCCCGATGCTTCCGTCAAAGAAATTCCTGTTTTTGCCATCGAACGCCTTCACAAAGGGGATCGGTTTAAAAAACAAAATCACCGCTATAAATCATCAAAAAGAAAATTAAAAAAGAAAGTGAAAAGGGAACAAATCTAAGAAAAAGTTACTAAGAACATTGCATATTTATTAATTCGTACTTGACTGGAAATATGATTTGATCGAGTGTAGTCAACAACAACATAACAAGAATTAGGTTTGGTTTAGGATGCATTAGGTTTAAATTATACTGCAATTAAATTAAAAGTTTGTACAATATGTATGGAGCCGAGCTTCTATAATAAGCCCCTCAACTTGCCCTAGCACAAGCTACCCCAATTAAGACCTGGCTGAACTTAAAATATGGGCTATTAGTGCTAAACAAGTCACAAACTAAAGTCGGGTCAAGCAAGATCTCACAACCTTTCAATTTTATAATTTTTATAATTTTAAATTTTTATTCTTTAAATTGAAATAATTTTATAAGTTTCAGAAAAGCTTCAACCCAAAGTTAAATTATTTGAGGATTCTTTTGAGACATGGACATCAACTAGCTCTGTTTTCTACGCACCCGCAAGGCAATATTTTCCTCTACGCAAAGTCTTTGCATGCAGAGTAGGAGTCACGGGCTAAGGCACCACCGCACCAGGGAGGAAGAAGTCGTCGACCGGCCCCGTGTTATTAATATCATCAATAATTGCTCATCAGTCTTCTAAGATGTGACTCGACGATTAAATTAGTGGTGCATGATTATCGTGTCGGCTGCCTGGATTTCCTTCACTGGAGAACAGCTCCAGTGAACGTCACCCACTCGGCCGCTCTGTCATCAGGTTTACCGGCCGATTCGTGGACGTGGAGTGCTGCTTGCTTCGGGATGGAAGCAACCGCATTACCTTTTCTGGCTTCCCCTTTGCTCGCCTGGCAACGTGGGAGGACTTTTGAACTCCCACCGCAGCAGAGGAGAAAGAAGAGGTTGGAAAAAGAAAAAAAAAAGAAGAAGAAGAAAAAATATATGAAACAACTGGCAGTAGAAGGGTCCCTTTCTCTTGAATCGGCTCTTGGGATTTTTTTAGTCTCTTCTATCAGCCATTTGGTGATGGGCTGATGGTGGCTTTTCTCCTTCCTACTCAAAGTCACCTTTGAGAAACGGCAAAGAAATAATAAAAAAAAAGGGGGTGAAGAGGTTCAGTGGACTCCTTCCCTTCTCTCTTTCATTCTGATCCGGGTTTTGGTCTCTTCCTCCTTCGGTTTCTGGATGATTTTTTTTTCTTTTCTTTTCTTTGTGTTTGATGCTTTGGTTGTCTACTTGTGGTTGTTTGAGGATTGAGGAGTGGAAATTCAGCGGAAGTTTGGGGGGTCTGATTAGAATTTTGGAGTGGGTTCTTGATCAGAGGAAGTAAGGAAGAAGATGGCCGCAGGTGGAGGTGGAGGCGGGGGCGGAGCGGCGCCGGCGCCGCCGCCGGTGCCGAAGCCAGACGGATTAGTGCCCCACGCAGTGAAGGAACAGCTTCCCGACATTTCCTACTGCATCACCAGCCCTCCTCCATGGCGTGAGTCTCAAACCTCCAGTTTTTGCTATTTTATAATTCGGTTTGCTGTATAAGGATTGATTGTTTGCTTTTATTGACGACTATTTTCTGAATTTAGTTTATTCGTTCCATCGAGGCCTGCTTGATCTCTTTTTTATCTTCAATATGCTTCCTGGTTAACTATATGAAAATAAATGGTTCATATTTGGGCCATTGATAAAGTAAAACCCCAGTTGGAGTATTGTTACTCTCTTTTATGGGTAGGGACTCTTATTAGATTTGGTTTCTTGCTACTAATTCAGTTGGATTCGTGTAATTTAAGGGTTCCAGTTTTTTTTTTTCCCATCTGGTATGGACTTTGGTTGTTAGAGTCATCAACTGTTTGGTTTATTGGCAAATTTCAATGCAACATCAGTAATTATTTTTTTTGGGGTCTTCTAATGCAGCGGAGGCTTTTCTCCTTGGCTTCCAGCACTACCTGGTTATGCTTGGCACCGCTGTTATCATTCCTACTGCTCTTGTTCCTCAAATGGGTGGAGGAAATGTGAGACTTAATTGCCCAAATATGCATGATCTATTAGGTTGTTGGTTGGTTTAGCTTTTGTTTTTGAAAATTTTGAACGTGAAATCGCTTTAATTGCTTTAGGATGAGAAAGCTCAGGTGATCCAGACAATCTTGTTAGTGGCTGGCTTGAACACTCTGTTACAGACCATGTTTGGAACTCGTTTACCTGCTGTGATTGGAGGCTCGTACACCTTTGTTGCCCCTACCATTTCTATCATCTTAGCTGGCCGTTATAGTAATATTGCAGATAATCGTGAGGTTTCTGCTGCACTCTGCATTTGTCTTTATGAGACTTTTAATTATTTGGTTTGAAATGTTTCATGTGGCATGGTTGCCTTGCAGAAATTCCGACGCATCATGCGGGGAACCCAAGGCGCTCTTATTGTTGCTTCAGCCCTTCAGATCATATTGGGTTTCAGTGGGCTATGGCGTAATGTTGTAAGGTTAGTGAGAGATCTATGCTTCTGAGTACAACAGATGCGCTAAATTTTGTGCTTATCTATTGTCTTCAAAAATCCATATGACTACAGGTATTTAAGTCCACTGTCAGCTGTGCCTCTGGTTTCTCTCGCTGGATTTGGTCTCTATAACCTTGGTTTCCCCGGAGTAAGTTCCCTTTGCTTTGTGACTTTGGGTAGAGATATGTTATGTAGGTACTTTTGGAGGGCTGTAATTTTTGCTATGATTGTTGTACTACCTGGTAAGGAATGAAACGCTGTGTGGTCTAGGGTATTTTGTACATGCTCTATCTTTGTTTTCTAACAGCTGACAACTTCTGTAATGGATACTCAGGTGGCGAAATGCATTGAAATTGGACTCCCACAGTTAATAATACTGATTATATTTTCTCAGGTATTGTATTTTGATGCATATCTTAATCAATCCCCCCACCCTCTTACCATCACCAAAAGCCATTCAAAGAGTCAGCCACTGGCACTACCCCACAAACAAACATGCACGTTTAGTGAAGTTCCAATTTTGCTAATCTTGATTTAATGAACATTTTTGCAAATCAATGTATGCAGTACATACCCCATGCTCTACATTCTCTACGTTCACGTGGACATGTCTTTGAGCGGTTTGCTGTCATATTCTCCGTTGCAATTGTATGGCTTTATGCTTTCATACTCACAGTGGGCGGGGCATATAGGAATGCACCACAAAAACTCAACAGCATTGTCGCACTGATCGATCTGGACTTGTTGGTGCAGCTCCTTGGTAAAGCTCAATCTTTTTTTTTTTTTTTAATATCTCTAGTTATTTTGTTCTGTAACTCCTACATAAATCTGTGTGGCAGAGAGTTTAAGCCCACTAATTCACCTTGAAGTGGTGGATGTTAATGTATCGGCCAACTAGCAACTTTTTAGTGGTATTTATCACAAGAAAAAAAATGTCTCTTGTTATTTTGTTCTGTAACTCCTACATAAATCTGTGTAGCAGTGAGTTGAAGCCCACTAATTCACCTTGAAGTGGTGGGTGTTAATGTATCGACCAACTAGCCATTTTTCAGTGGTATTTATCACAAGAAAAAAAAATGTCTGGTTGTTTTGTTCTGTAACTCCTACATAAATCTGTGTGGCAGAGAGTTGAAGCCCACTAATTCACCTTGAAGTGGTGGGTGTTAATGTATCGGCCAACTAGCCACTTTTTAGTGGTATTTATCACAAGGATATAAAGGCCTCAAGTTTCATCTCCTTGACAACTAATTGCACTCTGTATTTTTTTAATTGTTGAAATATCATTTGTGCAGGATAAGAATCCCATATCCTTTTCAATGGGGGTCACCAATATTTGATGCAGGTGAAGCTTTTGCAATGATGGCTGCTTCATTTGTTGCTCTTGTAGAGGTATGCTTACATTTATGTTATTATATTCTCAAGGGCTGGCATTGAGATGTTTTTTAAGCTGCCGCTGCCATGTCACTGCTAATTTGGCTAGTTTCATCAGCATGACACGGTTTAGCGACAGTAAAATTTACCTGACTGGATGTTTTACCGATACATCTTCTGTCACATTGTAGTCAACTGGTACTTTTATTGCGGTTGCAAGGTATGCAAGTGCTACACCACTGCCCCCTTCCATTCTTAGTCGTGGTGTTGGTTGGCAGGTATCAAAATTTGATAGCTTTTCCTGCTATATTCATGATTAATTGGTTTGGCCCAGGGTGATTGTTGAATGATTAATCACAACTTTTACCTCCATTACAGGGGATTGGTATCTTGTTGGATGGGTTTTTTGGAACAGCTAGTGGCTCCACCGTATCTGTGTAAGGCTGATGAGAAACATGCATTTTATCTGGAAAGGATCTAGTTAGTGCATGCAAATATTAATTGCCTGTTCTGAATATCTCATCATTTTATATGACTGTTTCAGTGAAAATGCTGGTTTGCTAGCCTTGACACGTGTTGGCAGCCGAAGAGTAGTGCAAATTTCTGCAGGCTTCATGATATTCTTTTCCATCCTTGGTAGGTTGTTTGTTTCTGTTGACTTTATTGTCTGGAATGTACATGAATGCTTGATTTGTTTGGTCCAGAACGTGAACTAATAGTGAAGAATAGTTCATAAAGCTCAACAAAATGGACAGAAGAAGATATAGTTGGTTATGTTTAGAAGTCATGGATTATAGGCTAAACAGACCACATTTTTTATGTGATTTGACTTAATTGCAGGGATTGTTAGCTGAACTTGAAAGAGGATATAAGTTCTTTGATTCATTGCTGCATATAATTTGGCATATAGCATCATAACTAGCACTGTTACACCAATGTCCCTGAGTGCGTTGCTAAGTCCTTTAATAATATAAATATATAATTTGATTTTCTGCCTTTAAGTTTTCTATTTTTCTGTTTGGACTTGCTGCTGCTTAAAATCGAGAAGTTAACTTTTCTTTTCATATGTTTTTCTCATATGTACCTTGACAACTTGGAAAGTAACCTATTACAGCGCTTACATGACGAAATACATAACACTTCTGCTGAAATTATGTGCATGTAAATCCTGACCGTCCTTCATAAGGTCGTCTGGCAGTTTTTTAAACTAGAATTATTTTTGACTGTTAATATTTGCTTTGCCTTACATCCATGCAGGAAAATTTGGAGCAGTTTTTGCATCCATTCCAGGACCAATAATTGCAGCTTTATATTGCATTTTCTTTGCATATGTTGGTATGTACTGACACTTGAATAGTTGGCCCTCAGGTCACATTGTTAGGTTTGTTGCAGTCTGATGAGCTACATGACCATCTTGCGCCCTCTTAATTTATGTTGTTGTGTGATAAACAGGTGCAGTTGGTCTCAGTTTCCTTCAATTCTGCAACCTCAACAGCTTTCGGACGAAATTTATTATAGGATTCTCTGTGTTTATGGGTTTGTCTGTTCCGCAATACTTCAACGAGTACACGCTAGTTGCTGGCTATGGTCCAGCACACACTGGTGCAAGATGGGTATGTACTCACTGTGCAATCTATATATTGAGCAACATAGAATAATTATTTTTGACAATTTACTGAGGTTCTGCCGTTTCCAGTTCAATGATATTGTCAACGTGACATTCTCTTCGCAAGCGTTTGTTGCGGGCCTCGTGGCATATTTCTTGGATAACACCATGCACAGGCGTGAGAGCGGAATCAGAAAGGACAGGGGCCGTCACTTCTGGGACAAATTCAGATCATATGGTTCAGACCCCAGAACTGAGGAATTTTATTCATTGCCTTTCAACCTACATAAGTTCTTTCCATCGGTGTGAACGTGCAGATAGGCAGTGTTGAGCACTGTTCTGTATTGTTCCCCCCCCCCACGATGTTACAAGGTTAAGCTTCTCGTTTTCTGCTCGCACTCCTGTGACCATAAGCAATAATGATATTCCTAAGGGGCTTTTTGTTTTTCATGTGTATATGCTCATTTTGTATATTTGACAGTTTCAATAGACCAAAGTTGAGAAATTTCTTGCTGCCCATGTTTTGCAATTTATTTCAAAGTAGACAAAGGTGGCTCAAAACTAAGTAAACCCCCATCATTCAGACTCAGAGGGGTGGTAAAATCCGTTGTCTCAAGTAATATACATTCCTTTGCCAGCTAGCTATCTGTAATAGAAGCATCATGGAGCCAGGCATATGGGCATATTCAAGATCAGATAATGTGCCAACCGTATGTAGGGTTCCAACTTACACCTGAAACATTTAACTTTCTGCGGCGGCTTAAATTATGCATCATGTTAGGAATTATTTAGTTTTGCCAGAATAAAAGATTGCACTGATCAAAAAGTATACTTTCGTTTAGATGCCTTATGTTTGCTTGGCCCGCTGGCAGACTCGATCATCTTTAGTTCTTTATTTTAGGAGAGTGCCTCTGAATTGGATGATCAAACATACTTGAAGCATGTTTTTAACGCGTGCACAGTGTGGTAAAAAAAATCCATTTGATTGATGTCATGATATGCAACCATCCTACGTAATCTCAGCTTGTCAGCCATATGTATGAACCTACTCACCGCTTAATATGGCACAAGATTCAACTTGGACAAGCAATTGGAGAGTTCCATTAATCACTCTCCCATGCTCTTTTTAGTTTTCAATGTAGACGCATTATGTGGTGTCATTATCTTACAATCTTGATTTGCAAATTGATATCATGTATCATTTGGAGATATTATTATCATAAGCCCATTTGCCCAGTTAAAGATGGGCTTCTTTTTTCCTTTTTTTTTTTTTTTTTTTTTTGAGGAAGGTGCCTTCCTCAAATTAAAAAGAAAAAAGAAAAAAAAAAAGAATGATGCTCAAATGATGACTACGGTAGCATCACTCTGAAATGTAAAGTTGTCCCAGCTTATAATGGAGTTTGGGTTTCTTCAGCAGGTTTTGAGTGGCTGCTCAACACGACTTAAACACCATAAACTGCAGAGCAGCTTAATTTCTTGACTGTTTCTATCATAAAATAAAATGGTCTCTTGCACCACGCAATTTTGACTATGCTCCAAGTCCATTTCATCCTCTGTGGTTCACGAGACAGCACAATTCGCTTGAAGATCTGCTGACAAAACAACCTCTCGACTCGCAGTCGTAGCCCGGTGATCAGTTGCTTGGCTTGGAAGTTTGAGTTGTGTCATCCAGCCATACTTCGACTGGAGCCCCGTTTCTGTAGGTTCTTTCACATTTATTAAAAAAAAAAAAAACCTGATCTGCCAATAATAAACCTTGACAGCCGTAAATAATAATTTTTAAAAAAATAAAAAATAAAACAATCTAAGTTAAAATGTATTTAGTTTGTCAAACCTTCACTTAAAATTCATTTTGAGATGACAGAACGACACACAGCTGTTTTCTTAATTTTAATTAATTCATGTAATAAAATATTTGCAATATTCTAAATTATAGTAACTAGAAGGTTAAGATAAATTTTAGCTAGAATTTTTTTTAAAATTACATTTTTGTTAATAATCTATCAAAAATATCTAAAATAGGTATAAAAAAAATTAGTAAGCCTTTTTATTAAAAAATGTTATAAAATTTTCATTCAAGATGTCACTTTTACAGTAGCCGCGCTTTTCTCGCATTCCCTGTATTGAATGAAATATATCACATAACAAATAAGATAGTTCTTAGACATCGAAATTTATCTCATCATCATCCCACTAGATTAATATATGCTGTGCCCATAATAACCGCCAAGCTACAGTCAAATTTGCATTCAAGAACATGGTGTCATTAGTACCTAATATTGTGATGGTGCTTCTCTATCTCTAACTTTGATAGGTGATTAGGTTCAGTTTCTTTAAACACTTCCTGTTTAATCTTCTGTGAACGTGGCTTCCTTTAAGGGGCATTCAAATTTTCTCAACTTCCTCCTTGGCCACCATCATTGTAGGTGCTTGTCATCCTTCTTGCTTAATTAAAGTTCCTAAAATTCAAATCATATGGATTTTTATTTTGACATTTGGATGTGCACGCACTGCCATTAGGAACCTAATATTGAAATATTGAAAAAATAAACTGGTGTTTGATCATTCAATGGGTCAAACTATAACTACCTCCTATTGGCCAACCACGTGATAGAGAGTTCACCATATCAATTCTTTTTTAATTTTTAATCCTTCTTCTGGCACAATAATATGCATACTTATGTTTATTATATTCAATAAGAAGATAACCATGTATAATGTAAAGAAAACTATATGCAATAAGAAGACAGTTGTATGCAATGTAAAAATAACTACGTAATAAAAAGGACTAGAAATTTAAAAGAACTGATATGATGAATCGGATGTTAATATAATTAATCAACAAAATGTTATTGTCCGATCTACTAAAGGATTGGCCGAAAATTTGCTTCTATTGAAAAAGTGTCTATCATGGGTTAGATCCATATATGACTTGATAGCAGCTACATGCAAAATGTTGGAAGAAACAAGGTGTCGAGTGAAATGGATATCCACCATGGCTAGCAAGAACAGTGTACCTGCTCCCTTAACGCAACCTGATGTGTGAAGATAAAGATCAATACAATTAGTTTGATTATAGTAAAAATATGATGCATTAGGTATACAGTGTTTGGAACTAATTATTAAACTCTAATTTGTTATTTACTTTAAGTGTCTTTTCAACAATATAACCTTGCAGATTACAGGATGCCCCAATTGTGTTGGCCAAAGTTCTTAAATAAAAAAGCAGGATTATTGATGAGGCAAACTGTCACGCTCTAGACCCGATGTTGGTAGATCCAGGGGTGATAACCCACCGCATGCCAAACATAAAAGATGTCCAATAACACAATAAATAATATAAGAAGAGATAATAACCATATATCATTCAAAAGTCAATAACCTTAATACAAGCTATATTAAATAAGGTTTGGTTTACATGCCAAAATACACAACATCAAAGTTTAGGGCTATAACAAAAATTCTGATCTATATTATTCTGATGAAAGCTTCGACTACCCTATTTTTTCCTCCTTTAGTTTTATGGCTCTGAAAAATATTGTGAGATTTAAATGAGCTCACACTTAGTAAGTAAGCCTACTATAACATAATATAATCATTTCAAGTTTATAGCAAATTAGGTTTTCATATATAAAATACATATCAAGCTTCCATAATTCAAATACATTTCATCATGTTATCAAATCATGCATATCATATACTCAAAATAATTTAAAAACAAATGCCAAGTAACATTTCAAAATATAATTTCAAATTAAATCCAATATACCACTGTAATCAATATGTAAATATCATTTTATACCAATGTTCCATGGTCATACACTACATCCATGTAAATAGAGAATCTCAAAGGTGTATCCTCCCTATACGTCACATATGGAGGAAAGGTCCCGGAGTCATGTAGCATATTATGTTGTATCCTGTCACAGCACACCCAGGGATGTGTATCATCCATATATTTTCTCTATGAAGGTGGGTCCCGATATACCGAAGTCATGTAGCATATCATATTGTATCCTGTCACAGCACATCCTAGGAATGTGTCCTCCACATATTCTTCCTATGAAGGTGGGTTCCGGAGTCATGTAGCAAATTATATCATAATGGACCGTGGTGGCACATAATAGTACATTTAAAAAATATCACTTTCATGCATTGTTGCAAAAATATGCTTTCAAATACATGCCAAGCTTCCATATTTCAAATACTTTTTATCATGTTATTAAATCATGCATATCATATACTCAAAATAATTTTGGTACCATATAGCATTTTAAAAATACTATTTTAAATCAAAACCATCGAACTACTGTAATAAACACATAAATTTCATTTGATATCAATGTTCCATGATCAAACACTGTGTTCACATAAACAGAACACACCATAAAGGTGTATCCTCCCTATACGTCTCCTAAGAAGGAAGGGTCCTGGTACCAGTATCATATCACATATCATATCCTATCACAGCACACCCCATGAGTATGTGTTCTCCATATATTTTTTCTGTGAAGGTCGATTTCAAAGTCATGTAGCATAACATGTCGTATCCTGTCACAGCACATACTATGGGCATGTGTCCTCCACATATTCTTTTTGTGGAGGTGGATCCCAAAGTTATGTGGCATATCATATTATATTATGTCATGTCATAGTGAACCATGGTGACACATAATAGCAAATTCACAAATATCATTTTTGTCATATTTGCAAAAAAACATGTATTGTTGCAAAAATATAATCAATATACTTTTCACATATACAATGGTTTGAATATGTCAAAATACACATGTACACTTGTATAAAACTTTTAGCAATTTCAAATACCATGTCAAATAATCATTGCATGTATAGGTACCAAATAATTTACAGAATTTAATAATTCTAAAAATGACCATGTCCAATAGTCATTTGCATGTAAGGGTATCAAATAATTTTGCAAAAATTAGCACTTTCAAATAACAACGTAAAGCAATCTTTGAATGTATAGGGTATCAAATCTAGTTTTTTATTTTTTAAATAATATACCAAATTTAGCAATTTCAAGAAATCATGTAAAAATAGATATTTGCATGTATGAAGCGCCAAATCCATTTTTTAATTTATCAAATAATGCATTGTATAAAAATATATAACATTTGAATCCATAATTAGCATATTTAATAATTCATGAAAATTATGATAAATGGCTTACTTACCTTCTAACGCTAATCCAAGGATGCAAATCAGCTATTTGAGCTCCTGGATACCTACAACATAATTTTCTAACATTTTAATCTCCAAAGTTAGGATGTCAAAATGACTCTTAAACTTGCCTAGTTTAATCCTAGACCCAACTTTGGACTTAAATATCTTCAAATGGGAAAATAAAAATTTTTCAAGAAACTATGATCAAAGCTGAACCAAATATTGCCATCCTTTTATTGAGCCCAGTCCATTTTGAGGCCCAAAAATTGGGCCCAAACGGGCTTGTGAGGCTGGGCTGAACCCGGCCCAGCCTACTTCCATTCCCTCCTTCACCGCCGATGACCAACCCAGTGCCAACTACCATCGCCAGCCTCCTCTTCTCCCCCCTCTTTCTTTTTCTTTTTTCCCTTTCCTCTTACGCTTTCTCCTGCTCCTTCTTGGGCGGGGGCATGACCTGTAACATCTGAAACATTCTATTCCTTGTAATTGATTGAGAAATATATTTTAATGTAAATGATATCTGTGTTCTCATGAGATTTCTTGGTGATTTGATGAAATGTTGGTCATGTTGGCTACTTGAATAATGTTAGAAGGAAAGGTTTTGAGATGTAAATGTCTTGGGATAAAAATTTTGAAGCATGGAGGCCTTGTAATTTTTATTTTCTTGGATTATTGGAAGGCTTAAGGGCCTTAGAAAATTTTGTGAAAATTGGATCCCTAGGAGACACAAAAGTAAGTCACAATGGGTGTCCATTTGGGTGCGCACTTGTGGATGATTGGGTTTGGTTAGGGGTTAGGCACCCAACTGGGGTTAGGCGCCTAACATGTGGAAGTGGGGGTTAGGTGCCTAGTTGGATGCCTAACATAAAAGTAGGCGCCCGATTGGGCACCTAACATGAGGGAAAGTCATAGTTGGGCGCCCAATTGGGCATCTACTTTTTCAATAAGTGAGGGGCCAGGGTATTTAAGCAAGGGAAAAGCAAGAAAAAAGGGAAGAAAGAAAGAGAAAGAAAAGGGAGAGGGCACGGCCAGAGGGATTCAACCGTGAGGAGAGAAAGAAAGAAAGGAAGAAAGGAAAAGAAGAAAAGAAAAGAGAGAGGGCACGACTAGGAGTTCACTGTGGGAGAAAAGAGAAGGAAAGAAAAGAGGAAAAAAGGAAAAGAAGAAGAAGAGAAAAAAAGGGAGGAACTTGGTGGCCTTGCTAGCATCTAAGGTAAGCTCTAGTTTTTCTAAGCCAGTATAGCATAGATCTTGCATAGATTTGTTGCTACTGAGATAATAGCATGTAAAACTTGGATGAATTAAAAGATGAAAGAAAATTATATAATGTTTGAGGATTGAGCATGCATGTGTGCCGTGTTTCAGGGAAACCTTACCTGTCTGATACCCTAATGGTATATGTGATTATGTGATGGTATAGGTCCAGAGAAGGTGTTCCAGGGAACTAGAACATAGGAGCAAAGTGCCAGTCAGGAGAGCATCCGCTATGATGAGTGGGTTCCTCATCTGGCTTGGTGATTATTTTTTAAATATAGTATGAATATTTTGTTATAGATCTAAATTTATGCCATGATAAGCATAATGTTTAAAAAGGAATTTTTAAAATATAGGGAATGATAACTAAATTTATGTGTATTTTCATAAAGCATGAATTTAAAAGAAAAGAATACATGTACAACATGCCTTAGAGTATAGTATGCCACTATCTGTAGAACTTAAGCTTAGAAAGATCATGAGTGTTAATCAGGGATATGATATGAACTTAGAAAGAATGTGAGCTTCCTAGGAGAATAAACATGAATTTGGGGAACGAATATAAGTGCATAAAAGAATAAGAATATGGGAACAAAAGGGTAAGATATGAGGAACTTAAAAAGAATCTAAACTTTCATGAGGGATTTGAAATTGAGAGAGAACACCAGATGAGCAAGGATATGAGTTTCAAAATGAAAGATGAATTTGAAAAAAAAATATGAGGTTAAGAAAAAGAATATGGAATTAATAAAAAGAGTATGGATCCGAGGAAAAATCATAAGTTGTACAAAGGAATATGAGATTGAAGTAAAGACATCAGTAGAGAAAAGAGTGAGTTTAAGGAAAAGACTATGAATGCCGTAAAAAGAACATGAGATTTAGGAAGAAAGGATCCAAAATAAGTAAAGAGCATGAAAGAGAGAAAAAAGAATAAGCTGAGTGAAGAGTATGAACTGAGGAAAGAATTCGAGTTCAAGAAAAAGTTATGGATTTCATATTAAAATATAAACTCATGGAAAGAAAAGAAAACCTGGAGGCATGATTGGAAGGAAGCCTGGGTAGAAGGCAAGATGGAAAGAATGCCTAAGTGCAAAACATGAATTTAAAATACGAGTTTATATATGAGTGGCAAAGCATAAGTTATAAAAAGAGTCTGGATTTGAGATCAGGATATGAATATGAGGAATGATCATGTGTTTTGTATAAAAAGTATATAATATGAAGAAGAAAAGAAAAGCTAGGATGCATATATATACTGATATGGGTTAAGGCTTGATTGAAAGAAAGTTATGGATGTATATCATATGCAAAGCATGATATGAGTGTGTGGCATAAAATTTAAGAGAGCATAAGGTATAATTGAAAGAAAGCATGATGGCATATTATATAAAAGCATGGTATGAGCTTAAAGCTTGATTTAAAGAAATCGGGATACATATTTGTTGGCCCAGATGGCAACCCAAGAGAAGAGGGTGAATTGGGTTCTTAAAAAATTCGGCACTTAAAAATAATTTCACAAAGTAAAAGTGCACAAGAAGAGTATAGTGAGTGTGATACTAAGAATGCAATGCTAAATATAAAGATAGAGTAGAGAGAAGAAGAGACAAGCATGACAAACACAAGGATTTATAGTAGTTCGATGTTAGCTACACCTACATCCACTCCCAAGCAACTCTTAGGCCCACACTATAATCATCCTGATTACAGCCGAGTTCTTACAAGCTCACAACCCAAACTTATTATTTTACAACGGGATCACAACGAACCCATCTAGTTTTCACAAGCTGACCAGCACACAACCTATCACAAGCTAACCTTAGCTTGCACAAGGTCAACTGCCTCACCTGATTGAATCAGAAACCAAATGTATCAAAGAAATGGTTACAATAGAATGGAAGCTCCTCAAATGAGCAAATAAACAATATAAGTGAGATGGAAATAGAAAAGCCTGATTAGAAGATCTTTGAGGTTGAGCTTTTCTTCTTTTCCTCTTTTCTTCTTTTCTTCTTGGATGGTCTTCCTCAAGATAGGATTGAAGCTTTGGAAGAAACATTGATGCAGAGGATGTAGAAGACCTAAGGCTCTTGCTTTTCTTTTTCTATTTGATGAAAATCCTTCAGAACTGGCTTTTGAATGCTTTGGATTTCTCTAAACTCTTTTTCGAACACTTAGGATTTCAAATATGAGCTTTCTCTCTTAATATTTCTCTATTCTTTTCTTGATTTCTCCTCTTATTTCAAACGGTCGAAACCTTCCTTTTATAATCTCCTCTTAATCCATATTTTGATGCAAAGTAGCCATTAAAAGTGCTTGTGGATGAGTTTATCATGAAAAGGAAAGAGCCATTAGGGTTTATTTGGAAAAAGATATCCTCTGGAGTCATTTCTGACACCTCTGAAAATTGCCTCTGATAGATTAGAGTCGGCTTTAATCTGACCTGAGGTCGGCTCAAAGTTGGGATGCTTGAAATAGTAAAGTTCATCCATCGCGGAGTCGGCTCTAACTTTCCTTGGGATCGACACATTGCATGCTGGAGTCAGCTCTAATTGAAGTGGGAGTCGGCTCTAATTTTTCTCAAAAATATAGTCTCTATTTGTCAATTGAAGTCGGCTCTAATTCCCTGCAGAGGTCGACTCTAATTTGACTCTGAAAAAAGGTTCTCTATTCTTAGGTTAGAGTCGGCTCTAATTTTTTTAGAGTCGGCTATAAACCGTGCCGAAAGTGCCAAACTCTTCCGATACGCTCCGGAGTCGACTCTAATTCCTCTAAAATAAGCTCTAATGTCTGAAACTTGACACTTAACACTTGAATTAGATCCAAACTCAATTTTTCTTGAGTTATGAATACTTAACCATTTTAAATCCCTGAAACACTTTGTCAAACTCATTAGTAACATAAGAAATATACTCATATGATTTTTGTTAATTATCAAAATTAATAAATGGGTCAACAATCTTCCTTTTTTTTTGATGATAAAAACATTGAGTATATGCATATAAAATTACATTTTAAACTTCAAATTAGATAACTTTTCAAATAGAGTAATATTTAACAATATTTCAACAAGTTTATTTCAGATATTTTGCATTACCATTCCGAAAGGATAAAGGTTATCAAAAAGCTTAATTTAAACTATTGATTCAAATAGATATCAATTCAAATACTTATCAACTCAAATAGACTCCCCCTGAGTAAGATAACTCTCCCTATATATGTGCATACTACATAATTGCTTAAAGTCCATTTAAAGTCTACATGCATGTACAACTCTTTCTCTCCCTTTTTTGTTATCAACAAAAAGGTTAAGAAAGCATAGGATAATCCTTGCTCAGATTGGAATTTAAATTAACTTAGATAAGAATTAATCATCATAGAATACAATTATATCATAAAAATCAAAGATGTACCATTAAGATCAGAAAAAATTCATATATTGCATTCATATATAGTTATTAAGTACAAAGGATCAAGATAGCATAGCATAATTCAAAAAATCCTAAGTACAAGCTAAGTAAGCATAAAACAACAACATAATTTTAAGTTAAGTCCTAAGCACAAACACAACTTAACTCTCCTAAATACAAACTATGAAGATCTAATATCTAAATATAATCTTTGATAGGTTGGTTTGAAATTGATTGGATTGGAGTTGAAGTTGCTTGGTTTGGCTTGGAGTTGAGTGACTGGATCAGCTAAAGAAGCAGCAAGGGTAGGGAACATTACTTCAAAAATTTAAAAGTCTCTTCAATTCCTATAAAATTTGTCATATTCCTTTTTCTTGAACCTTTATAAAATCATTAATCAATTTGTTAACAAGGGAAGCAGTTGCAGTAACTTTTTCTTGTAGCTCTATATTACATTTGGAATAAACATTTGAGTCACCACCAATACCTTTGATCTTATCAAAAATATTTTGAAGCTCAGTCTTCAATCCATCAACTGAGGTGCTAATTGATGACTCAATCTTCTCGATCTTCTCTTCCAAAGTGTACACAAGCTACCTAGTTTCCAACAGCTGAACTCTAAAATCATCTTTAATTTTTGCTTCATGCTCTGCCAACAAAGCTTTGAGCTGGTCAATCTGCAATTCAGAAAAATCAGAAGAACCAGAGGAAAATGTGGTGGTCATTGCCAGTGCCAGTGGAGGAGCTGAAGTACTCAGTCTAGGTAGAAAATATCTAGGAGCAGATGATCCAGCTTCCGAAGGTCCAGGGACCTCATCACCAAATTCAATATCAGCCTATGCTCGGACTTGCTCAACTCCATTAGATTATCTTTTCCTTTGCCATTGGCCCTCAACTTTTCTAAAGCTCATGCGGTGAAGAGTGGAGACATTGTAGTAGTTTGTGTGCCCTAGCTTCTTTTATGACTCATTCTCCAAAAAGCTCACACCTTGGCTTCGAAATATCAAAGTCAGAAACATGTCATAAGGTAAAGTGGACCTCTTCTTAGTCCTGGCCTCAGCCATGTATCCAATCATCATTCTGGCCAAGTTAATTGGATACCCATTCATCACATAATCCATCAGAAGAACATCCCTTTTAGATACATACTCAAATCAACCAATCTTGGGAAACAAAACTCTATTGGAAATGTTATGAAGTAGTATCAGTTCCAAACTTAACTGATTTGCCTTTACTTCTTTAAATTCAGAAATTTCTCTTCCTAACATTCTTGTTAAGGCCTCACCTCTATCACTGTGGCGAGTGGCAGCCATTCCAACAACAAAAATCTCCAAAACATTTTTCAGAATTTCAGAAGTGAGATGGACACGGGTTCCTCTCACATAGCTAACTAATCCACCATCCCCTCTACTTACATTGTTGTAAAATTCTCTAACTAAAGCAGGGTAAGTGGGGGCATCAATAGAACATACTCTCTTCCAGCCCATTTTTTTAACTGTCTACCAATTGAAAAGTCTTTTGAGTCAAGAAATCGAAGTCTACCTTTCTTCCCATAGTAATTATTTTTTCAGCCAGCAAATTAACTTGTGGAGAGGGTGGGGTAGGAATAGCACTTGGAGTTAATGAGGAAGAGGTTGAAGGAGTGCTTAGAGAAGGTGGTCTTGCCGGACGTTGCACGGAGCGCCTCATGGTCGTAATAAAAACTCCTAGGGCGGATGCACAACGTTTGAGAGCCATTGAGGTTGGGAAATATGAGAATCAAAGATGTTTGGAGGATTGAGAGAGGTAAAGAAGAGTTTAAAACGAATTAGAATTGATTTGGTTAGGAACCGGGTTGGCTCTGCCCTAGATATAATGAAAGGAGACCACTTAGAGTCGGCTCCCAAAAAGTGAGGTATCGGCTCTAAGTTACTAACACAGTCAGCGCCCAAAATAGAGTCGGCTCTGACAGTAGCTAGAGTCGGCTCTAATGAGCAGACAGAGACTCCGGATAATTAGAGTCGACTCCAACTCCAATAGAGTCAGCTCCAAGACAATTTCATTGAAAGATAAGAGTTTCAAGGAATCTAAAACTTATCAAATTAGGCATCAAACTCTAGATAAATTTTTCTTAAAGTGTGGGGGGTCAAGAAATTCAAATGTATAGATGATTTGTCCTTAGAATCATAAGAAGATTTTCAAGAAAATGATTGAACTCTAGATAATCATTCTTAAGAGTTTCAAAACTACTCTAATGGATCACAAACTCCTAATTCTCCTCTAAGATAACAAAATCTCTCTTCACTTAAGGGTTTTGTAAATATATCAGCTAATTGTTCATCAGTACACATATAATCAAGACAAACATCATTGTTAGCAACATGTTCTCTAATGAAATAGTGTCTTATCTCTATGTGTTTGGTTCTTGAATGTTGAATAGGGTTCTTAGTCAAATTTATTGCACTAGTGTTGTCGCACCTAATTAGAATCTTGTCAAGTGTGATACCATAATCCTCAAGTTATCGCTTAATCCAAAGAATTTGAGCATAGCAACTTTCAGTTGCAACATATTCTGCTTCAACAGTTGATAATGCAACTAAATTTTGCTTTTTTCTAAATCAAAAAATTAAGTTACTGCCTAAGAACTAGCATGCACCACTTGTGCTTTTTCTATCTAGTTTACAACCAGCAAAATCAGAATCAGAATATGCAATTAGATTAAATGTTGAGTCACTGGAGTACCATAATCCTACATTTTTAGTTCTATTTAAGTATCTAAATTTTTTTTACAGCAATTAAGTGAGATTCTCTAGGATCAGATTGATATCTAGCATATAAATATACAACAAACATAATATCAGGTCTACTAGCTATTAAATAACGTAAAGAACCAATCATACCTCTATAAAGCTTTTGATCGACTTTCTTACTATCCTCATCTTTATCGAGTTTGCATGAAGAACTCATTAGTATGCCAAGAGGTTTAACAATTTTTATACCAAACTTCTTAAGAATTTTCTTTGTATATTTTGTTTGGTTAATAAAAATTTTCTCTTCTCTTGCTTAATTTGAAGTCTAAGAAAGAAATTCAATTCTTCCATCATGCTCATTTCAAATTCTTCCTGCATTAGCTTTGCAAAATCTTGACAAAGAAGATTGTTAATAGTACCAAATACTATGTCATCAGCATAAATTTGCACTACTAATAAATCTTTTTCCTTTCTTTTCAAAAATAGGGTTTTATCAATATTTTCTCTAGAAAAATCATTTCAATCAAAATTTTACTCAGCCTATCATACCAAGCTCTAGATGCTTGCTTTAAACCATAAAGTGCTTTGTATAGTTTAAAAATATGATTAAAAATTCATGATCTTTAAAACCAGATGATTGCTCAACATAAACTTCCTTATTTATAAAACCATTTAAATATGCACTTTTTAAATTTATTTAAAATAAATTAATGTTCATGCAATATGCAAATGCAAGTAACAACCTAATGGCTTCTAATCTAGCAATAGGTGCAAAGGTTTCATCAAAATCAATATCTTCTTCTTGATTATATTCTTTTGCAACTAATCTAGCTTTATTTCTATTAATAATTCCATCATCATCTAACTTATTTCTAAACACCCATTTGGATCCTATAACTGGATAATCTTTGGGTCTATCAACTAGGATCCATACCTTATTCCTAGTGAATTGATTCAATTCTTCTTGCATGGCTAACATTCAATAACTATCCTTTTCAGCTTCCTCTATTGTTTTGGGTTTTATATGAGACACAAATGCAAGATGATTATTGATATTTCTCATGGATGATCTAGTTCTTACACCTTGAGATGGATCACCTAAAATTAGGTCCTTTGGATGACCATAAGCATATCTCCAATCTCTAGGTAGATCTGTATCATTGTGAGTAGTATCAATACCATCATTCTTAGATGAGTCATCATCCTTAGTAATGTGACTGATCACGCTCTATGGGCAACAGATTAATAGATTGCATGGTTTTTGAAGCCAAGCAATAATATGGTAGATGGCCCTGGCCCTGGGGTCAATCTCGCCTCAGCCTCGGCCTCAGCTTCGAGCACAGCCTCGGCCTCGAGCATAGCCTCGAGCCTGGCCTTGACCTCGAATCCAACGTTAGCTTCATCTTGGCTTCAAGCATGGTCTCGGCTCTGGACCTGCTCTCGGCTTTTGGGTTTAGCCTTGGAACCAGCCCCAGACTTTGTTCCTGAAAACCTAACAAGTGCTCAGAGCTGCCATGTGGCCCACTAACCCACTATCTCTAAGACCACGGGCAGTTACCATTATTTACGGCATACGTCTATCAGTAATGCACCCACCTACCACCTACGGTGCCACTTCTAACGGACGACATGATTCAACGGTCAGACACCAAGGGTAAGAGGGACCTCCGAACAGGTATAAAATCCTTCACTAATAAGGAGGAAGCGGGATCATTCTCTACGACTCTCATCTCTACTGCTGTTCTCTAGACAACTAACTAGAGCGTCGGAGGGTCCCCGCTGGAACCACCGATCCGGAAATTTTGTTGCAGGTTTTCGGCCAAAGGAGGCGGTCTTGTCATCTACTTGAAGGCCCACGAAGCTCTTTTCTTGCCTGACGCTCTCTGGAAGTGATTTGATAGCTACATATTGGCATGCCAGGTAAGGGCAGCAGAGCACATATGTTCATTCAACATACCTGCAACCCCTACAAGGAAGAAGATGGCAGTTACACGTGCATAGAAGGCCTCTACCAGTCAGGCTGGGGGGCACCACCCGCAAGCTGAGCAACCGTGGCCGACCTCCCTGCTCCGCCCCCCATGCAGCCATAGGTCAGCCAAACTAACCGGCTCACTGCTCTGACCCAGTAGGTTCAAGATCTATGGCAGTGGTTCAGGGACTGTAGGAACAATGCTTTGCCACCATGCCATTGCCACAGCCCCCTGTTCCGCCTTATGCAAAGGGTCATGGGGCTAGCCAGTCTCACCATGACAGGACTCCTCCGGAGGTTTTTCATCGCACATCTTCGAAACCTCATTGCCGAAAGACCTCCAAATGGCCACGATCCCCTTCGCATCGCTCTGACCACCTCCCTAAGTGGTGTAATGAGAAGGAACCCACGCAGGTGCATCCTCTCCACCGGCGATCCTCTCCTCGCTCGTCTTCTGATTCCTCAAGGGGAGATTCCTTTGACATATGGATTTCTAGTCAGGTCGAGCGATGGCTGGACAAGTATCATCTGCGGCTGGAGAAGCTCAGCCACCGAATTACCAACTCTCACAGGGCGGACTACGACCACCGTCCCCCACTGTCTCGCCGTATTATGGAGAAACTGATACCATTTCGATTCCGTCTACCCCAGCTAGACCCATATGATGGCACCATAGACCCCCTGGATCACTTGGAGAGTTACAAAGTCCTCAAGCAAGTCCAAGGGGGCACAGATTCTCTTCTCTGCATCGCCTTTCCAGCCACGCTCCGGAAAGCTGCGCGTGCGTGGTATTCCCGCCTGCCATTGCGTAGTATCAACTCCTTCAGACAGCTAGAGCGATCCTTTTTGGCCCACTTTGATGCATGCCAAAAGATCCCTAGGGTGGCTGATAGCTTATTTACCATCCAACAGAGGAGCGGCAAAACTTTGAAGGACTTCATGGCCCGATTCAAGGAGGTTGCACTCAAAGTCTATAATCTTGAGGACTCTGTGGCCATCCTGACTTTGAAGCAGGGACTCCGTCCCTCCCGCTTCACTTATTCTTTGAATAAGAAGCCTCACAGCTCTTATGTCGAATTGCTGAGTCGAGCGCAGAAGTATATCCGAGCTGACGAAGCAGATTTTTCTAGAAGGGAGGTTGACAAGGGGTCCAGTAAGAAGCCAGCGCATCCAAAGCCAGCTGGAGTGCGGCCTAGGAAGCTTGAGTCTCCTCAACATCTAGACAACCAACCTGGGCCCTGGCACCCAAGGAGCATTTTACTTCGCTTCTCGCCCCAATATTTCATATCCTGCTGGAAATTGAGGGTGAGTCCTATTTTGGCGTCCTCCACCCATGAGGCCAGGAGTCCCCCGCAACAAAGACCTCTACTGCCAATATCATCGAGACTACGGCCACGACACGGAGGACTACCGCCTGTTGAAGAAAGCCATTGAAGAGCTCGTTCAGCAGGGCCATCTGGGAAAGTTTGTCCGAAGAGGGAATCCCACTGCTTCGGGCCCGTCGGCACCTGCTGCTTACCAGATCAGCATAGACAACGCTTTGACAGAGAATGGCCATGATCTCCTGGGGGCAGGAAGCAACTCTAAGAGGCAGCGTGAGGAGGGGGTAGACTCTATAATTCCCTTTTTTAAAAGGAACTTAGAAGGGTGGACAATCCTAATGATGATAGTGTCGTCGTGTCAATGACGATAGCTAAACACCCTGTAAAGCGAATCCTTGTCGATAGTGAAAGTTCAGTGGATGTTCTTTCGTATGAGGCATTTGTTCGAATGAGTTTATCTCCAAGTCTTCTTTTCCCTGTGACCACTCCCTTGATGGGTTTCACTGGGGATACTGTGAAGGTAGAAGGAGAAGTCACCCTCCCAGTTACGGCCAGGACAGAATCGCACCAAAGCACGATCTTCATAAAATTTCTGATTGTTCGAGTTCCCTTGGCTTACAATGCTATTCTTGGAAGGCCCGGTCTCAACCTCCTCGACGCCATTATCTCTACAAAGAGGCTATTAGTATGGTTTCCTACCAACAAGGGAGTTGGGAAGATGCACGGGGAGCGAAACCTAGTACCCCTCTATTACCACACTGCTCCTAGCCCTCACGAGGTGACTGCTCCATCGACACCCGAGCCACTTGACCCCAAAGACTCCAAGAAGAGAGGAGAACCAGGTGAAAGTTTGCTGACTTTCCTGCTGGGGGAGGATCCAACGAAGACAATTCAAGTCAAACGCTTCTTCCTCCCGAAGCGAGGGATCAGCTACTTACCTTTTTGCGGACCAACGCGAATGTCTTCACTTGGTCAGCCTCGGATATGCCGGAAGTGCCATCCGAAGTCATCACCCATAGACTTAGCATCGACCAGAGGAGTCAACCGGTTTGGCAAAAGAAGAGGAGTTTTGCTCCCGAGAGGCAAAGAGCCATGGATGAGGAAGTCAGTAAACTAATCACAGTGGGCCATATACGCGAGGCGCATTACCCAGTCTAGCTAGCTAACGTGGTCTGGTTCGCAAGGCCAATGAAAGCTGAAGGATGTGTATTGATTTCACCGACCTCAACAAGGCATGCCCCAATGATAGCTTCCCACTGCCTAGGATTGATCAGCTGGTGGATGCCACGTTGGGCCATAAAACCCTTAGCTTCATGGATACCTTCTCAGGGTACAACCAGATAAGAATGGACCCGGCTGACGAGGAGGCTACTTCTTTCATGACCGAGAAGGGCATCTATTGCTACAAGGTCATGCCCTTCGGGTTGAAGAATGCAGGAGCCACATACCAGAGGTTGATAAACAAGGTCTTCGAGGGCCAAATCGGGCACAACATGGAGGTGTACGTGAATGATATGTTAACGAAAAGCATTCATGCCGATAACCATATTGCTGACCTTTCAGAAACATTCGACAACCTTCGTCGATACTGAATGAAATTGAACCCACGGAAGTGCGCCTTTGGAGTCGTAGCGGGCAAATTCCTAGGCTTTATGGTGACACAGAGGGGAATCAAAGCTAACCCCGAGAAGATCAAAGCCATCAACGACATGAGACCACCAAGTAACAAGAAGGAAGTGCAACGGCTCACTAGAAGGATAGCAGCCTTGAGCTATTTTTTAGCGAGGTCAGTGGAAAGATGTCTACCCTTCTTCAAAGCCTTGTGCAAAGTTGACGGCTTCGAGTGGATGACGGAGTGTCAGGAAGCCTTTGGAGGGTTGAAAAAGTTCTTATCTACTCCACCTTTGCTATCCAAGCCGAAGGGAGGAGAAGAACTTTTCCTCTACCTCGTCACATCCCCTGAGGCAGTGAGTTCCATGGTCGTCTGTGTCAACACTGACAAAACGCAAAAGTCAGTCTACTACACAAGCAAAGTGCTTCATGACGCAAAGGTTAGGCATTCTAATACCGAGAAGATTATCTTTGCGCTAATCATCTCTGCTCAGCGTCTCAGACCTTACTTCCAAGCACACCCAATTGTGGTGGTCACGGATCAACGACTCATAATTCTCTCTCGTCCTGATACCTCCGGCCGACTGGCGAAGTGGGCAGTTAAGCTGAGAGAATTTGACATGTCATTTCAACCTAGGTCAATCATGAAGTCCCAGATCTTGACGGATTTCCTGATCGAATGCACCTTGGCAGAGGAGCGGCTAGAGAAACCTCATGCAAGCCCCTCGGACACTACAATCGAGGAAGGTGGGGATGACTGGATCCTTCACGTAGATGGAGCATCAAATTCTCAAGGCAGTAGGGCAGGCCTCATCCTAGCAAGTCCGAATGGCATTGTGACCAAGTATGCCCTCCGTTTCCTCTTCTCGGCCATAAACAACCAAGCTGAGTATGAAGCTTTGCTGTCAGGAATGAGGCTGGCATAGGAGTTCGGGGTAAGATGCCTCAAAGTCTTCATCGACTCCCAGCTTATTTTTGGTCAGATCAGGGGAGAGTATGAAGCTCAAGATCCTATAATGTCTCGCTACTTGAGTATGGTGCAATCACAAGCATCTCCCTTTACTCATTTCAGCGTCAGCTACATTCCCGGAAGGGAGAATGCCAGAGCTGACGCTTTGTCCCGGCTAACCACTTTGGCTGGCGGGACCTTGGGGAGAACCTATGTGGAACATCTGGAAGCCCCAAGTATCGATGTGGTGGAAGAATCCTTGCCAATTAACCAAGATCCTTCCTGGATGGATGCTTATGTCCAGTACCTCACCAATGGCGCCCTCCTGGTCGATCCCGCTGAAGTAAAACTACTCAAATGGCGAGCATCCAAATTCTGGTGCTCGATGGACAACTGTATCGAAGGTCCTTTTCTCACCCTCTCCTCAAGTGTGTTGGTCCTTCAAACACTGACTACATCCTCCGTGAGATCCATGAGGATATTTGCGAAACCACATGGGGGGCAGAGCACTATCACACAAGGCTCTTCGCCAAGGCTATTACTGGCCTACCATGCGAGGAGATGTGGCCGAGTTGGTTCAGAAGTGCGATAGCTGCCAGCGGCACGCTAACATCCAACGACTGCCAACTTCTCAGCTAAGCCCCTGTCGGCTCCATGGCCCTTTGTCCAGTGGGGATGGATATTTTGGGGCCATTCCCTCTAGCCTCTGGCCAGAGGAAGTTTATGCTTATTGCCATAGACCATTTCACCAAGTGGGTAGAGGCCAAAGCACTCGCCAAAATCACCGAAGCCAAGGTGAGGACTTTCTTTTGAAAGTCTGTTATTTGTCGGTTTGGGCTACCCCACACCTTGTTACCGACAATGGTCGACAATTCGATAACGCTCCCTTCCGAGAGTTTTGTACTGAACTGGGCATATGCCAGAGGTTCACTTCCGTTGGTCACCCTCAGTCAAATGGAGTGGCCGAAGTGACAAATCGGGGACCATCCTTCAAGGGCTCAGGACATGCTTGGATGATTTTAAAAGAAGATGGGTGGAGGAGTTCCCGAACGTGCTGTGGGCGTATCACACGATACCATGGATCCCCACGGGAGAAACCCCCTTGGGCCTGGTGTCCGGGTCGAAGGCTATCATCCCGGTAGAGATTGGCATTCCTAGTCCCCGGATACAATCATACGATGAGGGGAACAATCCAAGCCAATTGCGAGCCAACCTTGACCTTGTTGAGGAGGACCGTGATCGAGCACGACTCAAGATGGTTGCTTACCGCCAAAGAGTTGCAAAATATTACAACACCCGAGTTCGCCCTAGAACATTCTTTCTTGAAGACCTGGTCCTCAGGCGAGCCGAAGTCTCAAAACCCACTGAAGGAGGCAAATTGTCACCCAATTGGGAAGGGCCTTATCGGGTCACCGATGCACTTCATCGCGGAGCATACCAGATCGAGGAACTGGATGGGAAGCTACTCCCTCACACCTGGAATGCGGACAATCTCCATCGGTATTACCAGTAATGTGTACTGACACCATAGATTTCAGTATTCCAATCTATTTGAATAACATTTACCTCTTCTTACTAATAAGAACATTCTCGAGTAATCTTGCTTCTCTAGCTCAAGCCCGGCTCTGCGTCGGTATTCGAGCACGACCCCGGTCGACACCCCAAGACCGATGTACCATCGGCACTCGAGCCCAACTCCGCATCGGCACTCAAGCCTAGCTCCGCGTCGGCATTCAAGCCCGACCCCGATCGACACTCTAAGACCGATGTACCATCGACACTTAAGCCTAACCCTAGTCGGCAATCAAAGACCGATGTACCATCGGTACTCAAGCTCAACCCCGGTCGGCACTCTAAGACCGATGTACCATCGACACTCAAGCCCGACCCCGGTCGGCAATCGAAGACCGATGTACCATCAGTACTCAAGCCCGGCTTCACATCGGTACATAAGCTCGACCCCGATCGGCAATTGAAGACCGATGTTCCATCGACACTTAAGCCCGGCTCCGCGTCGGCATTCGAGCCCAACCCCAGTCGGCATCCCAAGATGATGTACCATCGGCACTTGAGCCCGGCTCCGCATTGGCACTCAAGCCTGGCTCTGCGTCGGCATTCAAGCCCGACCCCGGTCGGCACTCTAAGACCGATGTACTATCGGTACTCAAGTCCAACCCCGGTCGGCACTCTAAGACCGATGTACCATCGGCACTTAAGCCCGACCCGGTCGGCAATCGAAGACCGATGTACCATCGATAGTTAAGTCCGGCTCCACGTCGGGACTCAAGCCCGACCCCGATCAGCAATTGAAGATCGATGTTCCATCAGCACTTAAGCTCGGCTCCGCGTCGGCACCCAAGCCCGACTCCGCATCGGCACTCGAGCCCGACTCCGCATCGGCACTTAAGCCCGACTCTGCGTCGGCACTCAAGTCTGACTCCACGTCGGCACTCAAGCCCAACTCCGTGATGGCACTTAAGCTCGACTGTGCGTCGGCACTCAAGAAGTCACTCTCGTGATGGCCTCGATTTCAACCTCAATCCATGGACTCCGGTCTTGACTTCTTTCATGTCTCGACCTCGTCCAGATGTCAAGTCTCGAATTCAATCTCAACTTCGACTCAAGTCTTGGCTATAACCTAGCTTGTTTTGGCTACTACGGAAGCAAAGTATTAATAACAGCCAAATTTCAAAAGGTATATTCATTGATCATGAAAGGTTTACAAAATTGTTGACATGAGTCGGGCTCCATTACAAGGAAGAATCATAAAACCAAAAAGAAAAGGCATTCAAGGCTTGACCGACGCTAGGTTGTCATCGAAGGAAGGATGTTCTGCTGGTGTTTCCTTCATTGCCTCATCTGGCTCTAAGTTGTTGAGACCTTCTAAATTGTAGGTTCTTCCCACCTTAACCTTGCAATCTTGGAAACCTAGGTTGTAGGTGTAGGCGTTGGCTCCGGCCAGCTCTTCGCCAAAGCTGGCAGACTGCCATAAAATCTCAACGGCCTCGGTGGCCCTCTTTTCTGCTGCAACCACCCTCTCTTCGGCAGCTTGTGCAACCGCCGTCTTCTCGGCCACTTGCGCGTTAGAGCGACGAGCGATCTCTTCGGCATTCTCCACCCGCTCCTCGGCTACGCTTATTTGAATGCTGGCGAAGTACAGTCTGTCTGGTACATAAATAAATCCAACTTCACCTTTTTATTTTTCTCCTCGATGATTCGTACCGCCTCTAAGGCCTTCTCGGCCCTTTCCACTTGGGCCTGACCCTTTGCTCGGGCCGCCTCCAAGGCCCTCTCGGCCCTCTGCCCGGCCTGCTCTTCGGCCCTCCCGGCTAAGGCAACTTCTAGAGCCTTCTAGGCTTCCTCTGCTCGGGCCTGAGCTTGGTGGGCTTCTTTGTGTGAATGGCCGAGGGTGACCTCGGCCTAGGAAAGAACGCTTTTTACGGCAGCCAAAGAATTCAACGTCTGCATAAGAATTGCTGCAGGGAGAGGCCAAAGGAAATTCTTAAAACAACAAAACTTTAGTGAAGAAATATTTACCCAAAGATGAGCTACAAAGGCATCACAGAAGAAGGAGGAGGTCCCCTGGTTCTGGAGATCTCTTTGAAGTTCGGGTGTGCACACCCGCGCCATCACCACTCCGCCCAGCAGCCATTGTGCTCAAGAATGGACCTGAAGGAGGTTGCGGCGATCTCATCCTCAGTTCTGGTGGGCATCGAGGTCGGAGGCATCATGGCAAGGGCCGGTGGTACCCCTTTCGTTAGCGTTGTAACCCTTGGAGGCTCTTCGGTTGTTGCCTCTTCTGCTGGTGGAGAAACCTCTAGAGCCGGTCCCGCGGCCGGTATGGTCGGCTCCACTTCGGGAATAGCAAGCGGCAGCGATGGCTGAGTTTCAGCCCTCAGCTTCTCCGGGGGCGTGTCGGTGGTGGGATCGATGTGAGCCTCCCGGTCCGCTCGAGGCTTGCGGATGAGCAGAGTTTGGGACCGGGACGGGGTCAGCGATGGTGACCGAGGCCTCTTCCTTGACTCTTCGGCCTCTTCAGTTCTCTTCGTGGCTCCTTCGGCCTCGACTTTCTTTTTGGCCTTTGCTTTGGCCCTCTTCTCGATGGAGGCTCCTTCTGCCTGGGCCCTTCTTTCCTTGGCTGCAGCCTTTCTTACTGCTTGGGCTGGCAGTAGCATATCTTCACAAGCTAGAAAGGAATTAAAAAAAAAAAAGAGAGCGTAAGAAGATGAGGCAGGTGAAAAGGGGAAGGTCATGGCTGCTCACCACCATTTGGAATGAGGCCTGCTAGCCGAAGGTTTTCCTCGGCCAAGAGCTGGTTACATCGAGGGACATCGGCAGTCAGCAGCTGCCCGAACGCCACTTGGTCCCTTGGAAGCACGGAAGAATCTTTATTGGGGTCAGTGTTTAGTGTTCCCCAGACTTCTCTCACCCCCTCAACATCAGTGAAGAAAAAAGAAAAACCTATCTTTCCACCCCTTGACAGATGTAGGAAGAAGATATAGTTTGAGGGCTCTGGTCGGTCTAGGAGCGAAGGACTACCACCCGGATTGTTTGCGGAGGGTGTAGAAGCTTCGGAAAAGGGAAATCCTAGCTTCTATCCCCTGAAGGTGATATAACACTAGGAAACCAACAATAGTCCGAATGAAATTCGGTGCTAGTTGTGTCGGTGCTAAAAAATACCTATCTAACATATTGAGGATAAAGGGGTGAAGAGGTAGTCGGAGGCCAGCTTTGAAGAAGGCTCCATATAAGGCAACTCTACCGAGACGGGTGGAAGTCACTCTGTCTTCGGGAGCAGGGCGGAATAGGCAAATGCTGGTGGAAAGGCTGTACTTGGCCTTAAGGTTGATGATTTCCTGGACGGTCATGGTGGAGACAGTCCACTCGGGGGATGGCTGGACGGCGCCGGATAGGGGCTCGACCAACGGTCGAGCGACTCCCGGATGGAGATCGTCCGGCAGCTTGTCGTTGTTCCAACGGAACCCTATCGGTGAAAGATGACCAGCTGGGTGCTGGGGATGAGGGAGGTTGCGAAGGATCGGGGGAGTAACCCCCAAAATCGGAAATGGAACATGAAAGGGATGACGAAGCCATGAAATGAGACTAACCTGGAGGAAGAGTCGGAAAGCTGAGAACCGAGATGAAAGGCTCGGGAAGAAGAACGGAACCAGAGAAGCAGATGGAAGCTCAGAGATTTAGGCTGGGAAGAAGAGGCAGGGGTGGTAAAAGTGAAAGACGAAAGTCGGGGATGACCCCCCCTTTTAAAGCCTACCGTTTCAAATCATCCTACCTGGTTCAGAGTGGCCACGTGCCTGCCCACCACTGGAGAAGACGTTTCGGCATTTTGGCAACCACCCGAGGCATAAAACGCGAGGGGTGCGACCAATGATAAGACAACGGTGACCTCACCGCAATGATGATGCCCGCCTTTTCGTAGTTCTGTACCCGAGGGGGATCCCCCTTCTATCCCAACAATGGGACAGCGGTGGTGGTGCCGCATCCGAAGCCTTGACATTAATGGGAGCATGGCCTTCGAAGATACGTGCCTTTGTAGCAGTCGGTAGCGTATGAAGATCAGCCACTGATGATATTACGCCCCTTTTTGCTGGTGGTTGTATGCCCACCCATCTCAAAGGCGAAGGGCATCTGATGTGACTGATCACGCTCTACGGCAATGAATTAACAGATTGCACGATTTTTGAAGCTAAGCAATAATATGGTAGCTAGCCCTGGCCCCGAGGTCAATCTCAGCCTCGGCCTCGGCCTCAGCCTCGAGCACAGCCTCGGCCTTGGCCTCGAGCCTGGCCTTGACCTCGAATCCAACGTTAGCTTCAATCTTGGCTTCAAGCATGGTCTCATCTTTGAACCTGCTCTCGGCTTTTGGGTTCGGCCTCGGAACCAACCTCAGCCTTCGTTCCCGAAAACCTAATAGGTGCTCAGAGCTGCCACGTGGCCCACTAACCCACTATCTCTAAGATCACAAGCAGTTAACATTATTTATGGCACACGTCTAGCAGTAATGCGCCCACCTACCACCTACGACGCCACTTCTGAAGGACGACGTGATTCAACGGTCAAACGCCAAGGGTAAGAGGGACCTCCGAATAGGTATAAAAACCTTCACTCACAAGGAGGAAGGGGGATCATTCTCTATGACTCTCATCTCTACTGCTGTTCTCCAGACCACTAACTAGAGCGTCGAAGGGTCCCCATCAGAACCACCGGTCCGGGACATTTGTTGCAGGTTTTCGACCAAAGGAGATGGTCTTGTCATCTACTTGAAGGCCCACGAAGCTCTTTTCTTGCCTAACGCTCTCTGGAAGTGATTTGACAGCAACACTTAGCTTTATGTTCATAATCTGAAGATACATCAACATTCAATTTTTTTAAATCTCTTCTAAATATATTTGTATCTTTCTCATCATCTTTCTTTTTAGAACTTGATACTAAAAACTCATCAAATACTACATAAATTGACTCTTATATAATCAAATACTTCTTATTGTATACTCTATATGCCTTGCTAGATGTGAAATAATCTAAGAATATACCTTCATCTGACTTAGCATCAAACTTTTCTATATTGTCCTTTCCATTATTATAAATGAAACATTTACAACCAAATGCATGAAAATAACTAATGTTGGGTTTCCTATCATGCCATAGCTCATAGAAAGTTTTCTTAAGAATTGGTCTAATCAAGGCTCTATTTAGGATTTAACATGCTGTGTTTATGGCTTCCGCCTAGAAATATTTTGGGAGTTAGCTTTCACATAGCATGGTACGGGCCATGTCTTCTAGAGGCCTATTTTTTCTTTCTACAATCTTATTCTGTTGAGGTGTCCTAGGTGCTGAAAAATTATGATGGATGTCATTTTCAATGCAAAAATCTTCAAACAAGTAATTTTCAAATTCAGTCACATGATCACTTCTAAAAGACTATGGTAGTGTTTTTCTCATTTGTGACTTTCTTAAAAATTTTAGAAATATCAAGAAAGTCTCATCTTTATGAGCTAAAAATAATACCCAAGTTAATCTACAGTAATCGTCTACTATCATAAGATCATATTTCTTTCCTCCTACACTAGTAGTTCTAGTAGGTCCAAAAAGGTCCATATGTAGTAGCTCGAGTGACCTAGAAGTAGAAATAATATTTTTAGATTTGAAAGAATTCCTAGTTTATTTTCCAAATTGACATGCATCACAAACTCTATTGTTTTCAAAATCTAATTTTGGAAGATCTTTAACCAAATCCATTCTAAGTAATTTTGAAATCTAGTGTATGCTTGCATGTCCCAATCTACTGTGTCATAGCCATCCAATCTCATTTACCTTAGCATTACCGGCAATTAGGCAATGATTACTTATAGATAAATTATCCAAGTCAATTAAGTATACATTGCCATTTCTATTTCAATAAATATAATGCTATTGTCAATGGGATTTGATACCATTCAGATAAATGCTTCAAAGGAAACTTTAAAACCTTTATCGCATAGTTGGCTAATGCTAATCAAATTATGTTTTAATCCATCAATATATAAAACATTTTCAATAAAAGTGGTTAGAGTAATTTGAATTTTACCAATGCCCATGATGTGACCTTGACCATTATCTCCAAAGGTCACCACTCCATCTCTTTTAACTTCAAGAGTGATGAATTGATCTTTGTCACCCGTCATGTATCTTGAACAGCCGCAATCAAGATACCATTTTTTTTTTATCCTTTGGCTGCAAGACACACCTACAAAGCAATCATATCTTATGTTTAGGTACCCAAGCCTTCTTGGGTCCTTCATGGTTAATAACAACAAATATAGTTCCTTTTGGAACCCAAATAATTTTACTTTTATGACTAACATTCACATGAGACATTTTATGATTCCAAACATAAGATTTATGTCCTTTCATACCACAATAAAAATAGAAAATATTTTTTTTAATTTATTCCTTTACAAAGAAATTGTTAACAAATTTTTGCTTCTTGTGTTATCTATAACCTAAACCAGCCTTGTCAAAAATAGCTCTTTGATTGTTTAAAAGCAAATTAAGTCTTTCCGAGCTATAAGTAAATTTGTCAATAATGCCCTTATATTTTTAAGTTATTTTTCAAGTTCAAATTTTCAACAGAAATTAATTCTTTTTCCTTTTGCATATCTTACTTTTCAGAATTTTGCTTTTCAAATTCAATGACAATTTCATTTTTCTTTTTGAGAAGATTCCGATTTTTATTTTTAAAACTTTATTCTTTGCTCTTAAAACTTTAAAATCATTCATCAGTTTATTAAAAGCATCATAGAGTTCATCAAATGTGAAATCATACATAGGAGTTTCAGGACTTACCTCTTCTTCTTCATTTGTCATAAGACATGTGTTGGCAACATCTTGTTGTTCATCATCGGATAAAGATTCATCACTATTGCTCTAAGTTGCAACATATGCTTTTTTTTTTCTTTCTAGATCCCTTCTTGAGTTGAGAACATTCGAATTTGAAATGTCCAGATTTTTTACATTCATAACAAATCAAGGGATCTTTCTCTTTTTCCTTATCTTTTTCTTTATCTCCTTTCAACTTGACACCAATTTTTTTTTAATGAAATGGCCTCCTTTGCATGAATTTCTTGAATTTTCTTACAAGGATAGCAGTTTCATCACCGTCTTCATCTTCTTCACTACTGTTTGATTCATTTTCTGCAGCCTTGAGTGCAATTGTCCTCTTCTTTTTCACATCTTCTTCATGATGTTGCTTCATTGTTAATTCATGGGTCATAAGTGATCCAAGGAGCTCCTCCAAAGCTAAGGTGTTGATATCTTTGGCTTCTTAGATTGCTATTACTTTGGCTTCTCATGCTCTTGGAAGAGACCTAAGAATTTTTTGAACTAGTTCAGAATTAGTATGTCTTTCCAAAACTTTTCAATCCATTTACTATATCAGTAAATCTAATGTACATGCATGTGATGGATTCATTTTGATCCATGTTAAAGAGTTCATATTTATGCACAAGAATATTAATCTTGGACTCTTTAACTTGGTTAGTACCCTTATGGATAACTTCTAACCGATCCCATATCTCCTTGGCTCAAATGCAAGTGGATATTCTATTGAATTCATTTACATCCAAGGAGCAGTATATGATATTCATGGCCTTGGCTGAATTCATTTACATCCAAGGAGCAGTATATGATATTCATGGCCTTGGCATTGAGCTGTGCATTTTTCGATCATTTTTATTTCAATCCCTTTCGGACTTAGGAACAATGGATCTATCAACTAAGTATGGGACTGCTAAGACCATTGATAATGACACTCCATAAATCATAGTCTAAAGCTTGAATGAAAATTCTCATCCTAGCTTTCCAATATAAATAGTTTGTGCCATTAAACAAGGGTGGACGGTTTGTAGATTATCCCTCAGAAAAAGAAGAATCAGCTTGAGTTATCATTTGGATCTTTTGCTCTTGATTGTTAGATCAAGGACGGATGAGCACATGCTCTAATACCAATTGTTGGCCCATATGGCAACCCAAAAAAGAGGGTAAATTGGGTTCTTAAAAAATTTAGCATTTAAAAATAATTTCACAAAGTGAAAGTGCACAAGGAGAGTGTAGTGAGTGTGGTACTAAGAATGCAATGCTAAATATAAAGATAAAATAGAGAGAAGAAGAGACAAGCACGACAAATACAAGGATTTATAGTGGTTTGGTGTTAGCTACACTTACATCCACTCCCAAGCAACTCTTGGGCCCATATTATAATCACCCTGATTACAGTCGAGTTGTTTTACAAGCTCACAACCCAAACTTATTATTTTACAATGGGATCACAATGAACCCAGCCGGTTTTCACAGGCTCACCAGCACATAACCTATCACAAGCTAACCTTAGCTTGCACAAGGTCAATTGCCTCACCTGATTCAATCGCCTGATTGAATCAGAAACTAAATGTATCAAAGAAATGGTTACAATAGAATAAAAGCTCCTCAAATGAGCAAATAAACAATATAAGTGGGATGGAAATAGAAAAGCTTGAGTAGAAGATCTTTGAGGTTGAGCTTTTTTACTTTTTTTTTTTTTCTTCTTTTCTTCTTGGATGATCTTCCTCAAGATAGGATTGAAGCTTTGGAAGAAACGTTGATACAGAGGATGTACAAGAACTAGGGCTCTTGCTTTTCTTTTTATATTTGATGGAAATCCTTCAGAGTTGGCTTTTGAATGCTTTGGATTTCTCTAAACTCTTTTTCGAACACTTGGAATTTCAAATATGAGCTTTCTCTCTTGATATTTCTCTATTCTTTTCTTTATTTCTTCTCTTGTTTCAAACGATCGAAACCTTCCTTTTATAATCTTCTCTTAATCCATATTTTGATGCAAAGTAGCCGCTAAAAGTGCTTGTGGATAAGTTTATCATGAAAAAGGAAAGAACCATTGGGGTTTATTTGGAGTTATTTCTGACACCTCTAAAAATCGCCTCTGATAGATTAGAGTCGGTTCTAATCTGGCCTAGGGTCGGCTCTAAATCGGGATGCTTGAAATAGTAAAGTCCATCCGTTGCGGAGTCGGCTCTAACTTTTCTTGAGGTTGACACATTGCATGCTGGAGTCAGCTCTAACTGAAGCGGGAGTCGGCTCTAATTTTTTCCAAAAAATAGTCTATGTTTGTCAATTAGAGTCTGGCTCTATTTCCCTATAGGGGTCGGCTCTAATTTGACTCCGAAAAGAGGTTCTATGTTCTCAGGTTAGAGTCAGCTCTAATTTTTTTGGAGTCGGCTCTAAACCGTACTAAAAGTGCCAAACTATTCTGAGACACTTCGAAGTCGACTCTAATCCCTCTAGAGTTGGCTCTAATGTTTGAAACTTGACACTTAACACTTGAATTAGATCCAAACTCAATTTTTCTTGAGTTATGAATACTTAACCATTTTAAACCCCTGAAACACTTTGTCAAACTCATTAGTAACATAAGAAATATACTCATATGGTTTTTGTTAATCATCAAAATCAATAAATGGGTCAATAATATTACATGTAAAGCATATTATGAATTGAAAGTATGAATTAAAGCATGAGTTTCAGGAAGAGGAAATGTTTATAGCTGGTTGAAAGCAACGCATGAAATTGTAGCCTAAATTAAAGTGTAATAGGGGATTCAGAAAATGTATGGATGATAGAGGCATGCATAGGTATAAATATGCATGGTATAAATGTATAATGCATGATAAATGGAATATGAGCCTAAGCCTGAGTTTTTAAAGCATGAATTGAATATGTGTTTAAACTATGGACATTTAGCATGTTTTTAAAGTATGAATTGAGTATGTGGTTAAAACATGGGTTTTCCGGCATATGTTTAAAACATGGGTTGAGCATGTGTTTAAAGCAAAAGTTTTGATACATGAATTTCAGTTGCATTCATGGCATATGTGCATGGAAAAGTTATTGAAAAGGGGCATGCATTTACAAGCATGTAGCATACAGAGCATTCGAGCAGCTATGGAGCTAATCACCCTGTAGTGTGTACCATAGCATAAGCATTACACACTACAATATAAGCAGCACCTTCTTGCGATTCGATCGTACAATGATCCCTGTGGCCAGGGGTGAATGCACGCTAGACCAACACAAAAGGGAGGCAAATTGCAAGCAACCCATGGGGGCAAAGAATCATAGCTCAAAAAGAGCTAGTTACTATGTAGCCCGAGGGGGCATAAAGGAAACCCTAGGTCCTAGGGTCAAGAGACAAAGCACCGCAGGGGAACCGCATGAGTAGTGAGGGGTGCCACCAAAGTGCGGGGATCCTAGCTTGACACACACCCGATGAGAGTGCACCTACAGGAGGGCGACTGTAGGGTGGTACCTGGGAAGTAGCACGCATAGCCTAGCATCATGAATTTGAAAAGCTTGCATTTGGATTTGGAAAAGAAATGCTAGCGGGCAACAATTAAAAAGATTGTAATGTATTTTTTAAAAAAAGGGCCGGTGAGCCAAATGTATCCCAGTGGGAGTAGTTTTTAAAATGAGATGTCAGTGGGCAAGTTTTTGAAAAGAAAAAAACATGCATTGAGATTTTAAAAGGGGCCAGTGGGCCAAGTATTTATCCCAGTGGGAATGATTTTATATGAGATGCCAGTGGGCAAGATTTATCCCAGTGGGGTTCAAAGGAATGAGAAAAGAAAAGCTGGGCTACATAAAAGAGATTTTCATGTTTTAAAAAGAAATGCATCATACATGGGTTTTATACAAATGGTTTATTCTTTTGGTGAAAAAATGTTTAAAAATAGATTTCATGTTTTACATAGCATTTCATTATTTGGGAATTTTTATAAGCATGGTTTATATTCCAACAAGGGAAGTGTTTTGAAAAGGCCCGTGGGCAGATTATATCCCAATGGGGAAAAGTTTTAAAAGAAAATGAATAAAAAGTCTAGGCTATTGAAAAGATATACATGTTTTAAATGAAATGCTGTGCATATGATTTTCATATAAATGGTTTCTTTTCCGGTGGAAAATATATGTATGATACAGTATTAAAGGTTTAAATTGGTTATTTTATTCTCATGTTCCCCATAGTTAGATATTATGCAGTCACTAGGACTTCGGTCTTATCCCTCTATGGTTGATGTTTTTATTGCAGATTAGTGAGCTGATTGGCAGGACTAGGCAGTTGGCCTTAGCTATGGTCCCGGTTTGAGAGGTGGTATTTGTTGGAAAAATAGTTTTGATCTTACAAAAAATCCCTTTCTAAAAATTGCTAGAAATATGTTATAGAAATTTAAATATACAAATAAAGTAAAACCAAAAGATTAGATGGATCAAACCAGGACCGAGGCGTGTTAGACACTGCCCTAAGGATCAGATTTTCGCCCCTTCGTGCAGGTTGTTGGCGATATATCCCCAAGGTACAACGACCCGGCTCGACCCGATCCTCCTACTACGAGCACGATCGTGTGGAGGTGCAAACCCAACGATTTCCTTCAGATGCCCAAGAAAATATCAATAGAAAAAAGAAGTAAAAATAAGATAAAACAAATCAGGGCTACTCCAAATCATTCTATATTGATTTCTTCCCTCAATATGAATTCCTAAGCCTATTTATAGGCTCGGCCGATAAAAACTCCAACGGCTCGGCCCATAATGGCCTTAAAGGCCTAATGGCCGTTAGCCTTAAATTACGTCAAAACGGCTTACAAATTAAATTATTTGGGCCATTTCTGAAACGTTGGCCTTTCAACATACACGCAACATTCCAACGGAACGTTGCATCAAAGAAGATGCCCGTGAACGTCCGCGAGCAACGCTCGCGGGCATTCTCCCTTTTTTATAGTTTTTTTATTAAAACTTTTTCTAACAATCTCCCACAAAAGTTTAAAATAAAAAAAAATAAAATAAAATAAATATAACAAAAATTTTAGGGCATCTTATACTGCGCAATAGGTGAGATATCCTATGGACTTGAACCTCACTTAGTGTTGATTGTATACATCTGAAGGAACCATAGTGGATTAGACCTTGAACTAGGTCCTTTGACTCAGACTTCTACTAATCACACACACAGTATGGATCAATTGGGTTTAAGCGGTCAGCGCATATTAAAGGCCTTGCGCTTAATACCTTAATTTTTCATGAGAATTCTTTAAGATTAGCCCAAACCTTTAGTCACGGCCTAATATGACGATTCTCATATAGGTGAATCCTCCAAGGGTATTTGTGATAATACCCTGCAGATAACCTACCTCGGATCCATTAAGAGTATGACTCAACCTTACACGAATTTACTTTGTCACTTTATAAGAGCACTCATCATAGGGATTGGATGAAATTTTTTTTTAAAGATTTGTGCTCTAACACGATCACTCAATCAGCTTCGTTTCTACCACATTGAACCTCATTCATGGGATCTCCAATCACAGAGGTTGGGTATCCACTGCTGGTGACCAAATAATGGGCTTAAGCCACATCCCCCTCGATGAATCTAGGACTTCATTCCTAGATAACTCCTTGGTTAATTAGTCTGCCAAAATCTTCTTGGCAAATTCCAAAGAGATAATATTATTTTTGGACTAGACGTCAAATAAGAGAATCAGGCAAAGATATATTAGAATTAGATATCAAAATATAAGGTAAACAATAAGTTGGATATTCCAACAGTCATGAGTAAATTATAAAAACTTTATTAAATATCATGGCAATAGATTTCAAGAGACTCAAAATAGAGCATTTATATGACATACCTTGTCACAGCATCCAAGTTCATCCATTCTTTGCCATTTGGTAACACAAAAGATTCATAATAGTAGGTAAGCAATAAGTATTTGCCCAATACTGTCACTTTTGTCTAGCAACTTCAACATAACAAGGAGATATTAAATATTGATTACTATACCAGAAAACACTTATCTGAAACAGAAAAACTTTTGCATTTATGTAAGAATGCAAATATATATACTAGTAGCTGCACTTGAAAGTTAAATAATAAAATGATATAAAAATATATCTATATACAAGCACGCATATATCATGTTCATAAGTGCAAGCATGTGTGTTTTTTAACAAGGCTTTGTTTTCATGCTGAATGGTTAACCACATGTTTGATAACTTCACCCCTTGTCCATCTATCCAGTGAACAAAGTAATTCACTTTCTGATTAGCACTTCAGCTTTATATTTGTTAGCTTTGTTAATTACTACACCAACATGAGGAGAGAATAAGTATACATATTACAAATGTACTTGGGCACTAAGATGTGACAAGCCCCACCTGATTTGCATGCGACTGTGTACCTATATGCATACATGTATAAATGCGTATGTATTTATATACATATAATTAAACATGTGAATGTTCGGTGAATAGAAAGAAGCCTCTGACATGTTGAACAAACCATATGCACACACACCAAGATTCAAGCTTCAACTTCTAACAAGTCAGAAGACAAATGAAGCTCAACAGTGTCTAACATTTAGAATAAGACAACAATGTCATATGTTATTATTTTTGTTATGTCTTATTTATCAGTTTAGTATATTTTATGCTCACCATATATCGCCCGAGGCATATCAAAATGTATTAAAATATGATACTACAAATGAAGCAGATAAACTAAATAATGATTGTTTGTACTAAAACAATTGCATAGCAAATTGCAGAGATAGCTGGACAGTCGCTTTTATTATAGGCTAAGTACATGACCATGATTGCCCAATCTATTTAATAACCAAGATTTGTTACACCAATTTCTGTCCATGTATGTGCATGAGCACTTAACTGTCTGATGATGAAGATAAACTGAGTATTCTTTTTACCATATATTTAACAAAAATTAGTAAGGAAGAAGAAAAATGGCGTGTATCAACTAACTCTTTTAAAACAACATAGCACAACAATCCCTTCCAACGGTAAAAAGATCAACTTATGAAATATAAGTTAAAGCATTGCAGCAATGTTAATATTTTGCCCAAGGAAAATAATAAGTATTCAAACCATAATCTTTTCCCCTTAAATCTTGGGCCTAATGGATGATCATAATTTAGCATAGAACATTTGCACCATTAATGCACATGCATTTCAGAGTGGCATAAAAAATTTATATGTTGAGCAAATTCATGCAAAAGCAGAATGAGTAAATGGAATGAAAATCTAGCAATCTCTAGAGAAGAAGGAAAAATCTGATCCTTAGCTGTTGGAAAAATAGTTTTGATCTTACAAAAAATCGCTTTCTAAAATTGCTAGAAATATGTTATAGAAATTTAAATATACAAATAAAGTAAAACCAAAAGATTAGATGGATCAAACCAGGACCGAGGCGTGTTAGACACTGCCCTAAGGATCAGATTTTCGCTCCTTCGTGCAGGTTGTTGGCGATCTGTCTCCAAGGTACAACGATCTGGCTCGACCCGATCCTCCTACTACGAGCACGATTGTGTGGAGGTACAAACCCAACGATTTCCTTCATATGCCCAAGAAAATATCAATAGAAAAAAGAAGTAAAAATAAGATAAAACAAATCAGGACTACTCCAAATCATTCTATATTAATTTCTTCCCTCAATATGAATTCCTAAGCCTATTTATAAACTCGGCCCATAAAAACTCCAACGGCTCGGCCCATAATGGCCTTAAAGGCCTAATGGCCGTTAGCCTTAAATTACGTCAAAAACGGTTATAAATTAAATTATTTGGACCGTTTCTGAAACATTAGCCTTTCAACGTACACGAACGTTGCATCCGTGAACGTCCGCGAGCAATGCTCGCGGGCATTCTTCCTTTTTTTTATAATTTTTTTATTAAAACTTTTTCTAACCGTATTTGTATAAGTGAAATATTTATTGTTTGAAAGAATTTAATATGAATCTTAAAAAGGTAGACATAGTCTTACTTGCATATGAAATTGGGAGTTATGTATATATGTGTATGGATGAGATTCATGTATGTATTTACAGTAGAGACTATATTATATTATGGGCTCATGAAATGAAATAAAGGTTTTTATTCTGGAGAAAAATTTGAGTATAGTGTGGCTTATGTGTCGATTGTGAATGTGATCTTATAAACTACATGAAGATGACACAAGAAAATTTATAACTGAGCAGGACAAATAATATTATGATAAGATGTTATGATTATATGAATAAATTATGAACAAAAATGAAAAGTTTTTGTAGGTTGCCCAGAGATAAGGAGAGCCTACATGGCCAGCCTCCTTCGATCCATTGGACCCCACTAGATGCTGCTCCAGCGCTAGTGGGGGATGCTGCTCTCAGCTTGGGCTTAGCGAGCTGGCAAGCACACCATCGGGCCCAAACCAACTGAAGGATCCGAACTAGGAAGGCCGCTCGACAGCCCTCTCCCCCATCTCCTCGCACCCGGTAGCGGCGACGCCAGCCCCCTCCCTCCTTCTCCTTCCTACGCGAAGGAGGGACGCCAATGGCCCTAAGCGCGGCTACGGCACGGTCTGGCTGTGGCACGGCCGAGTTGCCCAGCTCCCTCTTCCCTTCTCTCTCTCTCTCTCTCTCTCTCTCTCTCTCTCTCCCCTCTTCTCTTTCTTTTCTTTTTCTCTTGCCAGTGGTGGAGGTAAGAACTTACTAGCGGAGGTGGTGGTGCAGCGGTGAGGAGAGGAAGGGAGCCAGCACCGTCCCCTTTACCGCAGCGAGGGGAGGGCTCCCTCACCTGCGCCCACACGTGACCTGCCGCGGGCGCAGGTGTGTAGCAGGCCCTACGCCACCAGCGCATCATGACAAACACCGTGCTGTGTGCTGCCGCGTAGCACGCTGCAGTGCACAAGAACGCATGTAATTTTTCTTTTTTATCATGGGGATTACACAAATCAACACTAACAATAAAATGCATCTCAAACTTAATAGATAGCTAGATAGGTCGACTTATATAAAGTGCTGCTATTGAAATATGCAAACATATAGAAAATATAAATATAATCAACCATCACATAATATAATGATTTTGATATTTAGTAACTACCAAGAATGTTCGAACCATACCAAGCCGAACGGTTAGTGACCAGCCAGTCCAGAACTGATACATGTTGATGATTCGGCTCTATACAGAGATTGAACCACTGTACCATCCTAAATTATCTCATACTAATGTCAAACAATCCCGTATCATATCGAATTGCTCAGTTCAGCTTGGTGTGAGGTGATTCATAGGTTAAGACCTCTTAGTCCACCTAACCCATAGAGTGTGCTGCTAATTTGATATGATATGTTCTATAACAAACTGTATCGGTTTTATGTCAAAACAATATTGATTTTCAATATAGCAAAACATGGTTATTGCTAAAACAAATAATAAGATAGTTAAAAACAGAGCAAACAATCTTGATCAACATATCATTAGCTTTTCAACTGTTACTAAAGCCAATTGCGATGGCTAGGGGAAAGGCTTCATAGTTGTGGCTGTGGTAATGATCATCAACCGATATCTCAGGGTCAGTTCACAATAACTAAGTCAACAGCAAGACATACCAGCATTTTGACCAACATAATTTCAGTACAGTGTTCTGTTTAGCTTGGAAGGCAACTGTGAAGAAACCACCAATTTTCGCCCAAAATGATCTCAAAGAATGGAGATTCTGAAACGTTAATTTCTTAAAGATCATCTACTTTTCATAACTTCAGAAAAGATGGATGGTACCGCAGAATTATCATTTTAAATACAACCGATTAAAAGTTAAAAAAAAATGAAATGAAATGAGAATAGCCTGGAATTGAAAAGTCAAGTGCCGACTGCAGGCATGAGCAGCTTCAACTCTAACCGGCTAGTGAACATGCCGGATGTTGTTTCCGAAATTCCTCCAACTTGAAGGTGAGAGACCACCAGTAGTGAATAGAAATGATTTATGTGAATCGTATCAATCTAGGTTCTGCCAATAATGTTGTATTTCTTACCTAAGCAGCAGTAGTTGGTCCTTGTTCTTTTAAAAATTAAAATTAATAAGAAATAGTGCTGAAAGAATTTAAAGAATTGAAAACTGATTTTTATTGGGGGGACTACCTACAATGTCTTTACATGAAGGAGTTGTGCTCTAATATCAACATGGTTTTTTTCAGCCTCTCAAATAAACAGAAAGCCAAGCAGAAGATAGAGGTTCACTTGGTCATATCATAGGTGAAAGTAATTAAAGTTCAAACATTTAAAGATTGCGTTATTCAGAAGACTGTAAATGAGAACCTAAATTGGAATATAAGCAGATATCTGGTATATTTTGATGGTTTCACCGATCAAAGTACAGGAAATATAATAAAGCATACTAATCAAGTAGTAGAAAACATAACAAGGGTATCAAGTGGCCTGAGAATTTTTTTTTATTTTTGGGTGCATGCGCTATAGAAAGTGATTATATCAAGCTCTCAAGAAAATTGATGCCTAAAATTAGCGAAAAAAGAAATCATGTTCATCATGAATATGACAAGAAAGTAACTAGTGCAAAATTATAAAAGGAAAGCAATAGAATAAACAAGAAAGTAATAGAAGTGCAAAGCAAAGAAAGAGATGCATAGAAAATTAGGTTTGTCATGAAATAGGAAATACATATGGTACAGAGATTTAGAAATTCAGGTAAAAAGCATTTCCTTTGTCTTTCAATAATCATTAATAAACAAAGCCTGCAAAATCAACATCCAAAGTGGCACGATACATTACTAGTCTGGTATATGACACCCATCTTATATCAAGATAGGATGTCAATTCCTTTCTTACTATTAACTATACTGCCATTCCATATAAAATGGTATGGGCCTGTACCGAACGATACAAATGGTTCCATTTGGTTTGCACTAATTCGATTCTTTTTGAATTGAAATTTAGTATTGTACCAATACGGTACTGATATGGATTGATATAAATTGGCATGGCAGACTTGTTATAGACAAAGTAGATCATGTAATGAGAAGAATATGCAAAAGATGTCATATAAAAGAGCTATTAGTGATATAAACCCAGGAAAAAATTTAAAAATTAAAAAAAAAAAAAAAAAGCCCTTCAATGATCTTTGCTGCATTTTCCTTCTCTCAAATTTTTATCTCAATATATTGCTTTTAGATGCAGACGCTTCTTTCTCAAAAGAGGCTCAATGCCAAGAACCTCTGATATATTGCACCTACTCTATAGTCTATATATCTCCTTGAAGCTCTTGCCTTGTGTTTAGAGCGGAGAAGGTGAACTAATCTCTCATATATGACGAGGATGCCCAGAGCACTTGAGCTTTGGCCAATGTTCTACCACTTCCCACCAAATTGTGCAATATTGACGAAGCCGCATCGACCAAGAAGGTTACCTGGATTGAGGCTAGAGACACCTTTGCAACCTTCCCCCATCCATGCTACTTTATCCTGCATCGCTGGGGCTGAGGCATGCCTGTGACATTACATATATACGATGATAAGACTTCGGGGCTATGAAGGCAACTACTTTAAAAAGCGTCTATGTTCAGCGTTACGAGGCCACGCCGCAAATATGAAACCAAATCTTGTGCGGGTTGCCGCAAAGAAAGCAGATTCAAGTTGAAAGTATTAAAACTGTTAATGAATTAATTATATTGTAGCTATTGCTATTATATCATATGTTATAAGCACTAATTATTAGTTGCTACTACTTTTAATATTGCTCTAAAACATTATTATTATTATTATTATTGTTATTGTATATTTTATTTATTTATAAATTGTTAAAAAAAACACTAACTATATATGTAGTCTATATACCGTATGTGATCTATGCGGCGACTTGGCCGCTTGCATGCAACCGCAGTCGTCTTTTCGAACTTGAAGAACTGGCGTGCCAGTTGGCTGGTTCGGAATTGAATGGAAACGACTTTTATGCTCGTCTCATGTCCAAAGCGCTTTAAACCCATTAACATTTGTATCATCTTTTATAAGTCGATAACTGAACTCTTGGTTACCTCTACGAAGCGAGTTCTCCCCAAAATAGTAGCCCATGTTCAACTTAGTTATAGCTTGGGACATCCGAAGACGATACTTGGCTGGGACTACTAAAAAGCTAGACAAGGAGAGTGTTGTGCATTATCCCTTCATTTCTACCATCAAATTAGCATTGTTGATGTCATCGGTATTCAGACACATTGCAAGACTCCCAACTACAATGACACGATATGCTAAACAGATCGAAATTGAAGCTTCCCTCCATCTATATGGCATAGCTTTTAAGAAATTGTTACTTCTAACGCATACAAAGCAAACAATTTGATTTGAGAAATAGTGGATGACTAAGACAAGCAGTACAAAAATCACAGTTTGTCCCACTGACTCCAATAGATCATTCTTATGGTGATATTTTTCTTCTTGCAATCCATAGTAAAATAGAAGCAAGAAACCACGGCTACTCTTGATAGGTTACACCTACAATGAGTTTCACATCACAAAACTACCCGCCATTGATTTTGCTCATTTTATCAGAGAAGCCTTGTTACCCTTTGTCGGTGCACTGAAAAAGAACAGCAAGTGCTTGCAAGAGATGCCAAAAGATGACATCTTTATCTCCGGCCTTGAGCACAAGCTTTACCAATGAGTGCAAGTAGAAGTTTCCCCAATGATCATGAATAGCAAAATAGGATGGCAAAGAAACAAAGAGTAGACACTTCATTTGAAAAAAAGAGAAGAAATAGAGAAAGCAAGTTTTCAAGCAATTGTATTTAGTCTGAAACACCAATTTAGATTCAGTCTTACAATTTGGTTCTAATTTATACAAAATAAGGAGAGAGAACCCTATCTAATCTAGATTACTCGATCAAACACACTTTTGCAATCCCCCTTTCCTCCATGGATAAAAGAACATTTCAAAAAGCTAAAACCGACTTCCAAACCTAGTCTGCATAAACCGAGAAAGTTAATTTGCTGAAAAGGTAAAATTACTTCACAATGAATTAAAGCAAGCTAGTGTGAGATTATTTTAGGCAAAACCACTTTATCTGAATCTATGATTTTGTAATCATAAAAAGTGATATGACTGATCCCGCGTCGTCAAAATAGAAGGTAACGGCAGCTATCGACCCCGGGACCCCCTCAGGGTCGGGGTATATCGGCATCCCCCACCCCCGGGACCCCTCGGAGTCGCGGGGTGGGGTCATCAGTCCTTGATCCCGGGATCCTCTTGGGGTCGGGGTGTATCGGCATCCCCCACCCCGGGACCCCCTCGGGGTCGCGGGGTGGGGTCATCAGTCCTTGACCCCAGGATCCTCTTGGGGTCGGGGTGTATCGGCATCCCCCACCCCCGGGACCCCCTCGGGGTCGCGGGGTGGGGTCATCAGTCCTTGACTCTGAGATCCTCTCGGGGTCAGGGTGTATCGGCATCCCCCACCCCCGGGACCCCCTCGGGATCGCGGGGTGGGGTCATCAGTCCTTGACCCCGGGACCCTCTCGGGGTGTATCGGCATCCCCCACCCCCGGGACCCCCTCGGGGTCGCGGGGTGGGGTCATCAATCCTTGACCCCGGGACCCCCTCGGGATCGGGATGCACTAGCATTTCCTTATCCCCGTGACCCTCACTGACCTCGGGGTGCGCCAGAGTTCTCCCACCCCTGGGACCCCTCCGGCCTCAAGGTGAGAAGTCATCAGCGATCAGCATGCAACTCAACTGCCAAGGAAAACGACAACTATCAGGTTGCACGGTGCTCACACGTGATTCTCAGTGCATGGCCATGCCTCGCCACGGCGTGCGATTCGGTACTTCCGTGATTGCGCTCCGTTACGGAGGGTCATGCCTCATAACGGTGTTTGGCGCATTGCATGTCCCTGTGCATCGCCATGCCTCGCCACGGCGTATGATTCGGTACTCCCATGATTGCGCCCCGTTACGGAGGGCCATGCCTCATAACGGCGTTTGGCATGTTGCATGTCCCTGTGCATGGCCATGCCTCGCTACGGCGTACGATTCGCTACCGCTTGCAATTGTGCCCGGTCATATCAGCCGACGGCGCGCACTGGATGCCTTTACAGCTATTGGACACGTATGATATCATGCCAGCAAGCGGTACAGGATGTCTCCGGCATGTGCAGCGATGGTACGATGATGATCTCCCGAAGCTGTAAGCTAGGGTATTCGGACAGGTATAAAGGCACGTGCTCGCGCTGTAAGTGGGATCTGAACTCTGGTTTTTTCTGAGCTTTCTTCCTTCCAGCAAAAAACCCTAACCGCCTCAGCTCTTCTTCGCTGGAGCGGTTCTCTGTCTGAGCCCAAGTGACTAACTTGATCGTCGGAGGGTCCCCACCGGCGCCATCGGTCTCCGGGACTTTTCTTGCAGGACTTCGAGGAGAAGGACGTCCGTCTTCCTCGATGTTTGAGGAAGGTGACTTAGCGTCATCAAAAAGGATTGGTGTACTAGATCCCTAATACTCTAGTTTTTGATTCCAAATATCAGAAAGAGGTTTTTAAGAACTAACAATACCATCAATCTCATGTTAGTCACAGAGTCATAATCCAAATACATTTGTAGCCACTAAAGAAGGCCCATCACTTCTTATGACATCCAGCAACATAAGTGATTCGAAAAAAGTAAGACTTCCAATAATCATAGTTTTATCTCCAAATAAAGTTTTCAGGTTGCCTCATACAATTTTTAAGTTTTTAAGAACTAACATTACCATCAAATCTCATGTTAGTCACAGAGTCATAATCCAAATACATTTGTAGCCACTAAGAAGGCCCATCACTTCTTATGACATCCAGCAACATGAGTGATTCGAAAAAAAGTAAGACTTCCAATAATCATAGTTTTATCTCCAAATAAAGTTTTCAGGTTGCCTCATACAATTTTTAAGCTATTACCATCAAGTTTCAGTGTGCATGATTTCTTGTAGGTATGATTTTGAACCATGATTATCATGCCTTCAATCTGTGCATCACATGATTTTATGGAGCAGGAACTTGCCCTCAACCTAGTCATCAATTCATGTTTCTCCATTTTAAACCTAGTATGCATAAAGAAAATTCACATCACAGGTAATTGAAATGCAGCTTTAATTTTTTTTATGAATATTGCTCAACTTGTTTGGTGAAACCACTAACTTCTCTTAAGTTGTGCCTATCACATGCAAGGACATTTTATGTTCAGAATTTTATCACCAAATCATACTTTAATAAGGTTTCAAGATTAAATTAAATCAAAATATTTTTAGCCAAAATAGATCAATTTTAGTTACAATAATTAAACAATTCCCAAATTTCAATAGATCAAGTTTCTACCCGTTGCCGACTTTTCTAAGACTCATTACAAGGTTATTTGTTTTCTAAATACAACTTGTTTATGGTACCAGATTGAGGACTGCAAGTTTGAAGTATAGATAAAACAATGTACACATAGGATTGCACAAAATTTATGTTTATTATATTATTATACAGGTTTTCAAAGAGTGAACAAATAAGGTTTTGGACCTTTGCATCACACGAAATGCTAAAAATTAAACAAATTTCACAAATCAGGATTTTTTTTTTTTGGCCGAAAACGGCTTCATATGTTATATAAGATATTAATTATGCAATAATCTTTTTAACTTGTACTTTCTTTAAAACCACCAACTTCATAAAAAAAAAGTCTATTAATTTGATACATTCTGAATTGTATTTCATATTTTTTTTAAAAAGATTTTCTTTTTTTTTTTTTGTTTTTAGTTATAGCATGCAGTAAGCCTTAATTTTAAACCTCCTAAAATTGTTCAAACCAAATCTCATTATGCTTAATTTAAACAATGAAAGAAAGAACTGAATCAGTTTGGTTGGTTTGGTCCAAACTGAATTGGCCAGAAACTAGTATAAAACCCCTTCCGGTTTGGCACAAGGCTTGAAGTAGTTTGAATTATGCCAAACCCCTGATTCAGTCCGATTTAGGATGGTTCGGAGGTGGAATGAGGTGAGGGTGGCCTTGGACGGGGTAAAGACCACTTAAATAGAGAGAGAAAAGTTGAGAGCCTTCCTTCAGAGACTTGAATCTTTTTCATTTTTCTAAATATTTAAATCAAGGTGACAGTGTGAAAAGTGAAAGATGAATCAATTGATAGAAATTTAACTCGAAAATTAAACAAGCAAAATTTAGATTGAAAAACCTTTTACCCATAAAGGAGTTTTTGCTAAAATAAATTTTTATTAATATCTCAAAAGATGAATTTTATAATGAACTTGGGTATTAAATCTGATGCAAAAAAAAATATACTAGAAATAGATACCGTCTTTACTGAATTTGATCATATTATCATCAATATATCAAGCTCATCACTATAAATTTGATCATGGAACTACCATTCCACATTACACCAGATGTATATGAAGTTTGATGATAAATTCACATACTAAGAAGACAAATTTATAGTTAATGAACTAAAAAATTAAAAAACTATCAAAGAAAATAATGTGTCAAAAGAAGGAAAAAATTAAAAATTAAGAAAGAAATAACAAAAAAAAAGGCTGATACACCAGTCCTTTGAACCAGCACGCCATTAGAGTGGCTCAATTCCTACTGCATCAAACCGATCTGGTTTGCACCGAAACAATTAGGCATGGGCACTGGACCGTGTCGTGCCAGGCACGGCCCAGGCCCATCGTGCCAGAAAAATTACCGTGTCGTGCCTGGCACGATCCATTAACAAATGGACCGTGCCAGGCACGGCCCACTAAAAAAATTCAAATTCGGCATGGCCCGTGACCCATCAAGAAATGGGCCACGGGCCATGCCTGGCATGACCCAGCAGGGCCGTTGCTGGGCCGTGCCAAAACGGCCCTTCTGGGCCGTTTTGTGGGCCGTGCCAGAACGGCCTTGCTGGGCCATTTTGTAGGCCGTGCCAAGGGCCGTGCCATGGCACGGCTAGTGCCAGGAGTACACTGTGCACCTAGGCACCAGCCAGCTGATCGAAGCCATGATCCTGATCGGCCATGATGGATCCGACGATTGCGATTGATCTGATCAGAGATGATCCGACGGTTGCGATCGATCCATGCCATAATCCTGATCGGCGATGATCGATCCGACGGTTACGATCCATCCGATCGGCGATGATCCGATGGTTGTGATCGATCCAAGTCATGATCCCGATCGGCGATGATCGATCGGACCGTTGTGATCAATTCGATCGGAGACGATCCGATGGTTGCGATCGATCCAAGCCATGATCCCGATCGGAGATGATCGATCCGACAGTTACGATCCATCCGATTGGCGATGATCCGACGATTGCGATCGATCCAAGCCATGATCCCGATCGACGATGATCGATTGGATCGTTGCGATCAATCCGTTCGGAGACGATACGACGGTTACGATCAATCCAAGCCATGATCCGATCGGGGATGATCAATCCGATGGTTGCAATCCATCCAATCGGAGACGATCCGACGGTTGCGATCGATCCAAGCCATGATCCTGATCGGCGATGATCAATCCAACAGTTGCGATCCATCCGATCGGAGACGATCCGATGGTTGCGATCGATACAAGCCATGATCCCGATCGACAATGATCGATCGGACTGTTGCGATCAATCCGATCAGAGACGATCCGATGTCTGCGATCGATCCAAGCCATGATCATGATCGGTGATGATCAATCCGACGGTTGCGATCCATCTGATAGGAGATGATCCGACGTCTGCGATCGATCCAAGCCATGATCCCGATCGGCGATGATCAATCCGACGGTTGCGATCCATCCGATCGGAGATGATTCGACGTCTAGATCGATCCAAGCCATGATCCCGGTCGGCGATGATCAATCCGACGGTTGCGATCAATCGATCGGAGACGATCCGACGGTTGCGATCGATCCAAGCCATGATCCCGATCGGTGATGATCAATCTAATAGTTGCGATCCATCCGATCGGAGACGATCCGATAGTTGCGACCAATCCAAGCCATGATCCCGATCGATAATGATCGATCGGACTGTTGCGATCCATCTGATCAGAGATGATCTGACGTCTGCGATCAATCCAAGCCATGATCCCAATCAGGGATGATCGATCCGACGGTTGCGATCGATCCGATCGGAGACGATCCGACGGTTGCGATCGATCCATGCCATGATCCTGATCGACGATGATCGATCCGACGGTTGCGATCCATTCGATCGGTGATGATCCGACGATTGCGATCGATCCAAGCCATGATCCCGATCGGCAATGATCGATCTGATCAGAGACGATCCGACGGTTGCGATCGATCCATGCCATGATCCTGATCTGCTATTATTGATCGAACGGTTGCGATCTATCGAATCGGAGACGATCCGACGATTGCGATCAATTCAAGCTATGATCCCGATCGGCGATGATCGATCGGACCATTGTGATCAATCCGATCGGAGACGATCCGACGTCTTCGATCGATCCAAGCCATGATCCCGATTGGCGATGATCAATCCGACGGTTGTGATCGATCCAAGCCATGATCCCGATCGGCGATGATCGATCCGACGGTTGCGATCAATCCAAGCCATGATCCCGATTGGTGATGATCGATCGAACCGTTGCGATCGATCCGATCAGAGACAATCCAACGGTTGCGATCGATTCAAGCCATGATCCCGATCGGGGATGATCAATCCAACGGTTGCGATCTATCCCATCGAAGACGATCCGACAGTTGTGATCGATCCAAGCCATGATCCCGATCGGCGATGATCGATCCGACGGTTGCGATCCATCCGATCGGCGATGATCCAATGGTTGCGATCTTTCTATTTTTTTCTTACTTATTGTATTATGTTCTAGAGGTCAGGCCTAGCCCCCCTCCCTTCTGTACCATTTTAATTTTAAATTAATAAACTGGTAGGGGTCTGTGCCAAACCCCCACCATTATGGTGGCTTTATATTAATAAAATTTTTTTATTCCTAATAATTTTTTAATTTATCAAAAAAATATATTTTTTATAAATTTTTTTATTTGAGCTGTGCATGGGCCAGGCCCCATGTGGGCAGCCCATCTGGGCCGTGCCTGGCACGGCCCACCTGGGCCGGCACGGCCCAGGCCCACCTGGACCGTGTCGGGCACGGCCCATCTGGGCCGGCACGGCCCACCTTGGCCGGCACGGCTCAGGCCCACCTGGGCCATGCTCGGAATGGCCCAGGTGGGCCATGCCGGCACGGCATGACGGGCCGGCCCAGGCCCGTCATGGGCCGTGCCGGGCCAACAGAAAAAATTTTCTGGGCCTGACATGGCCCGGTACTGTAGAAGTGCCGGGCCGTGCCTGGCACAGCCCATCAGGGCCTAGGTCGTGCCGTGCCATGGGCAGCACGGCCCAGTGCCCACCTGCACGGCACGGCCCAGTGCCCACCTCTAGAAACAATCCAGTTCGATACCAGTAGTTTGGTTCAATTGTTACTGCCCCAAATCAGTCAGGTTCCATACCTTCTTTATGATAAATTTTAGAGTCGTGTTTAGGAGGCAATTTTCTAGACCATCAAATTGTTATACTTAAACATGTAAGAATCAATTCTAACTAGAGTCAAAATATATATATATCTGAGTATATCTATCAAATACTTGTTTGTGATCAAATTGCAATACTAAAGTTTATTTCTTCAAATTGGCAGAACTAAAACGGCACATTTAAATAAAAAAATGAAACAAAGGTTAGAAGCAACTTTGGGGCCATGATGTAGTCAAAATATTCATGCCAAAGCAAGACCATTTGGGCATAAAAAGTCTAATATTAACTCACTATTTTCTAGTTATTAGCTAGGGTAATTTGTTTGAATTGTTCGAGTGAACTGTTATTTCTTTCTTGCAATATTCACACTTGTTTTGGCTTATTGGGCTAATTTGAATATCGATTCAAGTATATTTTCAGGAGGAACATCACCTAACGTCTTACCTTTCATCCTAGTTGAATTAGAAATGTTTGACTCATTTGAATTGTGACTTGAAAAGATTTTTCTTAGTTGAAAACATTTTCCTTAATATTTTATATAAGATTCCATAGCATTACAAATTTTCCTATTTTATGAAAGTATAATTTTGCTAAAGATAACGCTAGGAATTGTTGTTCTAGGAATTTTATTGTGACAGCATGGTCAACAGTTAGAGAGTGAGGAGGCTTTTCTGTGACCCAATATATTTTGCAGAAACTCTACTTTTAAAAAAAGGGCCCCAAGTTCTTGTTCTTCCCCGTTATTAATTTCTTTTCAAGTTTTAGTTAATTTACTTCAGCCTAGGGCTTAAATCTTCTTTCGCCACCAGAGAATCTATACGTTCTTGAAATACATCCTCGTGATTTCAGATCCAATATGGAAACAGAGACCCTTAACGGTATCATAGATCAACCATCAGAGAACCAATCCGCAATGGCAAAAATTTTCATTCCTTCAGGCAAAATAATGTACGACACTCTTGGGACCAAAAACTTTTCACTAACTAATAACGACCTTAGAGCGCTCCCATTCAATTTCCTTTTAACGGTCTTCAGTTAACTATATGTCTAGACGGGGACTATTATATCTGCCTCCATGAGACTTGGCGCTCGCTTGAGTCTGAAGTTCAGCGATGGCAGTTTAATTAGCCTCACTCTGAGAAAAAAAAGGGACATTTGTGCAGAAATTAAACATCATGCAGTCCACATCAATGCAATGCGCACAATGATCAAATAACCAATTAAAGAAAATACTTTGCATGAAGGTCCAAATTCTTTTCATATTTTTTTCAGAAATGAGTCCTTCAGGTTAAATGATAAAGAAAAAGGGCACTAGGAACATTGAAGCAAAGAGAGTTAAGAAATAAGATTTACATTAACAACTTCCTTTAATTTTTGTTCTACAAAAGCCAGTAAAACTCTGAGGTATTATAGCAAATAAATACATTGATCCTTATATATCTGGTATGAACTGTACATTTTATATAAGCCTCTCATCGCTTAAATTTAGGAAAGGAAAAACTTGGATTAATGGTTCATGAAACAATCGCATGTACTTCAAATAAATAAGTACAAGGTTGAGATGGCATTTCATACAAGATGTTCTAGAGGATGTTGCCCAACACTGCCCTTTTGAACATTGAAATCTGGAAGGACAGCCTTGCAGACGAACCAGCCATCTATTAGATAAAATACAATCTGTAGAAGACTGACCCTATTAGTATGAAAGTGTAATGAGACAAAGGACTACATAATAACTAATTGCAGGTAACTTACAGCTTGCCCTTGTTGCATTAGCTTGGCTAAAATAAAAATGGTGAAATTTTTTTTAAATTCCTGAAAACAAATGCATCAAAAAATAAAAACAAATAAATAAATTATCCAGCTGAAGATAAAGACTATTTGAAGTCTGATCATTTATATCCATGGTAAGTAATAAAGCAGTTAACAGAAAGCTAGCTGCATACCTCATATCAAAATTGAAGATCAATTAAAACTTGATTCAGGAGCACCAACTGGAACATCAATTGAACTTATTAATTGTCACATATTTGTGGCCATCAAATTCAAAACTCAAGCATATTTCCACAAGTGTTATAACTCATCTATAATTAATACAATATGGAGTACCAAAAGGAAAGAGAAGTAAAACTTAGCTAGTATTCTTGGTTAAACATTTATTTGTAAATGTAAGAAAACACAACCTCAAAAGCACATAGATATGAAATTTAAATTCAACAACCTTTAATAAAAAGAAATGCTTACTTTTTCAAAAAAAAAAAAGCTGATGGATACCTAAACCATCAACCACTCCAGCCACCTGGAAGTAGAAAACTGTAGATAAATTCATTTGTATCATACCAACGCATCATTAGTATATCAAAAATTCATCTATAGTGCCACTGGACAACTTTTATTACGAAAAATGCATGCCTTCTATTCTTTCTCCTATAGAAACCTGAGTTGAAAAAAATAACAAAACAAGAGGAGAAAAACAATGTATATACAATGTCAACTTAATTTTCATTAGTTCACATTGCCGGATCAGTTTGAGACCAGTCAGACATAGCATTGGTAGATAGAGCAGAAATGGAAACTAGCATGAGATTCATTAAATAAGGAAAGTGTGAAATAAGCAAGTACAAGGGTCTAGCAAAGGATTCACTTGAAACTCAATATTCATGAAAGGTTTATGTGAAAATATACAAGATTAAGTCTCTCATGCAAGATAGAAGTAGGCACATGGGCCGTGCCGCACGGCCCAGGCATGGCCCATAAAGGGCCTGGGCTGGCCCGCCGGGCCTACACGGCCCAGGCCCACATGGGTCGTGCCAGTATGGCCTGAGCCGCGCCAGGCAATGCCTGGCACTGCACCGCCATGCCTAGGCACTGAACAGTCCTGCCATGGCCCACATGGGCCATGCTAGGCCCGGCACGGTCCGTGGCCCAAAATGGGCCACGGGCCGTGCCGGATCTGAATTTTTTTACCGTGTCATGGCACGGTCCATTTGTTACTGGATTGTGCCAAGCACGGCACGGTAATTTTAGAGGCACGGTGGGCCTGGGTCGTGCCGTGACATGCATGACCCAGTGCCCACCTCTAATGCAGGATGTCATTTCAGGCTTTGCAGTTGGAAACTTCTAGCTAGTGTTGTACCTACTCAAGTACTTGCTCCCACTTATGCAACCCTTCTCTGAATGTTTCACCCCCTCTTTAAACAAACATTATTTATCACTACCAATCAACTCAACTCATCTAAACCTTTTCCCAACTACATGGGGTCGGCTATATTAATCTGCTTCCTCCACTCTGCTCTATTTAGGACTAAGTTGACACTCGAATTACTAGTTATCTCTCTTTTAATTATTTATGTTAATGTTAATTTAGGTCTACCTCTACGTTTATCATTACTATGGACTATTAAAAGATCACTCTTTTCTAACTGAAGCATCTAAGGTTGTGTTTGGTGCATCGCCGGCAATCCTGAATGATAATGTGGATTACCTACAAGATAGATTACCACTTAATAGATTACCAGTAATATTGATTACTGTGTTTGGTATACACAAGTAATGCAACAATAATATTGATTATTGTGTTTGGTATTACAAATAAATTATCAGTCATATAACATCAAATTCTCAAAATACTCCTAAATTAAATTTATTTAAAATTTATATATTATTATATATTTATTTAAAAAATTATATTTATAAATGATAATGTTTAAAAAAATTGTATTTATGAATGATATTTGAAGCAATCGATGAAGATTTTGGAGGCCACCGATCGAAAGAAGTTTTGTGGCGTGCCTTGGGCCGCTAAGCGGCAGAGATCTGCGGCCCGACTCATAAGAAGAGGGTATGGCTCGGGACCTTCGACATGGAGGTTCCAGCGAGATTGATAGGAAAGGATGCGAGTAGAGAGCGATAAAAAAAAGGACAATTTTGTCAAAAGTAATTTATCAGATTACCACATCTCAGGTAATGTGGATAACCACCCCTTCCTCAGGTAATCTGAATTATCTTATGAAATTACCACTACAAGATAGATTGTTATTTAAAATATGTACCAAACATAGTTATATAATGGGTCCCATTTAAATTACCATTTAAATTACCGGTAATCTAGATGATTACCTGTTACCAAACGGCCTAAAGGTCTTTATTGTATATGTCCAAACAACTGTAATCAGTTTTCTCTCATTTATCTTCAATTGAGGCTACTCTTGTCATTTATGATATATGTTTATTTCTAATTTTATTTTTTAAAATTGTATTACCACATCCATCTTAACATGCACATTTCTATTATACTTAATTTATTCACATGTTATTTCAGTATTGCCCAATACTATGTTTCATATAGCATAATTGTCCTAATAGCGGTTTTATAAAATTTTTCTTCCAATTTTCACGTGTTTATTTATCACTACCACTGTTCCATCAAAATCAAACTTAGCTCAATAATATTATTTTCCTAGTATCAATGATCTGAGCCACTCGATATAATCCATTATCTTTAAACTATTTTTCATCAAAAAATCATGTGATTTTGAGATCCCTAACTTATGCATCATTGCTCATGCATCCAATGATCAAAAACGGGCAGTCCAGATAGCATGAACAATGCAAATTTTTAACCACTGGATGCATAGGCTATTAGATAGTTAAATCATGTGATTTTTTGATATTAAGAAGTTTAGAGATGGTGGATCACATTTAACAGCTTAGATTATTAGTTCAAGACCCCAATCTTTCAATCAAGAACAACCTTATGAGGACTGTAATGTGGACACCAACTTCAACTTTTCTTTGAATTAAAGCAGTGAAAAAAATGATGTTCAAAAGACGCATCATTTCACATAAATGATTTCTGAGCTTCATTTCACATAAATTTTCTGAAGCATCAGAGTAAAACAAATAACTCAAGATACTCAAATCAAAAATGTGAGTTAACACATACCACCAGTTGAACATCTAGGTTTAAAGGCAATCATAAGAAGTAAAACACCAAGAGACAATAAAAAAAGTAAAAAGTGGCATGTATGGCTTCTTGTGCTAAAACCTCATTCGCCTTTCCACTGAACTAAATCACATCGAGGTACTCGAATTTTGGCTGCTTGCTCTTCAGCTTCAATATCATTAACAACGCCACGGCATCTTGGAAAGCCACAGTGACATGCAAGTTGTTTGTCCATTGAAAAAATCTGAACGAAAAGAATTATAACAGGGTAAACACTTGCATGCACACAAAAAAAGCAGGAAAAGACCCTGGATCCACACCTGTAATCATATGTCAATTCTTCCCATTGGTTGATGTCTCGCTTTGCAAATATAATGATATGTTCGTCACCATTAACACTAATCACTCTAGAATAACAATTTGGCTGCAGGCAAAGAATGAGGGAATTTTTTTATTAATAGTAATACAAAAATTCCAGCCATAAGTAAAGATTAACTTAAGAACTTGTCACAAGGCCAAATTAATCATCATGAATCACTCGAGTGCAATCAGAATTTTCACTTCACTCGATTAATTGGTTGGTATATTACAATGATTGAAAATTAGAGAAACTTAATACCATCAAAGTCAACCATTATTTTAAATAAACAAATTGAGTGAGTTACATGGATAAAGCAAGTAATGAACATATATATATATATATATATATATATATATATATATATATAGAGAGAGAGAGAGAGAGAGAGAGAAGTCAACTGAATTCTTTTTTTTCAGAAATGTACCAGAACAGCACTACAGAGGTTAGAACCATGTGTCAATAACTGGTACAATTTGGTATAGCTGGAATGGACCAGCACATACCAATGATGGAACCCATAATTAAGTGTTTGATGCATATCCAACCTGCCAATAAGTGCTCGATGGAGATTCTTAAAGATGGACACAATGTTCAAGAAACATAGTTCCTCATTTATTTGCATGGTACTCAACATGATGAAGCAAAATCTGCAATTCTTTATTACCAAATGAGCGTGTCCATATTTTAATTTTTAACAGTATTTGACAATGGCAATAACCAGAGAGGCCATCTCCATGCGATTCCCCCCATAATCTTATCGAAAACATTCCTTTCTTTGTGCTCACCCCACGGGGTAAAGCCATGGCAGCAAATTTCTGAAAGAGGATCTTTCCTTCCGCATTCTATCTACATCCTACTCAACATTCCCACTGAGCCAGACTTCCATTTTCTTTGTTTAATTATTTTGTTAAGTGAGATTCTTTAAGCTTTCCTTCATCATTACAATTAAATGCATACCCTTGGTATTCAACAGCACATTATATTTTCTACAGTAACAAGCACCAAGGAACCACTTCTTGGATGATAACTGTATATGCATTCAGCAAAACACATAACTTTTGAACGCTCAACCTATCAAAGAAGTCTTTTTGATCCGATGTTGTAACTTGTAGGCTTTATCCAGGGTAATAGAAACCATACGTAGGTTTACTTCGTTTCCTCTGCAGTAATTAACATAAGAAACTGGCAAAATTGCAATTTTGTTGGCACAAAGCCAAATTGATTTTTTTTTTTTACTAATTAATTTTCTTGATCTTCATCCTACAACCTTTGCATGCTAAACAAAATCATTGCCTTTCTAGTTTTCAATCGTATTCTAGAGTAAGACTTTTTCTCATATCTTACCTCTTAATCATTTGAAATCCAGCATGAGGTTACGTTGCGCATGCGTTTGAAGTCTGGATGTTAAAAATTCAATCTGTTCTTTAGCTACTTTCTTAGCATGATAACTATATACCTTCTGAATTGCATGAGGGAAATGGAGCACAAATAAATTGGAGCTCATTTAGTTAAGAAGCGTTGTCATAAAATAATAACAGTAGTCAGCAAAACAGACCAAAGAAAGCTTGAAAGCATCTAAAAAAGCAGGCAATGGAAGCAAATTACATACGTAAATTCAGCGCCCACAATGAAGGCTCATCCAATTCTCATTAGACTTGTCAAAAATAATGGTTAATGCATAAATGCAAAGCCAATGTTTTAGAATATGCTTAGATGTTAGTACCACTTTTTTTACTCTGTCAAATTTTCAGATAGAAAATATATTATCAAACTGAATAGAAGTCAAATTTCAAACAAAATATAGGCTAAAATTTTTCAGGAATGTAATCGTTCAATCAGGTTACCTGAAAATGTATGCAAGCATCAGGTTAATTAAATCATTAAGAAGTTTATTCTTCCACGCACTCTAAAATGTAAAGAAGTAAAATTTGCAGTGATCTAAAAGCTGACATTAAAGATAGTTCATTGAGGTGTAATGCAAGTAAACCATGGAATAAAGGGTTTTCTAATGCAATGAAGTACTTAACGATGATGCAAACTGAATATTACACAGTATGGAAAGCCTTCTCACATAACAAAGCTTTTAGTATGAAGGCAAATGTATAATTTCTTACTTCACAAGAATGGTTGATTAAATGAGCTATGCTTCCTGCCCGAGTAGCATCAATGACACGCTCATCATCTATCCGGAACATGTAGGTTCCAGCACCCTGCACAAGTACTTGCAAGTTACTATGTCATTGATCTTTCCTTTTGGTTAGGTAAAACACATATAAAAATAATTCTTTATGAAAAATCAATGCTCAAAAAAATTTGAAATAGCCTTTTCAAATTGATTATTTTCAAAAGTGGGGAAATGACAGCATTGAAATAATGATACAGAAATTGTGCATAGTTTTCATAACATAATAACCAAATTGTGAGCAGATGAGATATGGTAGAATGAACAAATGAATTGACGTTTGGCTCTGCTATTTCTGTGACCTAGCAAAATAAATAATCAAACAAATAGTTATGCATGATCTTACGTCAGACAAGCTAGCATTGATGCTTACAATTTTAGCAGGGATGATATGCTAGCTACCAATCTATCTGACAGTAAATCAGGAACAGTTGAAATGAAAGTGTTCAATATCAATATTGGAAAGGTGACTTACCACTAAAGAATTATATATACGACGTTCACGTATGTCTGCAATTGGTGGGCGAACCAGCTCACCTATATATTCAATTACCTGCACCACATAGAAGAAAAACAGGTATCAAATGCATTACGAATCCAGAATCAAAATAGAATGTAATAAACTCTTGTCACCATACCATGTCCCCAGCCTTGTGTGCAAGCTTTGCAAAAACACCAAATCCATGAATTCTCGATTTCCCTGAAAAATGGGCATAATTATAGGTTAAGTTCAGAAAGAGTCGTAGTGTCATTGTGACTGTCTGTGAAGGATAAACTATAAGCCTCCTGGATTAAAGATATTATAACTCGTATCAAGGATATATTACATCCAAAAAGTTATGCTTTCATCATTCATATAGTGCACATACAAATAATAAATCATTATCAACTGGAAAAAGAAGTTATTATTTCTTGATACTAATCATTTCAAAGCATAAATGAAAACTCCAGTGGCAACTATTAGTATGGCCTTTATGAATCTCATCCTGCTATTTAGCATAAAAAAAGCAAACATATTTTGTGATAAAGATGTTAAAGACATCTTCCCACAAATTCCACCAAGCTCTATTATAATATGCCTCTTCTTATCTTAAGAACTTCAACTCAATCCTGAGACCCCACCAATCCCTGATTAAATCCCAAGCAGAAGTCAGCACATCATACCTTGAGCATGCCCTTGTAATATTCTCTAATGATACCCATTTACTTACATGATGGCAACAGTTTAAGAGGCATACTTCCACTTCCCAACCCCACTAACAACAAAGAAACAATCTTATCTATCTACACTTTTCATAATATAAACTTGTGGAATTCTACATTTTTTCTAATAATTCTGTTTTCTTGAAAAAATAAAAAGGATATAGCTACAAAATGTAAGTTTTCACACCATGTTCTAGTTAAGAGTACAAACAACAACCATAAATGAGAAATATCCCAGGAAAAAAAAAACAAATATCAAGGAGGATGAAGAAGAAGATTTCAAAGAGCTGCAATGTTTTTTTTTTTTTTTTTTTGGTGGGGGGGGGGGGGTGTTGGGAAGGAAGAGAGGAGGATATATAACACAAACAAACTAAGAACAGGAGATTAGAAAGAATTATATTTGGGTAGCATCATCATGAACCATAAATCATTTTAGTATATTTCAGAAAGCCTTCCAAATTTCAGGAAAAAATGGCTTGATATCTTGCAATTATATAAGTAGGCTGCATATAATCTGTATAAACTTAGATATTAATTTAGAGGATTATATTAAGTTTGCCATAAAGCATAACTCTTTTCTTCATGGCAGCATGTGGAAAAACTTTATGCACTAAGGAGGCTCTTATTCATTCTGGCCCTTTCTACTTTTGTATCCTAAGACCCCAGACTATGTATTTTGCCATTGATCTAGCATATAAAGCAACAAAGTTTGGAATCTAAATCATAAAGTCCAAAAATACTACATATCATTGAAGTCATCAAGATATTAGTTATTTGTTCAAATGAAAATAACTTACCAAACGCTAGTCTCTTTCTGAACGTTTCCTTCATATTTTTGTACTTCTCAGCCATGGAAGATATGTTCCCCTCATGATGAGAGGTTCCCAATTTTGGAGCATCAAACAAACAGTTCTTTTGCAAAGATTCATTGCCACTGAAACCACAGCCAAGTCCATTTTGACGATAACCACTGACTATATAAGGCCTGTTCTCTATAAACAACCGTTTAACAGATGCAGCAGCCAGAACCTGGGGTTGTTTCTGACCTCTTCTCCAGGAGAAGTTGTAAGGTTCTGTCCAGAAAGATAATAATATATCATTATCTAAATCTGAATTAAATGCCAGAATAATATCAAGAAAAAATTATGAAAGTATAATTCATGGTCATACAGATAAAAAATGACAAAAACAATGCAAGAAAGGAACCCCAAGTGTGTCAATCGTTCAGTCCTATATTCTCCTTCGATAGATCACCTCCAGAAAAATGAAAATGCTACATGTGATAAAGAAAAAGCAGTTCTATTGCCCTACAGTTGATTCCCTTTACTTACACAATAAAGGCAGTGAGTGAAACATAAGAAAGAAGAATAAAATAAAAGCAGTGAGTGAAAAATAAAGAAAGAAGAATAACATAAACAGATGCAAATACATACCGGTTCTTGCACAACCAGATGGGTTAGATGCAGGGACATAACTGGAATCAAATTGAGCAGGTAGCGCAAGGCTATCATCAGCAGGTGGACGCTCATTAGATGGTTGCCTATGTTTCTTGCAGAAGGAAAGAAGACGAATACATTGATCATCATCCTCAAGGGACATGAGATGTATTTTGTCCTCATCTTCCAGCTGCAGGTCCAATCAAATAAAGAATGGTAAGAATACATATTAAATGTGGTCCAGTGGAAGAACTGATTGGAAATAGCAAAAGCACTGAAATGAAGGGAATAATAATGCCTGATTCAGAAAGAAAGGGTGCCAAAAAAATGATAGCATACCTCAACACAGAGACCAGCAGCACGTGCACAAAGAGGATGATATGCCACGCAGCAGGTATTGTGAGAGCACTGTCAAGAAATTTAACTTTCAGAGAACCAGTAAACTGCTTATATATCATGGAACTCGATGCAATGTGCAACATAATAAAGATGGTTGGTACTAAAAACAGCAGCTTGAAGATGAAAGAACCAAATTTGCCATGTTATGCATGCAGACAGAAAAAAAAAAAAAAAATTATACCAGACCTGAATGCAAGCCCCATAAGAAACGCCACAAATGCTGCATAATAGCTTCCACCGATCCTGACCATGTCATTTCATGGAAGGATTTAACATGTTTGTCTTAGTTCAAAAATGATGTCCAGGTGCATAAGTTGACGTGCAGATAATAAATCAATGAAATTGTGAGATACTGAGATCCTCGAGGAAAAGCAAAGACCATGAGAACAAGTTACAGAAATTCAAAACGAGTACCTTATTAATTCTGCTTATACCATCAATAGGCTCCATTCTCTTGACATCCAATAGGCAAGTTTCTGCAGAAGTTTAGAACAAAAGCAAATATAATGATATCTGTATTGCCACTTGACAATTAAGGTAAAGAACTCCCTACAAACCAGGAATCCACATCGCGCAAGTCAGATGAGCCCAGCGCCCATCGGTTGTAGGTTTAATTGCACCACCTGAATATTTGCAATACATGGACAGTAAATGTACCATATATGTCTTGTAAATGACAATATCAGTAGGCGAGCAAAGTACCAATGAATAACAATATAAGTAGGCAAGTATAGTACCAATAACAGGACAGAGACAACATCTTGGAGGAAATTTGGGTGCACCAGGCCGACATAAGTTGCAGAGCCAAAGCACGCCATCTAAAGGTTCCAGTTCACCATAACATCTTGCATGCACCTGATATAGTTATTAACTTGTAAGCTTGAAAAATAAGATCAAAAAACCACAAAAAAAAAAAAAAAACTCATACTATCAGACAGTGAAAATACTTACCATCATACGGCATTTATCACACTGCAGGAACAGATTGTCCTCATACTCCTGAAAGGGCAAACCAAGCAAGGTTGGCAAAATTTTATCTCAAATATTTACATGCAAAATTTAATTTTAAAATATCATCTCACCCATTGACACATTATTTGATAGCTGGTTATAAAAAAAGGGGGTTTAAGAGAATATTATATCCAAGAAAATGCTTGCAAAAGGTAGGAAAAAGCAAAGTTGGTACTTATCCCAAACAATTGGCTTACAACTACAAAGGAAAGAGCAAAATTGCAGTACTTAACCTCATCCATGTCGCAAACACTGCATCTGTCAAGATCTTTCCAGTTAACACGGACAGCTCTATAACCAGCTGGCACATCCCCACAACTTTCAAAGTACTTTGAGCACAATCTAGAATTTGGCAATTCCTAACAAGCAACAAGATTTGTTTAGAAACCAGACAAACACATCATAACCTGAAAAGAAAAGCTCTCCCTTCCACATTTTCTATTTGAGTGTTAACAATTATCTTATTGTGAAGTATTTCACTGCAACATGTTTACTCTTAAATAATTTTGAAAAACAAATGGCACAGCACACAGCAACAAAAAGTGCAAGACCAATAACATTAGCTTTAGTTCAGATCTAACAGGTACATAGCTAATAATAAATGAACTCAAAACTAACAAATAATTTTAGATTTTTCCAGAACAAAACTTGTCAGTCAGAAAATGTCTGTGATTGGCCAGAGTCCCACTAAGGTAAGTTACAGCAACTGATGGCTTCCCACAAAAGCCATATTGAACAATAACTGATTTGAAAACAACCCTATACAGAGTCTCGTATATGCGTCAATAAAAGATAAGCACATGTTAACCCAACTTTTCGATTGCAATCGCTCTTACCATCTACTAAACTCTGAAAAAGCAAAGTTATCCACAGTAATAGACTCCCCTGGAATAATCTAATCATATTCATACTAAAATGTGGAAAAAAAAGAAAAGCAAAAAGATTAAGAAATAAAATTACCATGCATGGAACAAACAGAAAGCAAATTAAAAGAGAATTGAAAATTTCTATTTACCTGTGCCCTGAATATAACTTAATCAGATTTTATACTAACTAATCCACAAGGTAAATCAATACTAATGAACTGACTTTTTTTTTGTAAAGATGGATAGAAATAAGGAGAGCACCATTGAAGATCATGCATTAAAGAAGACCAATCATGCAAATTTTTGTTTGAATTGCATAATAACAACAAACCTGAATGAGTTGGGATATTTGTGGATTTGAGAAACCAAACATGTAAGAACCAGACTTTTGAAATTCACTTCCCTCCACTTCAGCATTAAAACCATCACACTGCTTATTTCTTATTCTGCTATAAATTTCCTTCCAACAAGCAGAAGGAGTAGGTCCATCAATCTGAAAAATGAGAAACAAGAAATATTAAAGAAAATGCAATGGAGTCAACAAGAAACCTCATTGAAGTTGCAACATCAATGATAAAATAAAACAAGATATATTCTCTAACATATAACAAATTTATCATTTTCAATTTAGTAATTACTAATGTTAATGTTTTCTGCTCCTTTCCCAGAGAAACCCATGTCCTTTAAGTTCATGCTCCCCATTCTCTAATATCGTTAATAAGCATTAGAAATACATTTGCATGTTCTAACTATTGGCTACGCGTCAATTTCAGCTGAATTCTAGAGTTCAGATAAAATCAGGTAATCAGGGTTAACTATGTGATATTATTAAGAAACTTAAAAAGAATATAAATAATGTAGGTATTTCCACAAGTAGCTGAAGGAGTAAATGTAAGGATGGACTGCGTGGAGATTCCATGCAAAGATTTGTCATCAGCCATCTTCTGCAGGATCTGGCACATCATAACCACTCTGCTTATCACTACTAGTGATGACACTATCCATATTAAGGCAAGATCATACCAATGCTGAGACAGAAACAATATCTTCAGCAAGTTATCATCAATGTACAACTAATAACTTTATTGAAATTGCCATCTGCAACAAGACCAATTCAAATATTTAGTTGCCAAAGAGTACTAAAATAAAATCACTGGTGTCTGATAGTGCTAGAGAGAGAGACCATGTTATATGTTGGAGTACAGAACAAGGAATGGTCCATCAAAATAAAATCATTGGTCTCTCATCATTTAGCAAAAATGATTTCAACCATTGCCACAACATCTCAGCATCCAGGAAAAACTCACTAGGAGAAAAGATTAACTATATGGAGGGGAAAATGCAGAAAATACAATAAATGTTTCAGAAATAGTTCAGATTACAAACAAAAGAAATAGTAAAATTTATTTCTTATCCATGTGCAATGACAACTTGTTAATAGCATGTCACTGATAAGCTTCTTGATTAATATGACTTGTCAACACATACAAAATCATTCAATAAGTTATCGACATGGAAATACAGATTTGTCGATAACTTGCCATGACATGCTGAAGTGGTTTACGACAAAAAAACTTAAAAGTCTGTCTCAGTCAGAGGAATAAACATGACTAAAGAGATGAGCATAATAATTATAATTGGACAAGTACTCTTAACTAACAATCGACTTTACAAATTTGGCAGCCTTCAAGAAGGTAGTGCATGGAGCATGCCCAAACTTAGATGCTCTTATAACACATACTCTATAATGATCAAAATGAAGTTATAATGCTTCTAATTTTGGCCTATTCTATTCGGGACCATTCAAATTAAAAGAAATAAGAATACGTCAAGCTTAGGTTGGCAAAAACATGATCCAAAACCAAAATATCAAACTTTGGTCATGTATTGCTATGATATCGGTCATTGTCAAGTCCTCATGACTAAAGTAAAATAAATTCTGAGTGCTAATATTAGAAGCCCCTAAAATATATTTAGAGTGTTTATTTTAAGGCCTGCCCTTTTGTTTTTCTTCTTTTCAGGAAATCAAGACATTGTTTATTCTGATTTGTTATTCATCTAGTTGTCCATTAAAAATTGATGATCTATCTTGCATTAACTAAATATCTAGTAAGTATTGATAATCTTTTGGCAACCTCATAAGATACTCAACTCAACTAAGCCTTTTCCCAACTACATAGGGTCAGCTTCATGAATCTGCTTCCTCCACTCTGCTCTATTCAAGACTAAGTCGACACTCAAATTATAATTAGTAATATTTTTTTTAATTATTTCTGTCCATGTTAGCTTAGGTCTACCTCTATCTCTATCATTATCTTGAACTGTTAAAAGATCACTCTTTCTAACTGGAGCATCTAAAGGTCTTCTAGTAATTCTAGTAATTGTTAAAGTCATAAGATGACTTCTAGTAATTTTGGAGCAAAATTTTATTCATATAACGGCAGGATTTCAATGGGAATCTCAATTAAGAACAAATATGTTAAACTCAGCTCTGCTCACTATAGTTTTGTCATGTCTTGTTTTAGGTTATCCGTCCACATTCTATTTCGTGTGTGTGGGTGACTGCTAGGTCTGAGCATCTTCTACAAATCATTGAAAGACATCCGACAAAAAGAATAAGATCTCTCTAGGATCAAGAAAATGAGGAGATGATGATGATGATGAATTTTCAAAAGCTTTGCTTCCTATTTTTTCATCAGAATAGGTTTTTTCATACAACTAATAGTTTAAAAATTTTTACCAATCACATGAACCTTCATGGGAGAACCAAATGACACCATCAGAATGCAATCAAAGAATGAGTTAGAACATTTGACATTATTGATGAGAGCAAAGATGGCTAGAAATTTAAGGAGCATAATTTTGTAATAAAAAAGAGCACGGTTGGTACCAAATTATGGATAAAGCCTTAAAGGCCAATAAAGTGTCTCCTTAGTTATTTGTATAGTTTAATTTTAAAATGCTAATAAAATTATGCAAACCAATAATTGAAAAAGTCAATAAAGCATCTCATTAGTTATTTGTATAGTCAAATTTTTTATGCCAATGACACTATGTATACCATTAATGTTTAAATGGATTAGATGGCTGATATGCCACCCAAAAAATAGGTGTCATTGAATTCATTTACAGTTAACCAACAACAAAAAAATAATATACTCTCTAATGATTCAAGTCATATGCTCTCCAATGATTCAAGTGTTGGCGAGACAAGGGCCGAGACGACAAAGACATCTCATCCCAAAGAGATTTCGGAACCGATCTCAGTAATCTCATCCTATCCTATCCCAATCATAATACATTATAGTATTAATTTTAAATAGATCTAATTTTTCATAAATATAATTTTTAAAATTTAAATATATTTAAAAATCGAACAAATTACTACAGCCTCGTGAATAATTTTTTAAGAAAAAAAAAGCACTTCAAGCAAATACTAGAATGCCTGACCGAATCAAAGATCAAGACAGAATGTGATGCAGAGCATCTTGTTCCATAAAAAAAAGGAATACTTCTGCCTCACAAGATTTAGAACCTTGATTCTCCCAATAACTTCCTGTATATTACTTTTAGATGTTTATGGGAAACCAGCAAGATGCACAGGAAATGATATCAAGCAGCAAGAGTATCAGAAAATAGTATATATTGACATAGGCACATCCATATATGTCATTCCTAAAGTTTCAACATTAAATAGGATGTTACATCATGTATTTTGAAGGAAAACATAAACCACAACTATTTACAATCATTAGCTTCTTTTTAGCCTTTGTTCGATCTATCATCCCAACATGCTCTTGAACATCCCAATATGCTGACAGAAGCTCAAGTTGATTAGAGAAAACTATGGAAACAGCCACTAAAACTATCTCAGAAAACTGGTTCTCATGACTTGGTTGGTTGAAAGAAAATATCAAAACGACTGCAGACAAGTATGTATTATTTAAGTAGTAAGATTCTACTAGAAGGCTTGAGGCATGCATACAGTTTAGGGTCTCAGCTGATGGACCAATACCAGTGAATTACAAATATCAGCCATAAACAAATTCAAAAATGTGGTAATATTTGGCATTTGAAGGCCATAACATTATATAGTCAAGCTACTTATTAAGGTTCTTCACTTTCTTTACATGTCTGATTAAACTGCATTCACAGCAAGTACTTTAGTCCCAGTCAAGAAATTGGCCCCTTTAAGTTCTACAACTACAATGGCTACTGCAGCATGTAAAAGATGAGAATTTTTCCATTGAATTTTAACCACAATTTGGAAAGCATTTCACAGAACATTGGATGGCACATACATATAAAGCTTATGTGAGTACTTGATCTTGAGATTAAAAATAAAAACTCAGAAGATTACATCCTACAGATAACTCCATTTACTTCTAAGTTTCAAGGAACAAGACACAAAGATAAGATGGGTATTTTGTGATGCTACAAGTGCAATGATAAATTAACTGAATTTACAGTAATGTATGATAACCTTTTGAAGGAGCAAAATGGAATCACAGTTTCACAGATTATGAATATGCTAACCTGCTCTCCATCATCTGATGTTACTCTGAATAAAGGCCGGGATTTCAACTTGGGATTCCTTAGAACTTCCATCTTATATGATGTTACCATACTTGGATCTGCACTAGAAGAAGATTGCATCAATGCACCCAACTTTCCAGACAATTATGCTCAATAGGGATGGACAAACTATCAAGTCTGAAATAATAGATGAGTAGGTTTGAATGTCTGGCACCACTATAGTTTGGCATAAAAAGCATTACCTTTTATTGACATAAACTTCCTAAAGGCAGTATATCCTACTGGCCAGATATGCTGCTTGTTATGGAAATACTCCGAATTATATATAATTTTTCCTGAAAAGCAATCACAACAAAAAGACAAAAGTATATTATATCAGTTCATAATACCATAAGACTCATGCTTTATTTAAATGCATTACATAGTGGAACTGGTGTTATGTGAAGTGTGCAATTAGGAATCATCACTGGTGTCATTTTTCTAAGCATTAAAAAACACCTAATCTAGTTACACAAAGATTCCCAATTTCAATTGGAGACATGTTGATGTGTTCATTTGTATATGCTGTTCCATCTCCTGATAGATCTTCACATGAGTCAGTTTCTTCTTCATTCTCTTCGGAAGTGTCAGTACATTCATCAGCCCCAATGCTTTTTTGCAGCTGCAGCATGCTTTTTGGAAGCTGTTGGTTGCTCAGATACCTATAAGATCACCACGTATTTGAATTAGGAAACTGATACTGGTAGGTTAATTCAGAACTAGAGCAAATAAACCTTCAATTCATTAAAAAAAAGACATTGGAAGAGAAAAAGGATTTGTAAAAAATAAAATAAAATAAAATGCAGGGGTTATCATGAATGCATATTCAAAGCCAAGCTAAGCACAAAGTTAAATTGCTTCTCCTGGAAGCTAAAGGAAAGCTAAAGGAAAGGCATCATGTGGAAACACAAATAATTCTGGTTAACATACAGCATACACTACAAGTCAAGTATTTTCCTTCACAGATTTTGTAAGAAATAAATACACTTTAATAAAACATAAAATTGAAACACCATTAGTTGCATTCATTATGAATAAGAATATAATGTAAAATATGTAACTGTTGATCATCTTATTTTCATTATGGTATAAAATAGAATTGATACTTCACCTTCTGAGACGGCCAAACTGATTTGCAAAGTTAAGAATCTCCAGAGAACATATCAATTTCATGCCATGAAGAGTAACTTAGGCTTCTTCACCATCCCAAGAGTAATTTTTTAAAAAAATGAAGAAACGAATTAATATCGGGATAGAATTGAATGGAAAAGAGAACATGAGAGAACCAAGGAAGTTAAACAGCAAGTGCTAATAACAAAGGGAAACCCAAACACACACTGGTGAAATAAAAATGCAAGGCAGAGTAGATAAGGGTGAGCTAGTTTCAATGAGGGAAGAGTCAGCCTCATATAACCACAATCTTAACCCGGATTCAATCCAACCTTCTGGCAGGCCATCATAGGCTGCCCGTCCCAGACCAGAATGCATCTAAAAATTCACAACCTAACCAACCTACCTAATCTGAGAAGTCCAAACTTAAATAATAAAGAACAATGACTTGTGACATACAAAAAATAACACTATTAAACATTCTAGTTTTGACCAAACCTAGCATGACTGCACCCGACCAAACAATCAAACCAACCTGACTTAAAACTCATAGTAAACTGACACAAACCTTCCCATAATGGCTGATGCAGAACCTGGCATGAACTTGTCATAACCAAGCACAGACTTCACCAAATTTGGATTATGTCAAATCAGACTACAGGCTTGGGCCAAAAATTTTGACCAAACCTAGCATGACTGCACCCGACCAAACAATCAAACCAACCTGACTTAAAACTCATAGTAAACTGACACAAACCTTCCCATAATGGCTGATGCAGAACCTGGCATGAACTTGTCATAACCAAGCACAGACTTCACCAAATTTGGATTATGTCAAGTCGGACTACAGGCTTGGGCCAAAAATTGCCAACCCAAACCCACCCCCCGCCCCCCCCCCCCCCCCCCCCCCCCCCCAAAAAAATAAAAAATAAAAAACCAAAAAAAAAAAATCTATTAAGGGCTTTGCTTTAAGACCTCACCTTTTCACAATTGTCTTTCACACAGTGCACAGGGGATGAACATATTTATCTCTAGAAAAGAATGAAGGACAGATAAGACCAGCATCCCATAGATGTTGCAAGCAGCTAAGATTTGGAAATAAATATAACAATAGCTACAATTGGTAAAGTTGATTGCATTTGGGCAGCAAAGAGAAGGCATACAAATTGCTGCAGCAAATTTGAGAATTGTGGACAGGAGTACCAAAAGTCAGAGGGTCTAGGTTGGAAAAGAATACAACATAAGATGCACAAATAAAAACAATCTGACAGAAAAAATAGAATCCAATGAATAAAGACTTTTTATCAGCAAGTGGTTATTTTTCAAAAAAGTAATACAATAATCTTATCAATCACAAATGCATCCAGCAATTCAATAAACAATATTAGCTTGCCTTTGCAATCATCTTCTTTTCTCATTAAGCCTTTTTTATCATATTAAAGATTTTCTATTGTTTTACAATGCTGTAGTTCTTCTTCAGATGCATTTGAAAGGATGATGGACCTACATCAATGGATATTCATTATCCATATGCAGACAAAGAAACAAAAATTAAATAAAATATATAACAAGGTATAAAATGCAGAAAATGTTAAATGAGAAAATGCATGACACACTCAGAAAAAATAACAGAAGAAAACAAGTAGCATGAAAGCCTAATCTATCATGATGTTGACAACTAACGGCAGGCAACAACAAAAAGAGATGACCACAATTTTCACTCCTAGTCTGGGCAGGAAACAATGCAGCACAGAATCAGCATATAATATTTGAAGCAAGGTAACTCAGTCATGCACTTGTTCACTTGAAAATTTGAAGACATGTTATCAAAGCTTTTAGAATGCACAACCAGAATTGGGTTGCTGTCCAGGTAGTACATTGAGAAAAAAAATCCATGATACTGACTGCTATGATATCCATGAAGCAAAGAACAAACATAATGCATGAGCCAAAATTGCTTACAAATTCTGATAACAAAGTAATAGATACAAAGGATTTACTCATATTAATAGATAGATTTCAGCACCACTAAGCAGTAAGTCATAAAAATTATTCGTTATAACATCGGAAATATTGTGTAGCTTTATTTTCACTCACATACTAGACATCACAAGAATAGTAATTGTAGACGTAATAATTAAAACCAGTTGGGGGCTTGAAAGTTCCCAAAGGACACGCTGAAGAGGAATCAACTGATGTAAGTTAGCATGACCTGCTCTTGATCCCCAAACTAGAAGTTATCTATATTTTCAGTTATCTAAGTGGTAGACAAATTGCAAAACGCAATGCCACAGGCAGAAGAATCAAATTAAATCCATGCAATATGTCGGCTAAAATCAGATGATCCCTGAAATATAATGATTTAATTCAAAAACAATAAGACAATTAACCTTCATAACAAGCAGACAAGCATATTTTGGTGGGTAACAATAGTTCCATGTATGAACAAGCACCTACATTTTTGCTTCATCAAGGCTTCGATAAAAACGGGCCTGCTTGCACTTCAGATGCAAAGAAGAAAGAAGTCCATTAAGAAATGGGATGGCATGTTTCATTTTGATCCTGAAAAATTCAAAGAACAGGTTACTGTAAGATGATTAAGAATAAATAAAGCCGCAAAGCTCTAGAACAACACATCATGTGACAGGCCATTGGACAACGGCCACACTGACAGAAGCTGAACTTTTAGGGTTAGCTGGGTTTGGTTCCAAGATTTAATGCTCCAAATGTAAAATTAAACTGCAGGATCAAACCCAGACTCTATCCAAAATATAAAGGATACAATGACCTAATTTCATATTAGTTAACTTGAAGTCCTGTCAAATGACACTACAGGATCAAACTGGACTCTGCCATAGGGGGAAAAAGGCATTGAACCTTGCAAAATCATGTGTTCCAAAAAACTGTACAAGAACAGATTTATCCGCACGAACTGGCTTCAATCCTCTTCTTACACCAACATTGGATTCATTCACAACAACCGCTGGCCACATAGCATGCCCTGTTGACAGAAACCTCAGTGGAAACATTTAAACTTGTCGGTGAAAAATGCTCACAAGTTACTAAGTCCAAGAAAATGCAAGAGGAATCATTAAAAAAAAAAAAAGTAAACATGCAAGCTGGTTCTACATGACTGCAGATTCAAGAACAAAAATAACACAATCAACTGACTGAAATAGTATAATATGCAACGCATTATTGGCTATTTATAGTACAAGCTTGCTAATCCAACAACAATGGCGCACATTGATGCTGCTAAGAGTTCAAGATCTCCCAATAGTTGATCCAATAATCAAAAAGAACTCTAAAATCCAACTAGAACCTTAATAAGAATATAAGCATGGAACAAGAGGTTTGTTTGATTATTATACAAAAAAATTCCAAGTTAATGATCACAAATGATTTTTTACTTCATACACAAATAGAAAGGCTGAATTCTGCAATGACCTGAACCCACACCTTGGCAAATTGTCCAATTGAAAAACACTGGAAAAAAAGTCTTTTATATAAAAGTTCTGAAACTTCTACAATTTAGATAGTGGCCTAGTGGTCATAAATTCATACCCCTCCTCCAATGGAGGAAGTTCCAGGTTCAAAGGTTATGAGTTTTCCCATGTCTACAGACCTAGCTATTCCACCATCCACAAATTGGGCTTTCCTTCCTTTTATTCTCCTCAAATATAACAACAAAGCCAGTATTTAGTTTAAATTAAAATATAATCACAGAAACACATTAGTGTTTGAAAAGGAAAGTATGGGAGATTGGATCAAAACATGTTTCATAAGTTAAAGCAAAACCAAATACAGACACATGGACACCATGGATGCACACTTCCAATTTTATCTGAGGTGTAGCAAATAGATGCAGTAAAATGCAATATGCAAGAAAGGTAACAAAGAGCAAGAATAAACTCAATTTTTGGAATATAAAACTGATTAACTAATCCAAATTTAATTTTGACACAACAAACCCCCAGATAATGGCAGAAAACAAAAATTACACTAAAACCATATGTAAAATAGATGAGAAAAAAGCCTATTGGATTAAGAATTTAAGAAGATGATCTCTCTACAACTTCAAAAACATTAGCTCAAGCCCCAAAAAGCATAAAATTTAGAAACTTGATTCCACTTTAGGCCAAAGAGTTTATGTAATGAAAAAAAAACAGCATATCAACCTAGCATTCCTTCCTCAACCTAAAAGTAGATAACATCTTAAAGTAAACAAAGTTCTTTAAGCATCAAAGGGTTTCCCTTGCTTATTCACATAAAAGTGAAAGAGCGCACTTAAGTGCATAGATACAACAAAAGAATGTATTACATGCATGACATTGCATGCACAAACATATGTTTGTACAATAACATCTCGAACAATTAAAGAATGAAGAGAGTAACTAGCCTAGACACGACCTTAAATTAAGAAAAGTACCTGTAAGTTTTGCCCATACAAGATCCCCTGGTTCGAGATCTTGGCAGTCATGAAAACTAACAGCCAGTCCCAGCAATTCATTGTAATTGAGCCCTTTCTTCTCCATGTCAGGAACACCACACTTCAAATTCAACTTTGCATTTCCTCGCAAGTAATATGAAACTTTATCTTCTCATTTGAGAGAATCAGATATTCCACATCACCATCATCATATTCAACCTGTAATATTTTAAGCATGCATCAAAAGCCAAAAACATGAACAAAAAGGTCTGTATTGACCACTAGCATGGCTACATACAGCTTTAACCAGTGACTGCATGTAAAAAGAAGGGGCGAGGAGCGTGAGTAAAGATAGAAAACCATCTCATTATTGTAGAAACTTTCATATATCATAGCCACTCATATCATTATAAGCGATGACATTGCAAGAGCATATGCCATAGAGATCTGGCTATGACTGACAACAATTACTCCAAAATCGGAAAAATCTAAAGCAAGAGAACTTAAAATCATTCTTATGAAAAGCCTTTGATAAAAACATCACGTTTATAACCTAAACAGAATTCATTTTCTATGGAACATTGATGAGAGTGTTTTTTTTTTTTTTGGCGCTGGGGGGTGGTCCGTTGAAGAGATCATATCTATCTATCCCAGAAAATATAAGAAACCATACACAGTGTTGCTTGCTCGTTGAATTGTACCCAGTCACAGAACCCCGATACCAGTCATCATCCATTGCCCAGAAAACCTGCAATTTTGGTCCACCAGTTCAGGCTTAAACAGTCAAATTATTAATTTGCATAAAAATAAAGGAATTTCGTCGCCTCCAGCAATATGCCATGAGGATTCGCTTGCCTTGCATGCCAATCCAACGAATGTACGTGAATCCACACCTTCAAAATCCAACCTGCAATAATCCAAGGAAAAATAATCTTTTTTTCATTCCTTTTGTTTTTCCATTAACAACTATTATAGATTGCTCCATACAGATCAAACATTAATGAACGAGCAAGAAAGACGGCAGCTTGATGAGGATAGCAGAAGTACTCACTCAACCCATCTCTTTCCCTTGCCTGGACGAGAAAGATCCTTTGGAGCGTCACGAACTCTCTTCTTGACCCTCGCAACATTGGTCTTATTAAACCTTCCGGTTCTTCTTAACCTAGGGCCAGGGACTCCACTCAGCGAACCAGTCCCATCTCCCAACCTCAGCAGCTCGTACTTCATCATCTTCCGCTTCTTGACATTCTTCCCTTCTCCAATCGAATCAGCCTCAAGATCCACTCGATCATCGTCTCCACCTTCCAACCCCTTCCCTTCCCGATCCACGGCAAGATTCGGCCGCGACTCGACACGCCGGCCCAACGAATCGTTGGACGATGGCCCGTCCACAGCTGGGCGAGGCTTCTTGGCCCTCCTATGGTACACAAGAACGGGTTTTCCGGCATTGCTCCTCTGGAACTCGCTCCTATCAAGATCGAGGGCCTTCTTGCGAACCTCCACGTCGCCTCCTCCTCCTTCCTCCTCTCTTTCGTCCATGAGCTTCCTGGCCTTGACCTTCTTAGACATTACGTTGGAGGATCCACTAGGGTTGATGCAGGGGGCGGCGGAGTAGACGTGGCCAAGGGGGAGGTATCGCATCGGGTGGTCGGCCTCCTCCTCCTCGTGGAGGAACTCCTCCATGGCCAGCGCCATTGGAATCGGAGAGAGAGGAGCTAGGGTTTGGGGGAGGGGGACCGCTAGGGTTTCAGGCGGAGGACAGAATTGTTGGAGAGAGGTGTATTTTTTTCCCCCAAAATCGCCGTTTTCCCGCCCCGTCTGTGATTTGGCGAGTAGGCCTCGCTTTGAGTCCGTGGGTATTATAGTCGGTGATGTCGGTGTGCTTCTCCGGGCGATGGTAAGCCCTCCGGCAAAATAATAATAAATTATAAACAAAAATGACTGCAAAAAAAAAAAAGAATTCGAAAGCAATCCCATGTAGAGTTGTGATGCGTGCGCAATTCTCTTGCGTGCAATGCATTGTCTTTGTCTGCTCCTGGCAGCACTAAAAATGAATTGAGCTTGGTTTTGAATGAAAGGGTGCGAGAGTATGAAATCTGTGAGATGAGTTTTGATGCATTGTACTTATATTCAGTAAAGAGGATTTTGTGCAGACAGTATATGTGAATACAATGAATGTGTCTAAGAGTGCCAATAAAGGAAGCATATTAAGATAATGGATCAGTAAGAGAGAATTGAATCTTTGGTCGATGTATGGAGGAATAACATTTATGAAAAGATTTGATAGAACACTAAAAGTAGAAAGATATTGAAATATTATGATATGGTACAATAGTGAGCAGTAAATTCTGAATCCATAGCAATTAGGGATAAGATTCATGAAGTTGTCTGTTGGAAGACCTGCTAATTTAGTTGTCTTAAAAATTGGATAGAAATTTGGAGAGGAGAGAGCCTAACTTTTGCAATTGTGATGAGGAAAAAGATTGCTATTGGCAATACTACAATAGATTAAGCCAATGGTGCCTTATGTTCTCTAGATGTGTACATTGATTGTTTTGTTTTGCCGCTAAATAGATCCAAAATTTATGCATTGTGAACAAAGAGTATCTTGGGCACATGGATCCATGGGATGCCCATTCACTCTGTTAACTGTTGTTCATAAGACTGTGGATAAGTTTTTATATGGCTTATGTACTTGGGGAAGCTTTAGTGCCAACAAAATTGTTACTGTTATCTCCTATGAAACCACCCTCATGGAACACTGTTTCAAGGTTGTCCATGATGTATCTAAAACAAGAAAAAAAAAATTATATGAGGGTTTTGCCAACTAAACCAAGAGTTCTGGTATGTTTAATCTATAATTGCCCCCTTGAAGCACTGTAAATGAGGTGAATGATCGAATTGCTTGATGGAAAGTGGAATTGGATGTACCATGTTCAACTTTTTTTGAAAACAAAAAAAAGAACAAAAACATGGCCAATGTTCTAGTAGAGGGTTGTGTGTGTCAAGGCGGATGCATATCGATGTATCGTTAGCCATAATTACTCTATTTACGCCTTTGGCCATCTTGCTATCTTTCACTTCTCTCCACCATTCCAGTTTGAGCATGCATAAATGCCTGTGGGGTTCTTAGATAGACATTGTCTTGTGCTCTGATTAACATATTTGAACGTATATTGCATAAAGAATATCATTTTAGACCAGAGCTTGGTCTTTTATCCAACTTTCCCTTAAAGTTGAACTGATTTCAATTTAAAAGAATCACAAGGATTGATGTAGATTGGATATACTTAGAAATTCTTTTACAATAGAAAATTTTAATAATCCGGTACCCTGCTTTTACCTTACTAGAGACAACTCAAGTATCAGAAAGAAAAGTGAATATTGGCTATGCTAAATTTTTAGCTTGAGAGGTGCATTTCAGATCTTTTGTTGATCATGATATTTTTCTGCTGGGGAAGATATGTTGGGCTTGCTTTGTACTTCCATGAGTAGGTGCTATAGAACATTCTTTTTCCAATGCTTTGTTTTTAGCCGGGGCTAAAATGAATTATGGACTTGATTTATAACTGTAGAAAGAATCATAATTCAATCATGTATCTAGTAAGTCCTCAGGGTGTTTAGCTTGCTGAAATGTTATATTCATATGAACATTCATTTATCTGGGTCATATTTTCTGATACATTGGTTGTACCAGCAGCATGTATGTATGCTGTCCAGAATACATTGATTGTGCATATTCTGAGTTCAAAGATTGGTAAAACAAAGAACTAGGTGATATGATTGGTTTCTCCAATGAACAAAATACACACTTCCAAAATCTCCACATCCTTCCAAATAATCTACATATTTTGAATGTAATCCAAGGAAAGAGTTTAGTTCAAGATCAAAATCGAAACAATATGCTTTGATGTTTAAAGCACCATTGCACTGTAATCTCTCTTTTCTTTTGGCTAGCATATTTTATCCAATCATTTGCCAACTAGAAGAATTTTGGGGAATCCTACCTCCAATGCATGTTGCTGATTTTTTACCCATCCTTCTGTCAGTTCTTTGAGCAAAAGGGTCAGGTGATATGGATATGTAGTTCCTCATGTTTCACAATTTCATCCATATGTGGAACCACAACCCATCTTTCCATCTCTTATTTTGTTACTAGGTAACAGACTTCATCCTATGAACTTATATAGATACTATACATGAGTTTTGAGCTTTTGAATGGATTCTTTTCAATTTTTTAATGCAATGCTGCAATTTATTTTTACTTCATAACTTTATTAAAATAATGATATAAAATGGTTTGTTTGGAGAATATATATTATCTTATTCCCCTTTCAGATCTTGGATAAGATATATCCAATTAGAACTTGTGGACAATGGTTGGAGGAAGATTCATGACTTTGGAAGTCATGTCAAGATTATCATGAATAGAATGTAATTTAGCTAGAAAGTACTTGAAGTGTTTTTGACTGTGCAATGCAGATACTAGGGGTTGCAAATCAGATCTGCTCACTTCTATAAATTATGCTTTATACTAATCAAGAGTCAAGACACATCCCTTGTTGCACAGGGCACATTGGTTTAGTCTAATGGTCCCTATTGCTTGCAGCACATAGCTGCAAGAAAGAGTTTCAAAAATAAAATAAAATAAGACCTAATATCTACCCTTCTCTTTTATATTTTTCTCATTTTGTTCCTCGTACTTATTCTATCGAAAATTAGCTTTTCCAATATCTTTTTATTCATTTTTTTCTTTTTGTGTATCTTTCATACATTTTCTATTTTTTATTCATATATTTTGTATATGCCTTATTTTTTATTTTTAAGTTTATTTTATTTGGATATATTTCTTATTTGTTTTTTATTTGTGCACTCTAATTCATGCTTTAGTTCTTTATATCGCTACTCATATTATCTATTTAAAGTACTTTAATGTTTATAATAAAAAGACTATATAAATAACTCGAGTGTTTATTAGCCTTTCAACTGGCATAATAAAGCTCAACCTATTAAAGATGATAATTAATCGAAACATGCAGATGTTAAAAAAATTGATTGACTATGAAGATGTGTCTCGCATATAGAATGTTGAAAAAAATTCTATTTTTTCAAAAGAGGAAAAGATTTAAAATTTAAAGAAAGCTATTTATGAGTGCTCGCCTGGCTCAATGTGGTGCGTGTACTTGCATGTGCAATGCGAGCATAGGCATGATGTGTGCATCATGCACGTCACGCACTGTTATTTTTGCACACTGGCTCTCTGCATAACATATTAATTATATGTTTCTTTCAACACATGAACATTACAAAACCCCAATGCTCCCAACCCATTATGGTCTTTATGGAGAGAGCCAATGGGATTTTCTAGAGGTTACCTAGACCAAGCCTATATTTAAGCCTTCTCTCTTATTTGTTCAGGATATGAGGGATGAGATACTCGATCACCTCTTCTTTTTATACAATTAAAGTGAAGTAATATCGGTCCTTACTCATGGTTTTAGTGAGATCCAATCTATCCAACAGGCCTTTGATTTATTAACAACAAAGTCCATTTCTAACCAAATAAGTTTTTCAAAAGATCTACTCTAGATGACTTGAAAAGAGAGGAAAGAATTTAATTTTTAGAATAAGAATGCTTAGCATCATCAAATAGTTAGATCAACAATGGTCCAAATTCAAGAATTCATCCTTTTCGAAGAAAAACATGTTGGTATGAACTCGAGTAGGATTTTGAATCTATGGGACAAAGGAACCAAATAGTTGCTTGGGATGATTTTGAAATGTAGTTATGTGAATACTATTTACTAAATTTGTATTTCAATGATCCATAAAAATTCATTAGTCTAAGATAAGCATGTTGAGCTTACACTAATTCTCATGTGGATTATCTACGATGCCCTTATATGTTTGGGTATTGTTCATAATTAGGTCCTTGAATATGATATCAGCTGAAATATTGAGTTCGTCCGTGTTGCTTATTTGTTGAGTACCAATGATTGATGTTCGATGGGACAGGGGTTGTCTTAGCTATTCTATGCCATTAGAGATTATAGAACTAGAATATGTGCGAGACCTTGGTTCACCCATCCATGGTCCTATTCATCTTGGATGCATATCAGTCGACACATGGACTGATACTACCAATCTTTGTTATTATTGGACCTATTTGGGTCAGTGACAACCCAAAGCTTAGCTTTGAGGAGGAGGAGGAGGATGCCATCACCCATGAAGACATCGTTCGAGGGATTTGAGCCTTCCCTCATGCTTCAACAAGTCAGTCCTATCCTCCGATTCCTTCTTTCCAATAGGTTAACCATCACCTTTGCTATAATGGCAAAGGGGATAAGCCCTACCCTTTAATTCCTCTCTCGAATGCCCAAGCGAGCAAGCCCCCTCCTAATCTTGATCACCTCACTCACCAATGCCACCCCCCAAATTCCTCTCAATTCTTGCTCATAATTTCCTTTCCTTCCCTCTATTTACATTGCCTCCTCCCTCCCAATCCATTACCTACGAAGTCCACGATTGTGGCCATCATCACCACCATCAACCTATGAAGGCCTTGCAAAATGGCCTCATTGCCATGGCCTTTCCTCTTACGATCATTCTTGTATTTTTTGATCAACAAGATAAAATAATTAAAAAATAAAATAAAAGAGAATCATGGATTTGAATTAAAATTATTAGGGTTATGATATGAGGAGCTTCCATCGTTATGTGGCAATTGATGGGAGGAGGGACTATGTCACTATAATAAAAATGACTTATTATGACGAATTAATTCATCGCAATACGTACGTACAAAAGTCAATGCAATAAGTTATTACAACGATAAAAAGTTCATCGCAATACGTCCTAAAATTATTGTAATAAGTTATTATCATAATAACTTGTTACTAATAATATATTACGGCAAAAATATATTATCATTATAACTTTTTTAAAAAATATATTTTTTAGAAAAACCTATTACGGCGAAATTACCATAATAGGCAGCTATTTACGATAAAATAGTTTTGCCGTAATAACTTATAACCTATTATGGCGAAAATGTTTCATCGTAATAGGCAACTATTACGGTGAAAATTCATCATAATAACTTGTAAATATTTTTGCTATTACGGCAAAAATTCATCATAATAACTTGTAAACATTTTCGCTGTAATAGGAAGCTTCGCCGTAATAGGAAGCTATTATGGCAAAATTAATTCACCATAATAACTTGTAAGGCTAACATTTTCGTTGTAATAGGCAGCTATTACTGCAAAATTAATTCATCGTAATAGGTTTTTATTTTAATTTTTTATTTTATACCTGTTGCAATAATTTAATATAATATTAAAGCAATGATATTAGAAATAATTTCTGCTTCAAATTTTTTACAAAAAAATAAATAAAAATTTTCATTCATTTCAATAAAATAATCATATACAATATTTTTAAAAATACATAATTAAAAAAAATACATATCACTAAGGGCACTATGGAAGAAATGGGGTCTGCTAGGATCTATTAGGAGCAAATCTAGGAACTAGCTGTCGCATATAAGTAGTGATCTCATTGGTCATCGCCTGTAGATCCTCGATGATCTTTTGTTGCTGAGTGATGATATCCTTTTGTTGACTCAATTGCTCTCGGCACTCACGTAGTTTCCTCGGCACTCATGTAACTCCTCCTTTAAGATGAAGAACTAACTATAGTTCTCGATGTACTCTTTGATAATGGATCCATCCCCTTTTATAATCAGATCTAAAACATAAAACCTTCTCAAAAGCAGCATCCTCACTGATTGGTTCTCCTGTGGAATCCTGTGAAGAAAGTCGCTTTACTAATTGTGCCTGCAATGAAAAGAAAACAAATTTAACATGTTAGTATAAAACATTACATTCAAAAATATTGTATTTTTAATTGATAAAACTTAGGTATCTTTAGCTTTTTCATTTATTCATTGATTCTTCTTTTTGTCAAAATGAAAAGTATTTCACATATGAAGTCTTGATGGCTCCTCTATCGTAACAGGATCTCTCTGAAAGGAAACAATAATAGTTTAAGACAATAAATTTTGTCAAAAAAAGATAATCATAATAAACAAAGAAGCAACAAGTTAAAATTATTTTTAGATTGCTCCTTTCTTCACCTAATATAACGTGCTACTCCTTATTGCATATCAAAAACATGATCTGTCAATGCTTAAAGAAATCAAAGTTCTGACACACAGAAAGGGCACAAGCAGGAAGGGAAGAAATTCAAGAGATGTTGTCGAGCAAATTGGCTTACTCTCACATCCGATGCATCAAGTTAGATCCAGCATTCATGCAATTTCTTAATAGAGAACTGATGCATATCCATTCAAATATTTTTTTGGAAAGAATGTCTACAAATACTAGAACAAATGAACTGGACTACAACTGATATTCTAGAATTAACATTTCAAATTGTAATGGTCTTGCAGCTAATGATATAATATCTAAAATCAAAATCTGAAACAATGAAAGAGCATGCCAATTAAGAGAGTTGCATTAGACATATATAACAGATCATGGTAGGAGCAATGGGGAAGTAAATTGGAGATATATAAGCCTATTAGGAGGGTTGCATTAGAGATATATTTTATACAACACCTCTTAATAGGCTTGCATGAGAGAAAAAAAAAAACTTCTTCCAGAAGAAGAAAAAAACAAAGAGCTTACCATTTGGATGGACGAAAGAGAAGGTGACGGAGAATGGCTAACGGCGAGTAGAGGGAGTAGAGCAACAGAACCCTAACGGCATGCCTGAGCTGGACTCGATCAATAGCGATCCAGGGAGAAGAGAAAGAGAGCGAGAACAACCGCAGGTTTCAAGGAAAGGGGGGAAAATTGCAGGTGGGAGCGCGGGTTTCAGGAAAAAGGGGGAAAATCTCGAGTGGGAGCGAGGGTTTCAAGAAAAAAAAAGGGAAGCTTCTATTCGCACCGCAAAAATTGCTCTCCTCAACCCCAAATTTTTAAAAGTTTCCAAATTCAGGGGTGTGGAGAGCAATTTTCTCTCTACACCACGCAAAAAAAAAATCCTAAACTACCCCTCTCCCTCACCCTACCCGGTCGCTCCCCTCCTCCTCTCTTTCCTCTTCCTCTTCCCTTCTCCTTCCCCTACTGGCAGCGGTGAGCGGCGGCAAGCATCAGGCTCTGGCTTCCCTTCCTCTTCGGCAGCGAGCGGCGACGGCGTCCAGCTCCGTTTCCTCCCGATGGTGAGCGGCGACGGCGGCTTCCCATCGGACAAGAGACAAAAAAAATGATAATAATTAAAAAAGGCCCCCAAATCAAACCACCCCTCCATCCTTCCCTCACCAACCTCATTGTCATATACATTCGTCCCTTTTCTTTTTTTTTTTCCATCATATTTTAAATTTTTTCTATTTGGCCTTCTTTGGCTAAACAAAGGCCCTCTATGTGGCCGAACAAAGGCCTCTGTTCGACCCTTATCGAATAGATGGCCTCTGTTCGGCCCATAAGAGCCAAACAATGATGGAAGGGGGTTTGTTTTGGATGAGGTGTGAAGATAAAATTTTGAGGGTATAATGGTTATTACATAATGGGGCAAATTGGGTATTTTATTTTAAGTGGGGGTTTGGAGAGTAATTGTTGTGGTGCAAATAGAATCTCCCAAAAAAAAGGAGAACGAGGGTTTCAAGAAAAAAAAGAGGGGGAAGAAGAGCTATTACCACGAAATTACTCTTTCGTCGTAATAGCTGGAAAAAAAATATTTTTTTAATAAAATCATCAACTATTTCAATGAAATTATAATTTCATCATTATAAATTAATTTATAATGATAAAATTACTCTTTCATTGTAATAGCTAAAAAAATATTTTTTTAATAAAATCATCAACTGTTACGATGAAATAATAATTTCATAGTTATAAATTAATTTATAACAATGAAATTATTCTTTCATCGTAATAGCTAAAAAAATATTTTTTTAATAAAATCATTAACTATTATGACAAAATTATTATTTCATCATAATAGCTAAAAACATGATTTTTTTAATAAAATCGTTAACTATTACGATGATAATTCATTTTGTCATTATAAATTAATGTATAACGACAAAATTATTATTTCATCGTAATAACTGAAAAAAATTATTTTTTCATAAAATCGTTAACTATTACGATGATAATTTATTTCATCGTTATAAATTAATGTATAACTATGAAATTATTATTTCATCATAATAACTAGAAAAAAATATTTTTTAATAAAATCATTAACTATTACGATGAAAATTTATTTCATCATTGTAAATTAATGTATAACGATGAAATTATTATTTCATCATAATAACTGTAAGAAAAATTATTTTTTTAATAAAATCATTACCTATTATGATGATAATTTATTTCGTCGTTGTAAATTAATGTATAACGATGAAATTATTATTTCATCGTAATAGCTGGAAAAAAATTATTTTTTTAATAAAAACATTACCTATTACGGTAATAGTTTATTTCATCATTATAAATTAATTTATAATGATAAAATAATAATTTCATCATAGTAGCTAACAATTAAAAATTTATTTTTTATAAAATTTTTGAAATAGATATATAATAATATTTTATAACGATGAAATGTATTTGCGTTGTAAAAAATATTTATTATGATAAAATTAATTTATTTTCACCGTTATAAGTAAACATATAGTGGCAAAATTTATATCATCGTAATAAATTTACCACAAATACATCTCTTTTTTGTAGTGTGTATCTAAATTAAGACTTCAATTATTGGGCCTATGAATTAAGACTTGAATTTACTTCATATTGATAAAAGCTTCACGATAAAGAATCCACCTTGTATCAATATTCTATTATTTGATCATCCATGTTCAACTTAGGGAAGGCAAACATGTGGGAAGTAGAAATAAAATAAAAATAAACCGATGGGATTAATAGATGCTAGATGGGGAAATGATAATGGGTCAATATTAGGAGGTACAAAAAAAATTGCTCATTCTAATGGTTTGAACTTTGATGCATACCTCAAAGGAGACGCGGCATTCTCTTCTTGGATCTCTTAAACTAAATATAAAACTATAAAATATATGCTATAAAATATGAACTACATGCCAACAAACAAAATTTCATAGAAAAACACAATTGAGTTATAGAGACATGTCCCCACAATTTTTTGCCAATTATTTAATTTTTCCTATTTTTAAATTTTTAGTAAAAACTAATTTAAAAATCACTATAATTATAAAAAATAATTGTACTTGCATTCAAATCATCTGAGTATGTACTTTGATTATTCTCAACTCTAAATTCACTATGCTCGATCTCAATACTTCAAATTTTAAACATTTATCTAATTAATAATTATTTTTGATAATTATTAAAATAATTGACATGCATCTAGATAATACATTTATATTGTCTAGACTTCTCCCAACCCTTGTTTGTATTTATTCATTTTCAAATTTATATATTTTACTAAAAATAAATGAAAAATTACTATACTTATAAAAAATAATTATTTATGTTTTCATATAACGATAGCAATAGAGCATGCAGAGATGGGAATTCTCTCCATCCCCACCAAAGAAATTAATCATCATCCCCACCTTATCTTCATGAAGAGGTTTTTTTTTCATCTTCATTCTCGTCCTATAGAGAATAATAATTTCTCGTCCCCACTCCAACTCCAACTCCATCCTATCACTTTATAATATATATAATTTTTTAGTAAAAATCATAAAATTAATAATATAGGTAAATAAATTTGAAGATAATGGGAGAGAGATTGGAGTTAAAAAATTATTAATATATACGAGGGTGCTTTAGTATATATATAAAAATATATAAAAGTATTATAATAAAATAGAGGTCAATAGAGCAAAACGAGGTGGGATGGGATAGGAATATACTTATTCTCATTCCCATTTCTAGAGACAAAATTAACCCCGGTCCCCATCCCCTGTTCTTACTTTTAAACCACCTAAGATAAATTCTCGACATATGTACCCCGCACAATAATCCATGCATCCTATATATTGAAAAAATTACATCAACATCACATAATTTCTTAGAGTAAAAATTATGATAACTAAAATTATTTTATATATTTTTACTAAATTAATGTTCAAGATAACTATCTTAATCAGTTAAGAGCTTATTGACAAGTAGTCTGTGAACCAATTATCTTCTTTTTTTTTATTTATTCTTCTTCTTCTTTTGTTAAAACACTCTTTGTTTTATCTTTTTTTCGCTTCATATCTTGTGTTAAATAAGGCTTGGTTTTTATAATGTTGGATCAAGGATGAAAACAACCATGCTTTCAATCAAAAATAAAATAAAATAAAATATTAACTACCCACAATATCTAAGAACTCAGCCTGAAAAAGTGGTTGAAGGCTATAAAAGTCAATTAAATTTTAAAATAAAACAATAATCCTTTCATCAGCAAAATGTTGGTCTTATTAAAAAAAGCTGCATCTCGTTCTGAAAAAGAATTGAGGCAGGGAAGTATAGCAATCAACCTTATATGGAAAAGATTAAAAAAGTCTAGTAAAATCTGATCGCTAATGCATTGTCCCATCTAAAATATTTTGTTGGAGTATTGAATAAAAAATGAGCCGAGACAGCAATCAAACCCCTCTCTAATGCTTTCTCCGGACTTCGGTGTATGAGTTAAGGGTCAAGCTCAGCTTCTTTTCCTACGTCTTGATGCTAATCCATCATCATTTCCCCCTCTAGCCTCCATTAGTCTCATTCGTCTAATATTATTTTATTTTCACTTTCCACTTGTTTGCAGCTCCCAAGCTGAACATTGATGATAAAATAATAGAATATCAATATAAGGCCGATTCTTCATTGTGAAGCTACCAAAAATACAAAAGTAAATTCAGATCTTAATTTATAGTCCTGGTAATTCAGGCCTTAATTAGATATATGGCCTCTCCTCTCATCGTATGCCATACGTTGAGGAAAGTTTCCTACATTATAATCTTAATAATTTTAATATGAATCCATGACCCTGTTTTATTTTATTTTTAAAATATTTTATTTTATTGATAAAAAATTACATGGATGATTACAAAAGAGACGGCCAAGGCAATGAAGCCATTCTGCAAAGGTTTTGTAGCTTGATGGTGATAATGATGGTGCCATAGTTATAGGCTCCACAGATGACAAATGGGGAGGGAAGAGGTGATACAATAAAAAGGAAGAAGAAAGGCTGAGGTTGCTTCTCCTGTTGTTATGGCGAAAGCGAGGACTAATCTACCAAAAAGCAGGAATTGAAAGGCGAGACTGGCCCATCAAAGCATAACAAGGAGGCTTGAATCCTTTGGATGGTATCTTCGTAAGAAGGGATGGGCATGGGCAGACTGGGCTGCCCAAGATCTAAAAATTTGAAAGAAAAAGGCTTGCTACACCACGTGCGATGATTGATGCATGATGTATGGACGTGCATATGTGCCAAAGATAGAAAAGATATTTTCATCGTTGGCGCATACGCTGCACGCGATACAGCAAGATTTTTCCAATTTGAAAGCTCAGGCCACAAATTTTAACTCCCTTGTTTCGATAAAAAAGGCTTTGTGCATCATGCGATACAGGAGACATGTGCACGTACATGATGATTGGTCATGCGGTTAGAACATTCTCGTTTTTTTTATGCTGTGCATCTAGCCACAAGCACGTGTATGCACATACAGATCAATAACCACACATGATGCATGCGTTTCTGTACCACATTTGGTGCAAAAAACTTTTCCTATTTGGATAAGCGGTGATGCCTGTGTGCTGGGCCGAGTGAATGTGGGGAAATTCTATTTGGCCCATGGATTTAGTTGAGGAGCCCCCACATTTTACTTTTTTTTTACTTAACAGCCCTCCTATTTTACTCAGTAGCCCCCCTAATTTTATAAAATTCCTAAACTACCCATTCTCCCTCCCGTCCCCCAAAAATTGCTATTTGGCCCCCCCTCCCCCTGCGTCCGATCGTTCCCTTGCTCGCGCTCACCTCACTCGCTCAAGGTGCTCCCCGACAGCGGCTTCCCCGGTAGCGGAGCATCCTCTCCAACACGTAAGGTAAGCTCTCTCTTCCTCCCTCCTTCCCTCCCTTCCTCTCCCTCCCTCCCTCCTCCCTCATTTCCTCACTCGATCTGTCCCCTTCAAGTTGTTGTTTTTTTTTAGCCAAGATCCCTCCCTCCCCGGCATCCGTATGTGTACGACGGCTCCGCCCCCTCTCTGCCACATCTTCCCCTTCCCCCATCTATCGTCCTAGCTCTGTTCGGCCCTGGTTGGCCGAACAGAGAACCTTTGTTTGGCCCTCCAGGGCCGAATAGATTGAATTCTGTTCAGCCCAGACCGAGCTGGGCCGAACAGAATTCAATCTATTCGGCCCTAGCTGGGCCGAATAGTTTTAATGAACATGTCTATTAAACATTCTATTCGGCCTAGCTCTGTTCGGCCGAGCTCGACCGAACAGAGTAATTAAATTATAAAATATAATTATAATAAAGTATATTATAATAATTATTATAATAATCAAGTATATTATAAAGTATATTATAATTTATAATATATAAAGTATATTATAATTATAATCAAATATATTATAAAGTATATATTAAAATATATTTTTTATAAAAATATATTATTTTGACATATTTTTATTTTACTGATGAATATTGCAATGTTCCAGATATGGATGCTGGCCCCTCACGAGTTAGACCCACAGCGTCTGCCAGGAGACGTAGAACCCAGGCGCCTGAGGTTATTGAGGTTCCTGAGGTTCCTGAGGATCTTGTTGCACCATCGCCCCCAGATGAGACAACAGACGAGGACATTCCAGCTATGGATGTTGATGATGATGAGGCGGATGGTCTTTGCCCAGGCTGTCTTGAGGATGACTCTGTCCTTAGGAGTTTCAGGACACATATTGCAGCCTCCATCTGGAGGCAATAGGTATTTGTTCGTTATTCTACCGTATTTTATTTAATGTATTATTTCGATGATGTTATGTGTTATTCATGTTATCCATTTATATTTCACAGGAACGGACTCCACTGAAGTGCATGAGCCATGCTGCCAAAGTAGGTGAGTGGCAGTGGTGGGCATCAGGGCAATCGAATAGGAGATTCAGGGATATAGTTCAGCAGTCGGGTCTTCTAGAGCTAGTGCATTGCTCTTATCGGTTCGCCGATAAGATTTTTGTCTCGGGCTTTGTAGAGAAATGGCAGCCCGAGACAAACACCTTCCATCTTTCATTTGGCGAGATGACAATCATGTTGGATGATGTTATCGCCATATTAGGGATTAGTGTCATGGGTGCCTCAGTATCCTTGTCTACAGATAGGATGAGTGATCGAGATGCTGAGGACCTACTAGTATAGCTATTGGATGTATCATGGGATGATGCGCGTCAGGAGGTTCTATTTGTCCGCGGTCAGTTTGTGAGGTTAGAGTGGCTGAAGAGTCATTTTCATAATGTATCAGATAGAGATAGCCACCGTAGGATAGACTGTGCAGCGCGAGCGTATTTGTTTTTTTTTTATTAGGGTGTACACTTTTTGTCGATAAGAGCAGGACCAGGTGCCTATAGCTTATCTTGCTCTGCTCTGGCATTTAGATAGAGTGAGCACATATGCCTGGGGTGCGGGTGCCTTGGCTCATTTATATTGGCAGTTGGAGATTGCATATAGGGCATCTGTTAGACAGATTAGTGGATATATAACGCTTCTCCATGCATGGATTTATGAGCATTTTCCCTTTCTCACTCCTCACCCAGCCCTAGACTATACTGATGCTAGGCCTCGCGTACACCGATGGACTCCCGGCACTCCACCCCGTTCTACGATGGACCATTTGGTGATTCTACGCGAGTCATTGGACATACTGAGGGCAGGTGAGGTATGTACCATAGGACCATGCATTTGTGTATTTATATAATTTGTCATACATTATCAAACTTATTACGATTTAATATATTGCAAGTAGTTTGGGATCCCCATCGTCTTATTCGGGATGATCGTCCATTTCTTGATATTGCATTCTTCAATGGATGCATGAAGTGCATGGATGTCGTAGAACCCTATCATCCTGAAAGGGTTTTACGATAATTCGGCAGGATACAGACGATCCCCGTGCGCCACTGGCCCTTGAGCGAGCTAGCAGAGGATCGACAGCAGCTTCGTACTGCATTCGGTACGTTTTCTATGAGCAGTTATGGAAGAGGTGGGAGGATCACCTGCTGAGCCCAGCGAGCAGGAGCCATCCGGTGACCCGTCCCTCAGATTGCATACCGGGATTTTTGGAGTGGTATTCTCGGATCACGCATCTAGCTGTTCACCCTCTGGAGAGCCGATCCAGTATCTACTCCCGATAATGTCCCGATGAAGCTGATGCTGACGTGCAAGGCCGGCATATTGCAGATGCGCTTGGCCTTTGCACTAGCATACTTGATATGGATCGGGAGGAGACTGCTGCGTCATAGGGGATGCACATGTACGATGTCATATCGCAGATTGCACATGTATTGCAGGGTCAGCATATCTCTATGGCTCAGCCTGTTCAGCCTGATGTTCCTGGCCCTAGTCATGCATCGCCACAGCAGTACAGGCGTCGACGATGGCGTGGTGGGGATCTCTGATGTACCTTATATATTTTGTATCTGTTAGCACATAGTGCATCTTTTTGTAAAAGACATTAAAATTTGAATGAAATTTTACTTCCTTTCTGCTCAATTTGAATGAAATTTTTTGAATTAATATAAATATGTCAAACATTATACAAAATTGATTGATGCAGGCAAAAGGGCATCTACAACTCAATAGTCTCGCTAATAATAACATCTGATGAGATCGTTTGTCTGAACTGGTGAATCCTAGATTCATATGAAGAAGCCCATCCGGAAACACAAGGTAAATGATGTTTTTGCCAATTGCTTGCTATTGGGGGAACGAAATGACCTGGTAACAGAAACACCTGCAAAATATATAAATTAGTAACCATAATGAATTATTAGTTATTTAAGCATGATTAAGAGTTGTTTAATTAATACCTCTACAAAATGATTGCCATTAACGAATGCCACTGCAATATCTTTGCGGGATAAAGGAGGAAGAGGCACTGATCGTAGAGGTAGGAATGTAAGATATTGTTGCAAGGAGAGGTGGTATAAGACAATGTTATAGCGGGACGCTATAACGTGCCCCATATCCGGCATAGTCATCCACCGATCAAAAGGTGGAGCATTATCAAAATATGATAATGCATGCTCAATCTCCTCAAACCTCCCTTCGACAGCAAATATAGCGCGATAGTGCTCTGAATGACTTTGCAAGTCATGTAATAAATCCTTCCTAATACGGAGCCAATCCTCCTCTCCAAATCCCAGCAAGTCAGCTATTGCTCTAAATTCACAGTTGCCGTCAGCTTTAACATCCTTGATATGTTGGATGAACGGCCTCAACCCATATGGATTTTGATCAATATAGATTGTTGGCTTATTATATGACCGAGGTCGCTGACGAGAAACCTACAAACCATTAATAAATAAATTAGATGGTAAACAATCGCTTTATAATAACAAATGGCACGGGGTCCGAAAGTTGCTGACATGTGTCGGCACGTACCGGCACGCGTCCGGCACGGGTTCCGAAAGTTGTTGACATATGTCGGCACGTACCAGCATGCATCCTGCACGAGGTTCGAAAGTTGTCGGCATGTGCCGGCATGTATCGGCATGCGTCCGGTACATACCAGCACGGGGTTCGGAAGTTGCCGGTATGCGTCGGCACGTACCGGCATGCGACCGGCATAGGGTCCAGAAGTTGCCAGCATGTGCCGGCACGTACCGGCACGCGTCCAGCACGGGGTCCAGAAGTTGTCGGCATGTGCTGATCCAGTATCTACTTCCTTCCTTAGTGAAAGAAATGCTTCGTACCTTTTTTCTTGGCTGCCTCTTTGGCACTTGCGTCATTAGTGGAGTGCTCGTACCAGGTGAATAACTATCTTGTCCTGAAAGAATCAACTCAAAGGTAGAAGGATCACGGTGGGTAGATGTATCATCCTTCAATGAAGCACGGCCGTGACCAAGTGAACGAGTGATCCTTTTGGCAGGTTCTTCAAGAGAAGTACTTTCTAGGCTAGTAATCTCTCTCAATTTTCTTAACATCTGCAATTGCGAAGACCCATCTAACTGTTTGAATTTTCGAGCAATTATATCTAACTCTGGTTCACAGCTCAGCTGAATACTTTGCACATTTGAAGCCGGCATCATATCAAGTTTTCTCCAATGAGGATCTATGCAATCCAAGATGTCTTTTCGGCCTTGCATGTGCACTTTCAGCCCTAAAAAAGTAAATAAAATTTAATAAAAGGAAGATAACAATTGCGTAATTAAATTATAAATTTCTTAAATTTATCAATTCCTTGTGATACCTATTAGTTGTCAAATTTCCGTAGTGCCTATATGCGTCCGTCCATGCTGCGATAAATCTTTCCTTGTACTTGCTCAGCCAAGTCTCTGACACGTACTGTAAAGCATCTGGGTAGGTAGCAAACTCTATCTGAAATTTTGTCCAGTGATCATGATACTCATCTTCTATGGTGGATAACACAGGTATATTCCAAGTCATTATAAACTTATCACATTTCTCCTTTATTTCAAATAACCTTTTGCACTGGGCCAAAACATTCCTACTAATATGCCATCTACATAGCAAATGTGTTGCCGTAGGAAATACCCTCTGAATTGCATTCAATAGAGCCAAGTCTCTATCTGTGACTATCACCTCAGATAGAGCATCATCGTCCATGACACTGCACAATCTCTCTAATGCCCATGTATAGTTATCTTCTCGCTCAGAGTTCATATACACAAAAGCAATAGAAAATGTCAGGTCAGTTGATGTCATCCTGATAATCTCTAAGAGAGGAAGACAATATCTATTCATCTTGTAAGTGCAATCCATTATCAACACACGAGGAAATGCACGTAACAAGTCTATACTGCCAGGGTGTGCCCAAAATAAGTCACACAACATCAGACTTAATACAATTCCTATGCCACTCAATGTACTTACACTCAGATAATTTACAAAGAAGATGTTGCATCTGAGATCTTCCAGCAATCTCTACAGCCTTGCACCTCTGCCGTGCATTGTAGATTGTCTTCATTGTCGTAACATTGAGGGCATCCCTTTGTTTCAAAGTAAATAATATGTCCTTAGGCCGAACCAAACTCTTGGACATCTCCACTAGCATTGTAGTCTCCTGCTTAGATAATCATCCCGCATATGAGTGCCCCTCGAGATGCTTTACAGCTGGATGATTGTGCATACCGCATATGACCATTAACATCCAATCATCTGCAATGTTCAATTTCTTCCCTCTTAAGACAAAAGGACATTCATACTTCTTAGTGCCACTGGCCCTGGTCTTTGATCTCTTTTCCTTGATGTGTTTACTTTTGCAAGCACCGCTCCTCTCGCAAAAAAAAATAATTCTTGGTTTTTTAACATTGCTGCCCAAATCGGATTTTTTAATAATAACAACAAATCCATTCCTCTTTCCGACTTCCAGACACCAATTACACATTTCTTCTCTACTTTTGAATATCTATAAAATAAATAGTACAATTTTAAACATTGCTCAGTCAAATAAAACGAAAATGAATGCAATTAAATTTTACCTCGTAAGTTGTAAATTCATTTGTGTAATCCATCACACAATCGGAGCCAATCACGCTGCATTCGGTCGAAGCATCGTCCTGTACGATCAAAAAGTAATTTTAAATCTTAATCATAATTAATCAAGCAATAAAAAGAGAATAAACATTTTGTTCGGCCACTCAGGGCCGAACAGTTCGGTAACGTGTGGCTGAACAGAAATCTTCTGTTCGGCCACACAGGGCCAAACAGAAGCAATCTTTCTTCCGAACAGAAGAAAGATTTCTTCTGTTCGGCACCAGTAGGCCGAACATATTTATGTTGTTCGGCCCTGTGTGGCCGAACAAAGCTCACCTGTTCAGCCACACAAGGCCAAACAACGCACGAACCGTGAAAAAAAAAATTTGACGATGGATCGCACGCACTATAACTTTTGCGACCGTAGCACCTTCATAAATTATTAATTACTTGTCCATTGCTTGATTTAAGATTGAAATCACTTCAATCAATGATCCAATGATAATCCGGAGTGAGGGAGGCGGGCTCTTGGGGGGGAGGGGGGGCGGCTATTTGGGGGACTCTTTTTTTTTTTTTGGGGGGGGGGGGGGTGGGCTATTTAGTAAGAGGGGATATTTTGGTCTAGGGGGGCAGGGGCTCTTGGGGGGGGGGGGGGGGGGCTGTTTAGTAAGAAGGTATATTTTGGTCTAAAAAATTTAGAGATAAAAATGTCATTTTATTAATTTAGGCCTTGGGGGCTCCTCAGCAATATTAACAGGCCAAATAGAAGCTCCCGTGAATGTGAGCCCTCTTGCCAGATTCGAAGGCAACGCCATGTAGGGTCGCGATTTCTGCGCAATTCCCATGCGTGCAATGCATTGTCTGCGTCTCTTCCGGGCAGCCCTTCAAATGAAATGAGCTACGTTTTGGATGAAAGGGTGTCAGAGTATGCATCTGAGACGAATTTTGATGAATTGTACTTGCATTCAGTTAAAAAGATTTGCGCAAACGTTTGATGTAAATGTAATGAATATGTGTTTAAACATCCCGTGTGTTACGGCAGTGTATTAAGTTGATGGATGGAGTAAGAAAGATATGAATCTTTCATCGACTGCATTGGGGAATAACATTTATGAATCCGAAAGATTTGATAGAAGACTAGAAGCGGTGAGACATCGAAATATCATAATGTGGATATTTACGTGATAAATATCAACGTGACTCATCCAGGGACGCTTGAACGCCGTTTAAAAACGCAGCATGCATGACAAGAGGCTAACCGATATAATATTAATTTACATGATAAATGATAAGCTAAAATGTACAACTGTATCATCATCACAAAACTCAGACATGGTAGATCATCCCGACCTCCAGAGTGGAAGCATGAGGGATGCTGACTGCATATCCCGGTCTCCTACTATTCCTCCTCAAAAAATCATACCCAACGTCGATGACCAGCCTCTTGAGCCAGCCTGAGCCACTCGTTGCCCTGACGTAGGAATGCCCAAGTATGAATGCCATTCCTGCTTCCCTTGCATCCATCAACTCCTGCAGCTCCTCCCTCACCCCGGCATCCATTTGTGGGCTCTCGGGCAGCAGGAACCTCACCTTTCTCCTTGTTGCAACCACAGGAGACTGAATCTCTCTAGAATCCGAAGGGCCGGCCACATCTGCAGGCTCCTCATCCTCCTCAGACGACAACCGGACTCCAGCTCCAACAACAGCCATTCTCTCTCCACCTTTTTCAGACTCTTCCGCCATTGCATTGGGCTCAGAAGCCCCTGACCTTATGAACTCAGCTATGCTGAAAACTAGGTCCTTCTCAAACTCCAGGTCGTCCTTGTGGACATCACGGTACCCATAGCGGACGATGCACCTATAGAGCCTGTATTCTTTGGGGCCAATCCGACCCACAAGGAACCGCTCCTCTGGCCGGACGAAAGGCACTTGAACTGACTTGATGCAGAGGAAGACGAGGACCTGATGCATCGTGGCATGCCATCAAAATTATTGTCATAAGCTTTACAATGAGAGAGGGAACGGTTAATCCCTTAGAAGAACAGAGATCAAGAAACAAGTCAAACATATGCATGCACTTGATGTATCTGAACGGTGGAAAGGCACACTAAGATAGCATACATACCTGGTGAAATGCAGGGAGGTTGGTGACGAAATGGGAGAAGATGGCCGGTATTCCTGACACAAGCTCAGTATGCACAAGGCCAATCCCTTTCACACGGACGATTCCAAGTGTAGGACCAAGGCTGAGGAGCCAGTTGATAGAAACCTTATTTTGGACATCAGACTCGTATTTCTTAAGGGTGCCATAGCGCCAGACGCACATGACGATCATGAAAATGAAGGAGAGGGCAATGGGTACCCAAGCCCCTTCTAAGAACTTGATAAGAGAGGTCGAGAAATAGAGCACTTCAATGGTGCCAAAGAAGAGAATGAAACATACAGCCAGAACGATGCTCTTATGCCAACACAAGACTATCACCAGGGACATCAAGCAGGTGGTGACCAGCATAACAGTTATAACAGCCAACCCTTTTCCAGGGAATAATAAGGAAAACCATATTAAATCCTAGCGATAAGAAATGGTTCAATTTGCAGATAAATAGTGACAGTGAAGCAACAGGGTTTTCATTCGAAATGCACTGCATATTCTTCTTATTTGCTTTTCTATGCAAAGATGGTGTAGAAGTGATGAGAAGTCCATGCAAGCATCCTCTTGGAAGGCACCATTCAATTACAAGAAATTTTAGTAAATCCATTGGCTTGATATCCAAATAACACATTACACAACACACAATAGAATACAAATATCTAACATCATCATGTACAAGCTTGACCACTTATCAGAATCGTCGTATCATGTGAAACGAGAACATCACAGTACCTGTTATCATAAATGGCACACTACACTGGTCTTTTGTTCATAAATCACTGAGACCAAGGGTCCAAGAGACTTGGACTTGATCATTTGTCTTTCTACAAATCCCAAAAGCGAACAATTGAAGATCTTGATAACCACAGATCTTTGAATATAGATAGTACAACAAATGGAAGCAAGAAATGAGCTAATATTTCCATATATTATTTTTTAAAAGCCAAAATTTTGTTGGCAAAGACATGATCATCATCAAATTTTTAAGATTGATTTGATTATGGCCATCAATAGGCCAAGCTTAAATTCCTAAAACCGACATTCAGCAAATCATCTAAATTGAATCAATGGATCAAATATGCAGCATATAATACGGAAGAATAGTTTCATAAATTTGATGTAGAAAAAGATTTAGGACAACAATGAAGAGGGCTTCGTTATAACTTATAAGTTGATTTCAAAAGAGACGGCTCAACCAGTAACAGTAGTTTCAAGTTTCAACTGAAGATTCAATGAAGATTTATATATTAAGGACAATTAGAATGGCATCTATTTCTGAAATTGGTTCCTTATCAAAAGACCCATAATTATCAAAATAGCAATGATTGCATGTATCCTTGTATGTGCTTGGGGCCACGTAATATGATATGTTAAAACAAAAGGGTCAAGCTCAAAACTCAAAAGTGAATAGCTGATTGTATCTACAATGTCATACCTGATGCATTGCCCATGCGCTTTGTGTCTCTGAAACCAACAGTTACAGCCAAGCACAACACCATTAAGATCCAATTGATCTCCGGGATGTATATTTGTCCATGTACTTTAGATGATGTGTGAATTATCTTTACTCTAGGAAAGCAGCCCAAAGCAGAGCACTGTTTGATGATGGAAAAAGTGCCAGTGATAATGGCTTGGCTTCCCACAACCGCTGCAAGTATAGCTATCACCAAAACTGGCCACCTTATCCGTTCTAACAAGATAAATTTCTAAATGTCAATATGCAGAAAGTTAAAATTATTATGCATATAATTCCTTGATCTCATTATATTATATTATAAGTACAAAAAAAGAAGTAGCTAGTGACTACCTGGTACAGACACATAGAATCCAATTCGATAGTCACTTTCAATAATATGATGTCTTGACAGATAAGCAGCTTGTCCCATATATGCTAGGATCAATGATGGATATACCACAGCAGTAAAAGCAATCTGCAGATGAGAATGGTTTATTCGAAAGAGCTAGGAAAGTATCCTTGACTGCAGAAAATATAATTAACAAGCAGATTGTGTGTGTGTGTGTGTGTAGGTGGGTGGTGGGGGTTAAATGGTCTCAACAAACATTCATTCCCCTTTAGATCTAAATGCATGACAATAGTAGTGGAAATCATTGATACAGTAGATAATTACAAGAAAAGTTATGATATACAGAATCCAATTCCCCAACTAAATACAAAACAACTAGCCTTGCAGCTCCAAAAATTTAGGAAAAGGATCATTGCCTATGGTCATAGATCCAGTATCTGGTTTGATAAGCTGTATCTCACATGGTTGTGTGATAGTGATGATTAGCAATCTAAAAGCTTATCTGAAGTCTCCAGGTTCTCACTTCATGCCCCATTAGCTCTGATAGCAAACATATAGATATGGAAATCCCAATATGGCGGGATGTCATGGCAAGAATTTATATTTAGCAGAATCCAATTTCCAACCAAATAAAGGAAACTGGCTTTGCAGCCCTAGAAGGTTGGGCTAGGGGCTGTTGCTTATGGTCACGTACATTATGAATCTGGTTTCATTAAGTTGTATAAAAAATCTGGTTATGCAATGCTGGTGATTAGAAATATAAAAATTCTCTTCTACTCTTTGATTTTCTGAATTAATTGTATATTTTTCTGATCATTCGCCAATATGTATATGTAACTTGGACTTGGATTTAGGTAAAAGACTGGCACGATCTGCTGTCAGATGGGCCAATCTTATGGAACAGTTCGTGGAAGGAATACAATATTTGAAAGATAGAAGACCATTGTGATTGGATGTATAAGTGACCTGTCATATAATTCTGTCATAACTTTGGAAAGATTTGAACTCAAAAGTTGCCCTATTAAGAATTCTTCCCTTGGTACTTCTCATCAGATCAGCCTAGAGATTCACATAAATAAATCATTGTTATATAAGAATGCAGATATGCACAAAGGAAATACAAGAGCTGCAAACATAAAAATTCAAGAAAAAATGTAATTCTAGGATAACTAGAATTTTGAACCAACAATGTCGTTCAGCAGATGCATCAAATACAGCATGCATATCCAGCTAACCACAGGGAGTTAAGATTCCTTAAATCTTTCTACTCATGTTTCTTACTTTTATTGATAACTGTGGGAAATGTCCTAGATCGGCAAACATAGCTTCAGAACCTGCAAGAATGAAAAAGCATTAGAATATGATATATGCAAAATGGACAGACAACCACAGCAAATAAGTCACGTTCACATACCTGTTATGCATAATAGGATTCCACCCAAGGACATCCAACCTCCCCTTTGAGTCTTTCTCAAGAACTTGTGCATGTAATAAGGAGAGAGTGCTTCATAAATATGTGGGTTCCAATGGAAAATGTTATAAACACCAATCATGCTGATGCATAGAAGCCAGGTAATGACAATTGGCGCAAACAGAAATCCCACCCGATGGGTACCATAATGTTGCAGAGAAAACAAGCAAACCAGTATAAGGCATGCAACAGGAACTTCCACATCTGCAGAATAATGGATGTTGAAAGATAAATATTAAATCATAACCTTATTTGTAGGTATAGCTCTGCACAGGAAAATCAAAAAAAGCAAGTGGACCTAAGGTCACAAATAATTCATATATAAACAACCGACCAGTAAGCAACAAATTTAAAACTCAGCCTGTTATTGGTCAGTAACTGAATGGCAATCAATAGCCAACCCCTAGCTAGTTTGGGATTAAAGCTTTGTTGTTGTTGTTGTTGTTGAACTGAATGGCAATCAACTATTCAGCATGCTAAGCAGCATATTATTTGTCTTATTACCATAAATTCACATATCATATACCATAAAACTAAAAGGTGTATATTTAAGTGAAACTACTATCTCCATGTTTTTATACTCAACTCAGCTGCTATAAGAAATGTATCATTGTATATTTAAGTGAAATGTCATCATGATTTGCAGCTTTGAAATGTCACTTGATACTTCAATTACTCCAAGCCATCTCACCAACCACCCTACTCACTGTCAATTGAGTGCATCGGCTAGTACTCTCATGATCAACCTAATATACTGACCTTGCCATCTTGAAGTTTGATGTTACGAAGCATTGCTACTTCTTGCTTACTTGGTCCACACAGTCACTACCATGATTTTGAAAATTTATATCTTGTTACTCATCACAACAAGAGACAATTCTAATGCCAGAGAACCAGTCATGCTCAAGTCAGCTTTATCTTCAATACTATCTCTTATCAGCTGCAGACCATCCTTGTTAACAGCATCACATTTTATTGGCTTCTGCTAGTCAATCAGCTTGGCTCTCTCTCTCTCTCTCTCTCTCACACATACACATATCTGGTCAATCAGATTTCCTTTTTTTGTTTCTGGTAAACAATCCTTTCGATTCTCTGTTTGCCATCCATGGCTATGCATACTCAAGCATCATCCTATCTCATCTGTTCAACTGTTCAACTTGATGCCTCAGCCACCTCGGATCAAATCGTTCTTCTACCCTTCCTGTTGTAATGGCTCTATTGAAAACACTCCCTTTCTTGATTACAATTCAACTAGCATACTTTGATGTTTCCATCCATATATTCTGCAACAGAGTCTCAGAACATGAGTCACCTTGGGATAGGATGGGTCATGATTGTAAGAGCAACCCATAGTTTTGTATGAGCATTACAACACATAATGGTTTAGCTTTTCATCCAAATGTGTTCTTCCAGAGCTTTAAAGAGATTACAAACAGACCGTCCCAACAGTGATTCATCAGAATAAAGAAGCCCCTAGTACAGATTTTTGAATCTAAAGTGACCTGCTTTCTTATACCAAGTGATGACCTGAGGATTCACCAATCAAACAGGTCAGCTTGTATGGAACCAAGGCCTGATGCATTACAATGTGAACAAATCTAACTTCATGCATATTTAATGTAAACAAACTTTACTGCATATATTTAATTCTACCAAGATGACTGAAAGAAATCAATAGAGTTGAGTGCAATCTCCATCTAAATGGAGATTTAAAAAATTGGTCCCAGGCTATAAATAATTTCTTTCTCTGGCCTAGAATCACCTAAAATGGTATGTCGTTAATTAGAGAACCAGGAAGTACGACTAGAGCATGAGAGTCCAGTGGGATCCCACACCAATCTTGGAATCTCTGTCTCAAATTGCTCCAACATAACCTATCTACACTCTTTGTTTGCATCAATGAAACCATGATTAATATGAATATAAAAGAAAACATCACCATGCTATATGAGCCACCAATATCATAAAAGAACCAAAAATTATGATCGTGAGACTCAGATCACTTGCAAAGGCTAACTGTTGATTGGCCAGCCTGTATTTTTCTGAGTGTACACCAACCTCTTTCATACGTTATAACTACTTATCTAAGAGACAGTATCGGAAGGTCAAAATTTACACTTCCCTTACATTTATGGTGCTCTCTTGACATTGAAAGCTCGACCCCGGAGACTGCCGAAAAAACTGCCAAGAGACTGATAGCATCATCAGTAAAGATTTCGCGAAGAAAAGAAAAGGGGAACGAAATTTAAGAAACCCAAAGACACCACCAGAAATAGCAGGGGTGAGGACACCATCTCCGATAACCATGCACGTCCCTATCAGCGCTAGAACCAGCAGGCACCGCTGCAGCACCTGGCGCTTCTCCAACATCCTCCTGACCCTCGACGCCGCCGACTCGGCGCCGCCCACCGCCTGGCCGCCACCGACGCCGTCCCCCTTCGTGTACGCTGAGAGCTCCTCGTCGGCGAGCTGGCCGTTGGGGAGGAAGCCGACGCGGGCGTGGCGGCAGAGCAGGGAGTAGAGCGCGAAGGTGCCGCCCTCGCCGTTGTCGTCGGCGCGGAGGACGATGAAGACGTACTTAAGGAGGGGGACGAGGGTGAGGGTCCAGAAGACGAAGGAGAGCACGCCGTAGATCTCCTCGTTCGTCTCCGAGTGCTGGATGTCCTCCGCGAAGGTGCTCTTGTACACGTACAGCGGCGACGTGCTCAGGTCCCCGTACACCACGCCGAGGGCCTGGTAGGCCAGAGTTAACACCGTCCTCCAAGAATCCCTCCTCTATCATCATTCAGCTCAACACATGTGAATCAAAAATCCTCGCTAGTGCAGCCAAAGACAAAGGAAAGAGAGGAGAAATCCAAGTTACCTTAGAGGGACTGGAGCAGAGGCCGCCCTCGAGATCCATGGAAAGTGGAGGGAGTCGTCTCAAGAACTTGGCGCATACATTGAATTTTTATCCAAGACTCTGTAGGAGGCCTGAAGAGAGAGAGAGAGAGTTGATTATGGGTTGGTAAGGGTAGGTGGGATTTTCGTGCTAAGAAGGGTCAAACGGGGTTCGGAGGATCATCCGGGGAGGGTGAGAATAAGACGAACAAGCCGTGAAGAGAGAGCGAGAGAGAGAGAGAGAGAGGGGTCCAACACAGTAATGAGGAGGGAGAGAGCGACTTGGTGGGATGTGCTGCAGTTTTGTCCTGACGGAATTTAGATGCGGTGATTATTTGCGTACAATCCGATTCACCTTTATTTCTCTTTCTTTTCCCTCTCTGCTGTCGCCTTGTGATTCTCTCCCTTGATCTTTTTTTCTCTCTCCGCCAGCTTCTTGTGCTCTTTTTCCTCTCAACCATTATCCGGTAATCACATAATTTATTTAAAATGACGTTGGAAAGGAAAGGAAGAGACAAATGGAAACGTACCTTAGTTTCATTTTACTGACAAAAGCTGAAGACTTGATGCGCTTGATCTATTATGTGGCATGCTACGTAAATTATATCAACCATGCCCAAAAATGAAGCCTGGGTTTGACTCCCACACGTGATTCACCTAGTTTACATGTTTGGTGACAGATGAGACCTGTCCAAAAACCCAAGATACGTGAAGTACCAACGCACCAACCAGATCAATATTTATCTCTTGGTATGGATATTTTAATCCCAATTTCTACCCGCAATTACCTTGCGCGTGGGTGTGTGCGCTTTTTTTAATCACCGGACAATTAAAATTAGGGAAATGCTATGATGCACTGGGAGATTCTATGATCATTCAGACATCAAAAATAGCCGATCATTTCTTGCTTCTTAATTGGCTGAATCATTTATGGTCTTGGATTTTTTTTAAAAAAAATTAGCGGCTAGAGAGCATAGTATTATGGGCTTAATTGGTTTCCTTAGTCCCCACAACTCGATGAGATCGTAATATAAGAATATAATTGATTTGATAAATAAAAATTAAAAATAATTATGATGATAGTTTCAATTATATGAATAAAGATATAATGATAAAAAATCATAATCTTATTTTTTATATGATGATAAAAATTTAACTTATTTTTAGCTTAATTAGGGTAAAATTTATAATTTCATTTTAATTGAACTTCAATATGTCATTCCTACACTACTTAATTGTGTCATCGTAAGATGAGGAATAAAATTGAATAACATTAATAATAGGCTTCTATCCTTTATGACCACGACTCCCTTTTCAAATCAGCATGAATGTGTTTATCTAAAATGTTCATCAAAGATGATTCGATCAAAAAAAAAAATTGATATATAATATAGATAAACAGTAGATGTCATTTAGTTCACCTATTATAGCAGCCATCAAATTACAGAAATAACAACTTCCTCTTATCTGGCTTTTTCTTTGTTAATCCCTTGTAATTATGATTCCATTTATTTAAATATCTAAATCAATTCAAAATAATAATATCCATACGATAACTGATGAAACACTGATTATTTTATTTCAAAAGAAATGAGCCGAAGACTCAAGACCAGCGTAATCTGCATTGAAAGAGAAAAGGGGTTGTTATAATTCATGATCTAACCCAAAAAATTAGCTAAAAAAATATTATTTTGATCCTTCATAAATATTTATAAAATAGGATCTATTCAATGCATAACTGATGTCAAATTAAATACTTACGGACATAAATTCTTACGCTCGCTTCTTCATTTAAATTTTAATATTTTTATATAAAATTTATTTGCAGTACTTTTAGTTTATATAGGTTATGAGTTGGATTCACTGTTATATCATTTGCTACAACATAAAGTCTCATCAAAAAATTTTAATATTTTTTTAATCTTATATAAATATTTTAAAAAATAATATATGTTTAAATTTTTTTTTTTTTTAAGATGATATTGGGAGCAGGGATGACGCTTGATACCAACGTTTTTGACGCGGGGTGCTTGCCACGAACTAGCATGACAGGTTGTTGCACTTCATGCTTTCTTCCAGGATTGTGAGGCACGGCGACGGCGAGTTGGTGATCCGAACGACCTACTTCGCAAAGTTGAGTCAAGGCGACAATGGCGTTAATAAAAGGGTTTTTTTTTTTCTTTCTTTCTTTCATGTTTTGTAGAGAGACGTCCAAAAGCTTTGCCCGTTTGCAATGAATTTAATAATACCGATATATAATTTCTTAGATGTAGCATAAAACTGTTGTTTGCGCTAAAAAAGGTTAATAATTTTCAATCTATTTTATTGTCTCATCGATAGCCATCATTACCTACATGTACCGCGCATAAAAGCTTGCTGTACTGAAATAATGGCATTTGTAGAATCTCACCAAACTTTCACCTATATAATGCATCGGAAGCAATTATATTAGGTAGTGTTTGATAGAAAAATATTATCCATAAATAAGTGTACGGGATAGAGTTTATCCTTTGGCTATCCCTAGGGATATCCCTTGGCTATTCCATTGATCATTTCAAATGCAAAAAGGTAAATCCATAGGATAACCTTTTTTTTACTCTTATTTGGAGGGATAATCAGCTATTCCTACATTTTCTAGGGAATAAATTGAGAGAATATCCCATGGTTAAGGTTAACCATGGATTATCCCTTTAGTTAACTTTATTCTCTGCTATCCCTTAGGTAGTGTTTGATAGCCTAAAAGCTATCCCTGGATAAATGTACGGGATAGCATTTATCCAGGGGATAGCTGAGGGAATAAGCATTTTTTTAAAATTATAAGTTTACCATCAAGGGATAACATTAGTTGTTCCTGGGTTCCATAGGGAATAAGTTCAAGGGATAACCCATGGTTAACCATGGGTTATCCCCTCTAGTTAAATTTTTTCAGACCTATCCCTTCTAGCTATAGCATTTGGGAATAAGGAGGGATATCCAGAGGATATCCTTCCTTATCCCCCATATCAACATTACCTTATAGTTATGGCTTTTGGGAATAAGAGGGGATATCCAAGGGATATCCCCTCTTATCCCCTATTTCAAACACTACATTAAGGTAGTGTTTGATAAAAAAAATATTATCCATGGATAAGTGTATGGAATAGAGTTTATTCCCTGGCTATCCCTAGGGATATCCCTTGTCTATCCCATTGATCATATCAAATGAAAAAAGGTAAATCCATAGGATAGCTTTTTTTTTTTACTCTTATTTGGAGGGATAACCAGCTATTCCTGCATTTTCTAGGGAATAAATTGAGGGGATATCCTATGGTTAACCATGGTTAACCATGGATTATTCCTTTGGTTAACTTTATTCCCAGCTATCCCTTATGTAGTGTTTGATAGGAAAAATATTATCCATGGATAAGTATACGTGATAGAGTTTATCCCCTGGCTATCCTTAGGGATATCCCTTGGCTATTCCATTGATCATATCAAATGCAAAAAGGTAAATCCATAGGATAACCTTTTTTTACTTTTATTTGGAGGGATAACCAGCTATTTCTACATTTTCTAGGAAATAAATTGAGGGGATATCCCATGGTTAACCATGGTTAACCATGGATTATCCCTTTGGTTAACTTTAGGTAGTGTTTGATAGAAAAAATATCTATGGATAAGTGTACGGGATAGAGTTTATCCCTTGGCTATCCCTAGAGATATTCCTTGGCTATCCCATTGACCATATCAAATGCAAAAAGGTAAATCCATAGGATAACTCTTTTTTACTCTTATTTGAAGGGATAACCAGCTATTCCTGCATTTCTTAGGTAGTGTTTGATATGGGGATAAGGAAGGATATCCCCTGGATATCCCTTCTTATTCCCAAATGCTATAGCTAGAAGGGATAGGTCTGAAAAATTTAACTATCCCTTGAACTTATTCCCTAGGGAACCCAGGAACAACTAATGTTATCCCTTGATGGCAAACTTGTAATTTTAAAAAATTGCTTATTCCCTCAGCTATCCCCTGGATAAATGCTATCCCGTACATTATCCAGGGATAGCTTTTAGGCTATCAAACACTACCTTAGGGAATAAATTGAGGGGATATCCCATGGTTAACCATGGTTAACCATAGATTATCTCTTTGGTTAACTTTATTCCAGCTATCCCTTATAGTTATAGCTTTTGGGAATAAGAGGGAATATCCAGGGGATATCCCCTCTTATCCCATATTTCAAACACTACCTTATTCTCTGCTATCCCTTATAATTATAGCTTTTGGGAATAAGAGGGGATATCCGGAGGAATATCCCCCGGATATCCCCTCTTATCCCCTATTTCAAACACTACCTTATAGTTATAGCTTTTGAGAATAAAAAGAGATATTCTTTGGATATCCCCTCTTATCCTCTATTTCAAACACTACCTAAAGCAATAATTTTCCTTGGCCAACGTGTTGTGGGTTCAAAAATTTTATTAGCTATTTAGAAAGGTTGGATTGAACTTAAATTTAGATTTGGAAAGCTTTTTACACATGCGGCCACGCATGCCCATAATATTTTTGTTCTTTCTTATACTACATGTATATATGATCAATCAGTATGTGCAATATGCAATATATGCTCCTACATCGCGCATGATGCAAAAAAAAATTTTCTTTAAATTTTAATTTAAATCAAGTGAAATCTAATTCTAGCAATTTGTTGATGCAGCTTAATCATTTTCATTCATCATTTTATAGGCTACTAGCTGAGTTTTGCAAAATTAAGATGTGGAATTCGGACAAGAACAAGTAAACGCTATCATTTCTTCTTGAAGATAGATATCTATACATTAATGATACAATTAGTTTATTTTACAAACAACCATTGCAAGCGCACTAACATAAAAATTTGACCGGCATTGTACTTAAAAAAAGAAGAAGTAAAACTCATACTTACCACATGAAACATGATTTATTCTAATAACAACGTTCTTTTTAGAAAATAAGCTTATATATATATTTTTCATTTAAATCCTTGCATTGTCATAAGATGAAAATCTAAAACCAATCATAGACACATGTTGTAATCTTTTCTTTTTGATATCACTTATAAAAATCGATGATCATGTTTAAAGGTATTATTTGAATTCTCTAAACCTTAAACATATTGTCAAGTGAAACTAAACACATAATCTCAAAGGCTCTTATATTTTATCTTAAAAGTTATCACAGTGTTTACTTGTTTATTTATTTATTCACTACACAGCCTAGCATAATTTATTGCGACACTGTTTAATCAAATATGGGATGACACAAGGCCATAAACCCGGTCCAAAAAGAGCTGGTAAGAGATTCAAGATTACATAATTATAATTTATTTAATTATATATTATTTTATTTTATGTTGAACCACATGCAGTGCAATCCATAGTGCATTGTGTCTCAGTTTAATAGATTATAAATGTAAAAGATGAAGCTTAATGAGAATTAGATGTTGAGCAGTATTCAAATAAGATAGTCATTGATCAACCGCTATTCCAAATAGATACACTGATTATAAAGATTTATGGAGGGGGGCAAAGGCAAGCAGGTGGAAAGGTTGGTTTGGAGTTGGCACGCTTATTTTGAGGGATGCGAAGGCTGCACAATTATTATTATTATTTTGATAAAGATAAATAATTATATTAGTTGAGTGCAAATCAATTCAAATATATCAGAAAATAATATTTGCTTTAATACAATTGATGTCATCATGTTTTCAGATCCAAAACCCGGAACGATAGATGACCGAGATCGCAACCCAATCTGCAAGCACGTTAGCTTTTCGATAGACATGCTAAATTTGGACTGAATGAATCTTTCGAATGATAGCCCAAATATCATAGAGTAAAGAGTTGGTAGGAATGTAATCATACAAGTCCTATCGAATCCAACAGATGATCGTAGTGAAATAGTCCTTTATAAGTAGGCAATGAGCATGGAGGATCCGGGTGATGTATGAAATACCTGTTCAGCCTGCGTAAAGCTTTGCCAGAGGAACTAAAAAGTTAAGAAGGTCAAAGCCATCAGTTACCAGTAAAATTTCATCAGTCCTACGAATAATAAAAGCTGAACCTACACTTTTTTTCTAAATACTTTTATCAATATTAATTTTAATACATCCTAAAGAAATAAGCTTTCAAGCTATAAAGATCATGTGTCAATTTGTTACCGGGGCTGCACACCTTTAATTAGTCATACGTTCAACTCATGAATTTTAATGCCCAAATTCTTATCACCAATGTTGCATGATAATGCTTGAGATCGTAGCAAAAGAGATGAAGAAGGTGATAAGTTGCAAACGACGAAAGATGATGCGGCTGAAGACAAGGACTTGGACAATATTGATGGAACGTCTCCAATAATACTGAAGAATATGCCAGAAGCTGTCAAAAAAAATAAAAAAAATAAAAACGTTCAGCGCCCAGGTCAATAAATAAGATATAAAAATGACCAAAGATAGTTCTTGCCACCGCTTGAAGGTATTATTTGGTCATTAGAATAAAGAGAGAGTGATGGTAGTACCCAAATGTTTCTTTTTTCTTAATAGATAATTTTTAAATTTAGTAATGAAACTTTCAGATCATCTCGATCATCACCATAAACTTTGTCATGATAGACTCAATATTTGAATAAGAAAGTACGGATGGTTAGAAATATATTTTTAGTTGATTTTTGTTGGTCGAATAAAAATTGTATTTGACTTGCCTCATTAGTGACATGCCTCTAACTGATTAATCGATCATTTTTCCTGCGTCGTTTGTCCAATGCTGCCATAGATGACGTCCAATAAGAAATGGATTGCAACATATTGCTAAGTTGGAGGCCAATCAAATTTGGCCTTGCACATCGAATAACTCCAAATAAATGAAGTAAAACTTAATATATTATTCCATGGGCCACCGTTGTCTTTAACAATCAAGCTCACGAAGGGGAAAAGAAACAAAAGCCTAACAAGCCATCACCAAAAATCACGACTCCAGCCATATAATGCTGAGTACGTCATCTTGTTGATTTGTGTCTTGTCTGCATTACTTTGTAGATGAAGGTTCAGAATTCTAATTTCTTATTATCTTGAAAGAATAGATCATGTTTTTAGTAACGCATTTGAAAGAACGACTGTTCTTATAACAAAAAATGTGCTATTGAAACATCACTCCATCTCCTAACATTTGACGGTCCAAATTTACAAAAGATATTAATAATAGCTGGTGATGCTTTATCATCTTGAGCGAATGTACTGTGAGTTTGTCGAGGAAGCTTTGTCTCCACAGCAAAAGGTTTCAGGAGCTAAAAATTTCGACGAAGACCTTTCAACGCTCAAGTTAGTGATTAGAATGACAGTCGTGAACTTAAGAAAGCTCGAAAGATAGAGTTGGAAAGATGTGAAAATTCTCTAAGTGTCCGAGTGTTCATACTTTGGTTAGGGTCCCTCTTACCCGTTCTATTGATGCTCGAAGTTTGAGAAACTTGCCTGGGAAGCTTGGAATGTCATGATGAGCCACAACTTTGTAAATGGAATGTCAGAATTAGTGGGATTTATCCCATTTAAACTGGATGATTAGTACTTTATGGCAGATAACTTTTTGGGTTTATCTTGATCAGGGTCATTAAAACTTCGTGATGAATCATGACTTTTTAGGCCTGTGTTAGAACTAATGGGGCTTGTCTTATTAGACACATATGGGCCAAAGTCGGCTGATAGGCCTGACCTTGGTCAGAAGCGAAGGCTTACCTGTGAAGCTGAAGTGGGGCCCAAAGATGGAAATTTCTATTTGCATAGCTCGAATTGCTCAGTGTACCCTCCAATTTTTTTTAAAAAAAATCCTAAACTATTCTTAGCACCCCGTCTTCTTCCCCCCTCCTTTTTCGGCACCGATGCCTCCTCCTCTCTCCTCTCCCCTCTCTGGCATCGCCCCCCACCCCTCCCCCCGGCCTCCATCTTCTCCCTCTCATCCCCGGCGTCGCCCTCCACGTGGTATTAAAGAGAGAGAGAGAGAGAGCGAGCGCGAGAGATCATGATGAAATGAAAGAGATCGAGAAGAGAGGGAGAGATAAAGTGGCACTTATAAATTTCAAGTCAGTCCCAGGCGTCTCTTCACTTTCTTCCCATGGCGTCTCCCTTCCCATGGATCCGCTTCACGTCGTCCTCTTCACGTCTTGGCTGAGCGTTTTCCCTAGCTTCACATCTTCTTCATGTCTTCAGTTCATGGGAATCCCACGTGGAATCTCACATGGAATTAGAGAGAGAGAATGAAAGAGATCGAGAAGAGAGGAAGAGATAAAGCAGCACTTACAAATTTCAAGTCAGTCCGGGCGTCTCTTCACCTTCTTCCCATGGCGTCTCCCTTCCCGTGGATCCACTTCATGTCATCCTCTTCACGTTTTCACATCCTCTTCACGTCTTCAGTTCCTGAGAGGGGGGGGGGAAAGAGAGGCGGGTGCTAAGGGTAGTTTAGGATTTTAAAAAAAATGAAGGGGTACACTGAGCAATCCGAGCGGTGCAAATAGAAATTTTCCAAAGATGAGGTCACTTTAGGACCGGAACCGCCTAGGAGCTGAAGCAGCTTAGGAGCCAGGGTCGTCTAGGAGCTGGGGCCGTATAGGAGCTGGAGCCGCCTAGAGCTGGGGCCGCCTGAGAACCGGGGCCGCCTAGGAGCTCGGGTCGCCTGAGAACCAAGGCCACCTTGGAGCCGGGGCCGTCTGAGAACTGAGGCCACCCAAGAGCCAGGGCTGCTTGAGAACCGGGGCCGCCTAGGAGTTAGGGCTGCCTTGGAGTCGACTTCCGTCGTTGGGTAATTTTGTCCATTAACCTACATGTGGCATTTATCAACCACATCATATGCCCTCCCGCTTATGAGTCTTGACGTTCATGCATGTAGTACTTGTCAAGAGAAAGGAGCACAAAATCTCTTATTTTTGTGGGCCTTACATGCCATAAATTAGCGAAGGTGAGCACGTACCCCCAAGGAAGTAAAGTCTCTTTGAAGTCTTCTCATCACTTAAGGGACAACATCAGAAGCGATATGATCTGCAAAGAGATTGAGAAAAATACCCCTCGATCAATGAAAAAGGTGGAGCGCCATTATTGGATTGTTATCCGTGTCCCATCATTGGGCACGGATTGTGCCCCTCAAGCGTCACCAAGGTGTTGTATCTCGAATAGCGAAGAGTTTTTAGACAGTTGAATGCTATCTCCATCTATGAGTCCCCACGTGGCACTATAGTGGGCAAGATGTTTCAAAAATTATGTATAAAAATCATCTCGCCTATCCTTTTGAGCTCCTCACGCCTCCACTATCTTCTATGTGCCCTCTTCGCCTTCTGAATCTCGAGTTCTCGCTTCTATCCCTTTGATCTTCAGGTCAGTCATTTTCACTCTCTTTGTTCTTTTCTTTCCATGGATACTAACTTCCGTAGAAAAAGTAAGAGTCCCATGATCGAACCTTCCAAGGATGAAATCCTCCAGGAATGGTATCGGGCTCCTAGTGGCATTTTCATCCGCGATCGTCCGAAATAGTAGCCCAAACACTATCTAGGGTTTCACCTCCACCACCTAGGGTTTTGATGCAGAACAAGGGCAGGGGGTGATTATACAATCAGTGAACTGATGAAAATTAATTTTTTTAGGTATTTTAGAAGATGGCTAATTCACCAAAATTAAGAGAAAGAGTAAGAGGGCAGATTATGTAATGTAAAAAGTAACGGTTCAGGAACAGAACTTTTAGAAAATAAAGAAGTGTACCATAAAAGTCTAGAATTGAGAAACTCCAGGAAAGACATGTTCGTAAACATTTACAAAATCAGAATCATAGAGTAGGGGAAAAGTTGATTTACTCGACGATGATGCGCTCCGAATGTTGGTGGAAGATCTCTCGCTAGTAGGCAGGATTTCTGGATAAGAAAACTATCTTCCATGTGAGGTTCCTTGATCTTGATTTAGTGGCAAAGAAGGCATCCTCGGCTTTGGAGATGAATCCAGAGAGCGGCGGTAGCTTTCGAGAGAGATGGCGGCGGCTTTGGAAATAAATCAAGAGAGGGGCGGTAGTTTTGAAGAGAGAGGACTGTGGTTTTGGAAATAAGTCAAAAGAGGGTGATTGTTTTGGAATGAAGGGAGGGCGACGACTAGGGTTCCAAGTATGGATGCCTAAAATTTAGGGGGATGGTCGGTTATGGTAGTATGAGGATTAGGGTTTCTTTGATGGACTTGGTAGAGAAGATGGACTAGATTAGGGTTTGGTAGTAAGAACACTTTGGCCTCACACCTAGCTCCCTCACAGAGGATCAATTGCTCAAAGCAATGGAAATCTTCGGCCTCACACCTAACTTCCTCACGGAGGATAAATTGCTCAAAGTAATAAAAATCTTCGGCCTCATGCCTAACTTCCTCACAGAGGATCAATTGCTCAGGGCAACGAAAATAGAACTTGAAAATAATTTTTCATATATTCATCTTCTGTTCTTTCATCGTTTCAAGATAAGGATTTCTAGACCTCTTGTTGGTCCAGATAGCAACCCAAGAGGGGGGGTGAATTGGATTTTTCAAAAATTTAAACTCTTTTGAAAGATAACCCCCAGCGGAAATAAAACTTAGATTCACACAAATTAAAACTGAACAAGCACAAATAGAGAGTTGAAGATAAAGAGACAATCACGGCAAACACAAGATTTTATAGTGGTTCGGTGTACCTACACCTACGTCCACTCCCAAGTACCTCTTGGGTCCACACTATAATCAAACTGATTACAGCAGAGTTGTTTTGCAAGCTCACAACTCAACTTGTTGTTTTCCGGGTGCACAACGAACCCAGCTGGTTTTCAAGGCTCACCAGCACAAAACCTATCACCACAAGCTAATGCTTGCACAAGGCTAACAGCCTCAACTGAATCAATCACCAGATTGACCCAGCAAACAATATTTGTTTTTACAAGATAAACAGCTCCTCCAATGAGCAAATATACAATAATGAAACAATAATAAGAGGATAGGAATCAAAGCCTGATTCGCAGATCTTGGTGGCTTCTTCCTTCTCTTCCTTTGAATGGATCTTCCTTCAAGATGCTCTTGAGACTCAGAAGATCAGAAAACTAGGGCTTCTTTCTTCTCTTGAGATTTCTTCGAAATAGAACAGCAAAGCTTGGAATCTCTCTCTCTTCTTTTGGGGAATCAGTATGATCTTTCCTTACAAGTTTTCCCTCTTTTCTTTTCTGATAGATCTCAAAGATTTTCTCTATTCTTTTCTTTTTGCCTCTTCTTGTCTCTTCTTTTGGGATGCAACAAACCCTCTTCTTATAGATCCCGATTAATCCATAAATAGTTTGAAACTATCCGTTAGAAGCAAGTGTAAGAAGGATTAGATCCATAAATAACAATAGCCGTTGGGATTAAAATAGATAAAGATAAAGTTTAGAGTCGTTCTGACAGTTCTGGAGCGTGTCTGACATTCTGGAGTCGGCTCTAACTTTTCTGGAGTCGGCTCTAACTCGAAATTCTTTAATCCGCTCGATCTGGAGTCGTCTCTGACTTTTCTGGGGTCGACACAAAATTCTTCTGGAGTCGACTCTAACAGTCTGGGAGTCGACTCTAAGTCGTGGCCTGAAAATCCATCGTTCTGTTTTCTGATAGAGTCGGCTCTAACAGTCCCGGAGTCGACTCTAAGTCTGCCATTTTCCGGAGTCGGCTCTGCGATTCCATGTGTCGACTCTAATGTCTGCAATCTTACCTTGACATTAGATTCGAACCAGAACTTGATTTGACTCTTGATTTTGATCATCAAATAGACTTATAATCTGAAAAACTTAATCAAAATCATTAGTAACTTCAAATGTTATACTCAAATAGTTTTGTTAATCATCAAAATCCTCAATTGGGTCAACAATCTCCCCCTTTTTGATGATGACAAAAACTTTGAGTATATGCATTAAAAATTCATTTGAATTGAGAATTATAGACATTGTTAAAGCTTAGAGACTTCCTAATAGAGAATTTGATGCCAATATTCAAAATGAATAAAAAGAAAATCATCAATCAAGATGATTTAACTTTTATATGGAGAAATTATTAAGCTCCCCCTGCATTGAATAACTCCCCCTATGAAGATAAATTTTTTTAAATTCAAAATTTCTCTCTTTTTTTCTCTTTTTCTTTTCTTATATTCTTCTTTTTTTTTCTTTATGCATATACACTTATCTCTCCCCCTTTTTTGTTATCAACAATAAGGTGAGTTTAAAGCAATAAAGAATGTTATCAGAGCGGGTTGTTGGTTCAATAAACATAAAGATAGTAAACTCATTCATTGAATTCAATCAATCAATCATAGACAAATTTGAAATAAAAGTGTAATTGTATTCCAAAGCAAGATTCATTACATGTATTTCAAAATGACATATATGTAAATCCTAGATACATGCTAAGAAAGCAAGAAAGCAAGAAATCCTAAGATACAACCTAGGATAGGATATCAAAATCAAATATGCTTATACACAATTTTCTTTAAATGTCCAATCATTTCCATAACATCATCTTTTTGAGTCTTCTTAAAACTTTCAAGACAAGCTTCAATTTGAGAGACGGCGAGGTCGATATCTTTCTTTAGTTGACTGGTAGCATGAAGATAAGTTCCAGAACCGTCTGCAATGCCTTCCATCCTTTCAAAAATCTTATGAAGATCAGTGCTAAAGGATTCGACGGAATTGCTAATGGAAAAAGAAATCATGTCAAGTCTTGAATTATCTCATCCTTTAACTTGATTGAACTCCTCTCTTAATTTACACATATCATTTGTCCTTTGACTGTCATACTCAGCCAGTAAAGCTCTGAGCTGACCTATTTGCTCCTCAGAAAATCTTTCAGATGCCAATGCTGACTGATGTGGAGGTGAGAGCTAGGTCCAGCTTCTGAGGGTCCAGCAGATGGTCCAGCAGATGGTCCAGCAGAAGGTCCAGCAGATGGTTCAGGAATGTCTTCTCTCCTCTGACTTCCTCAACTCTAACCTCTTCAGCTCTGGCCTCATGTCCTCTTTTTATCCAATTTCCATTTTCTTTTCTAAAGCCCATCCGGTGAATTGTAGAGACACTATAGTAATCTGTATGTCTTAATTTTCTTAGTGGCTCATTGTCCATTATAAGTACACCTTGGCTTCTGAATACCAATGTCAAAACCATACCATATGGCAATGTAGATCTCTTCTTAGTAGCTGCCTCCGCCATATAGCCTATCATCATACCAGCAAGATTGACAGGTCTACCAGTGAGAATGCAGTCCATCAATAAGATGTCTCGCTCCGAGACATATTCAAACCTTCCGATTTTAGGAAATAAAATTCTTCCACAGATATTGTGAAGTAATCTGAGTTCCAAATTAAGTTGATTTGCCAAGATTTCCTCAAACTCAGAAACTTCTCTCCCTAACATCCTTGATAGGGCACCTCCTCTATCTTCATGTTGATATTCAACTAAGCCAACGGTAGGCATTTCCAATAGATTTCCAAGGGTTTCGCTGTGATGATTACTTTAGTTCCTCTTACAACACTCACTAAGCCTCCCTCTCCTCTACATAAATCATTATAAAATTCTCTCACTAGGGCAGGGTAAGTAGGGATATCCAAAGAACAGACCTTCTCCCATCCCATTTCTTTCAACAACGCCCAATAGCAAAGCCCTCCGAAACAAAAAGTTAAAATCTACTTTTCTTCCGGTAGTAATGGCCTTACCCGCTAATTGGTCAACTCGTGGAGAAGATGGTGAGGGTGGAGAGTCATCTTGAGTGGCAGATGAAGAAGATGACGAAGGTTGCCTCCGATTTGAACGGCGCTTCGTCGGAACAGTCGAACCACCAATGATAGCACGCCTTTTGGGAGCCATGGATTCGATTGGAATGAGTAATCAGGATTTGAGGATTTGGAGGGTTGGAATCAGTTTGGAACAGTTTGGAAAAGGTTTAGGAGACGATAGGTTTCGTTTGGGGTCGACTCCGCCCTTTTTATTTTGACCTAGTTCCACTTAGAGTCGACTCCCGAAAATGAGGTGTCGGCTCCGAACCAGAGAATCTGTCAGCGCCCGAATTAGAGTCGGCTCTACAGAAGCCAGAGTCGGCTCTAATTGCCCAGACAGAACATCAAAATATGAAGGTGTCGACTCCACAAACTGCAGGTGTCGACTCCACAATAGTTTCAGAGAAAAATTCAAATTTCAAGGATCTGAAACTAATCAAATTAATCATCAAACTCTAGATAAGTGTTCCTTAACAATTGGGGAAACAATGAATCAAATTTCTAGATAAATTTCCTTATTGGTCATAGAGGATTTTCAAGAAATTAATGAAGTCTAGATAGTTGTTGTCCTTAAGAGTTTCAGAAAATCATTCTAAAGGATCACAAACTCCTAATTCTCCTCTAAGATAGCAAATCTTTCCTCACTCAAAGGTTTGGTAAAAATATCAGCTAATTGATCATTAGTATTAACATATTCAAGACAAACATCTTTGTTAGTTACATGTTCTCTAATAAAGTGATGTCTAATTTCAATGTGTTTAGTTCTTGAATGTTGAATTGGATTTTTAGTTAGATTAATAGCACTAGTATTATCACATTTAATAGGAATTTTATCAAGTGTGATACCATAATCTTCAAGTTGTCGCTTAATCCAAAGGATTTGAGCACAGCAACTTCCAGCTGCAACATACTCTGCCTCAGCAGTGGATAATGCAACCGAATTTTGCTTCTTGCTAAACCAAGAGATTAAGTTACTTCCTAAAAGTTGGCATGCCCCACTTGTACTCTTTCTATCTAATTTACAACCAGCATAGTCAGAATCAGAATAAGCAATCAATTTTAAGGTTGAGTCTCTAGAATACCATAATCCTACATTTTTAGTTCCATTTAAGTATCTAAAGATTCTTTTAACAGCAAGTAAATGTGATTCCTTAGGATTAGATTGATATCTTGCACATAAGCAAACAGAAAACATGATATCTGGCCTACTTGCAGTTAGGTAAAGAAGTGATCCAATCATACCTCTGTAATGCTTCTGATCTACTTTCTTACCTTCTTCATCCTTGTCCAGCTTGCATGAGGGACTCATTGGCGTACCAAGAGGTTTAGCAGATTCCATACCAAATTTCTTGAGTATTTCCTTTGTGTACTTTGTTTGGTTAATGAAAATTCCCGCTTTCTCTTGTTTGATTTGAAGTCCAAGGAAGAAGTTTAGTTCTCCCATCATGCTCATCTCGAATTCTCCCTGCATTAGCTTAGCAAATTCTTGACAAAGGAGATTGTTAGTAGCACCAAATATAATGTCATCAACATAAATTTGAACGATTAATAAATCCTTTCTTTTCTTTTCAAAAACAAGGTTTTATCAACATTTCCTCTAGAAAAGTCATTTTCAATTAAAAATTTACTTAATCTATCATACCAAGCTCTAGGTGCTTGCTTTAAACCATAAAGTGCTTTGTGTAGTTTGAAGACGTGGTTTGGAAATTCATGATCTTCAAAACCAGGAGGTTGTTCAACATAAACTTCCTCATTTATAAAACCATTTAGAAATGCACTTTTAACATCCATTTGAAATAAGTTGAAATTCATATGACATGCAAATGCAAGTAGTAGCCTAATGGCTTCTAATCTAGCAACAGGTGCAAAAGTTTCATCAAAATCTATACCTTCTTCTTGATTATATCCTTTTGCAACTAATCTAGCTTATTTCTAATTACCAATCCATTTTCATCTAATTTATTTCTAAAAACCCATTTAGATCCTATTATAGGGTGGTTTTTAGGTCTATCACTAGGGTCCAGACTTGATTCCTAGTGAATTGGTTTAACTCTTCCTGCATTGCTAACATCCAATAACTATCTTTCTCAGCTTCCTCTATAGTTTTAGGTTCTATATGAGATACAAATGCAAGATGATTATTGATATCTCTCATTGATGATCTAGTCCTTACACCTTGAGATGGATCACCTATGATTAGGTCCTTAGGATGACCATAAGCATATCTCCAATCTCTAGGTAGATCTTTATCATTTGAGCAATATCAATACCATCATCCTTAGGTGAGTCATCATCCTTAACTTCAGGTTCTTGATCTGAAGATACATTTAATTTTTCAATATCTCTTTCAATCAAAGATGTATCTTCCTCATCATCAATTTTATCTGAACTTGATGCTAAAGACTCATCAAACACTATATGAATGGATTCTTCTACAACTAAGCTTTCTTATTAAATACTCTATATGCTTTGCTAGATGTAGAATATCCTAGAAAGATACCTTCATCAGACTTTGCATCAAACTTCCCAAGATTATCCTTACCATTGTTATGAATAAAACATTTACAACCAAATGCATGAAAATAACTTAAATTTGGTTTCCTATTGTGCCATAGTTCATAGGGAGTTTTCTTAAGGATAGGTCTAATTAGGGCTCTATTTAGATGTAACATGCTGTGTTTATAGCTTCCGCCCAAAAATATTTTGGAAGTTGGCTTTCACATAGCATGGTACGGGCCATGTCTTCTAAAGTCCTATTCTTTCTTTCTACAACTCCATTTTGTTGTGGTGTTCTAGGTGCAGAAAAGTTATGATGTATGCCTTTTTCAAAACAGAATTTTTCAAATAAGTGATTTTCAAATTCAGTTCCATGATCACTTCTAATAGACACTATGGTAGTGTTTTTCTCATTAGTGACTTTCTTAACAAATTTCATGAATATTGAGAAAGTCTCATCTTTGTGAGCCAAAAATATTACCCAAGTGAATCTAGAGTAATCATCTACTATCACTAGACCATATTTCTTTCCTCCTAGACTTGTGGTTCTAGTAGGTCCAAAAAGGTCCATGTGTAGTAGCTCTAGTGGCCTAGTAGTTGAAACAACATTCTTAGATTTGAAAGAAGTTCTTGTTTGTTTTCCAAATTGACATGCATCACATATTCGATTATTTTCAAAATTTAAGCTAGGAATACCTTTAACTAAATCCATTTTCAATAATTTAGAAATTAGGTGTGTGCTTGCATGACCTAATCTACGGTGCCATAGCCAACCAATCTCATTCATCTTAGCATTATTAGCAACTAAGCAATGATTACTTGGAGATAAATTACTCAAATCAATTAAGTACACATTGCCATAGCGTTTACCAACAAGAATAATGCTGTTATCAATGGGATTAGTAACAGTGCAAACAGAAGCTTCAAAGGAAACCTTGAAACCTTTGTCACACAGTTGGCTAATACTTATCAGATTATGTTTAAGTCCATCACATATAAAACATTATCAATATGAGTAGATGGAGTAATTTGAATCTTACCAATACCCATGATATGGCCTTGACCATTATCACCAAAAGTAACTACTCCACCTCTTTTTGATTCAAGGGTGATGAATTGATCTTTGTCACCCGTCATGTGTCTTGAGCAACCACTATCCAGGTACCATTTTCTTTTCAGTCTGATGGCTGCAAGACACTCCTGCAAAACATTCATGTCTTAATTTTAGGTACCCAAGCCTTCTTGGGTCCTTCATGGTTAGATGCATTAAATATTGTTCCTTTGGGAACCCAAATCATCTTTTTCTTATTATGTGGAGATTTACACATATATGATTTATGTCCTTTGTTTCCACATTTAAAACAAGTAATATTTATGATTTTTCAGCATGTATAAAAATATTCTTCAAAGATTTTTGCTTTTTAAGTGGATTATATCCTAATCCAGCTTTATCAAAAATAGCTTTTTGATTATTCAAAATCATATTAAGTTTGATAGAGCTTAGAGTGAATTTATCAACTATAGGCTTAAGTCTATCAACTTCATTTTTCAAACTTTCTTTTTCTTTTATCAAAAGTTCTTTATCTACAACATGCTTTTCATTTTCTAAGGATAATTTTTGCATTTGAGTTTTCAAATCTTTGTTCTTTGAACTTAGGTTCGCAAAATCATCCATTAATTCATAAAAAGCACTATGCAATTCATCGAAAGTGAAGTCATCAAGAAAACTCGGACTTACCTCATCATTGTCCGCCATGAAGCATAGATTGGCCATTTCACTCTTTTCTTCTTCTTCGGAACTTGAGCTTTCCGAATCGCTCCATGTGGCCATCATTGCCTTCTTTTTGAACTTCCGGGTGCCTTTCTTTAGTTGAGGGCATTCAGATTTAAAGTGACCCGGCTTTTTACATTCAAAGCAAATAACTTCTTTTCTTTGCCCTTGTCCTCATCTTTTCTTGCAAAGGGCTTTTTCTTTTCAAACTTCTTCTTCTTCATGAATCTTTTAAATTTCCTTGTGATGAGTGCCATGTCCTCATCATCACTTTCATCTTCAGATTCATGAGGCTCTTCCATATATTCAGAAATCTTAAGAGCCATAGTTCTCTTCTTCTTTGACTCATCATCATCAACATGTTGCTTAATTTGAAGCTCATGAGTCATCAAGGATCCCAATAATTCTTCTAGGGGTAGGGTACTTAGATCCTTTGCCTCTTGTATAGTCACTTTAGCTTCCCAAGTCCTAGGCAAGGAACGCAAAACCTTTCTCACAAGATCAGAATTATCATAAGATTTACCAAGACTTTTTAAACCAGTAAATCTTGTAAACATATCAGCAATAGATTCACATGCAATTTTATTCATATTTATGAACTTGTTAATCAGAGATTTGTTCACCAAGTCATCATTGATTCACATCATAAGCTAATTGCTTGCATCATAGGCTAACAGCCTCAACTGAATCAAGTCACCAGATTGACCTCAAACAAATGATTTATTTTTACAAGATAAACAACTCTCTCCAATGAGCAAATATACAATAATGAAATAATAATAAGAGGATAAGAATCAAAGCCTGGCAGATCTTGATTGGATCTTCCTTCAAGATGCTCTTGAGACTCAGAAGATCAGAAAACTAGGGCTTCTTTCTTCTCTTGAGATTTCTTCGAAATAGAACAGCAAAAGCTTGGAATCTCTCTCTCTTCTTTTGGGGAATCAGTATGATCTTTCCTTACAAGTTTTCCCTCTTTTCTTTTCTGATAGATCTCAAAGATTTTCTCTATTCTTTTCTTTTTGCCTCTTCTTGTCTCTTCTTTTGGGATGCAACAAACCTCTTCTTATAGATCCGATTAATCCATAAATAGTTTGAAACTATCCGTTAGAAGCAAGTGTAAGAAGGATTAGATCCATAAATAACAATAGCCGTTGGGATTAAAATAGATAAAGATAAAGTTTAGAGTCGTTCTGACAGTTCTGGAGCCGTGTCTGACATTCTGGAGTCGGCTCTAACTTTTCTGGAGTCGGCTCTAACTCAAAATTCTTTAATCCGCTCGATCTGGAGTCGTCTCTGACTTTTCTGGGGTCGACACAAAATTCTTCTGGAGTCGACTCTAACAGTCTGGGAGTCGACTCTAAGTCATGGCCTGAAAAACCATCGTTCTGTCTTTTCTGTTGGAGTCGGCTCTAACAGTCCCGGAGTCGACTCTAAGTCTGTGCCATTTTTCGGAGTCGACTCTGCGATTCCATGTGTCGACTCTAATGTCTGCAATCTTACCTTGACATTAGATTCGAACCAGAACTTGATTTGACTTTGATTTTGATTATCAAATCAACTTATAATCTGAAAAACTTAATCAAAATCATTAGTAACTTCAAATGTTATACTTAAATAGTTTTGTTAATCATCAAAATCCTCAATTGGGTCAACACCTCTCATGCCATTACAAGGTAAGTGCAACAATTAGAGTAATAAATGATAGAAATTATAAAATATGGTAGAATTGCAGAGCAAAAATCTTCTTCCCTTCATTTGATTTGACTAAAATAACAGCAGCAATATATAGTTCCAATTGGAAGTGAGGGACTACAAGCAAAAAGGAAGCTTTGGGATGATATTCTTCTTTCTTTTCTTTTGTCAACAAGACGATATGGAGCGCAAGATCCTTTCCAGAATGGTTGAGATGCTGATCTTTATTTCCATTAAAGCATAGCAGGGGACCACCGATTTCTTCCTTATAGGGCATCCAAGGTTGCCAACATTGTAGATGGTGACATGGAGGAAGAAGATTGATTTCACATCAAATCTGGGTGAAGTCGGATCCAATGGAGGGAGAATATTGATTCCACATCATCAATCCTGGTGTAAGTGGATCCAATCCATGTAGAGCTCCAATGATAGGGTATGAATAAGGTTGAAGAAGATCGTATGGTTGTCCAATATTGCCTAATCTGGGGGGCTTCTTTTGAATATCTTCAGTAGGATTTCAATAAGAGTAATACGCTTCTCTTGATTATTACAGGACTCAAATAAAATAAAAATGCATAATCTTGATATTGGACTAAACCAAACTTGACTGATTCAGTAATAGACTAAACTCAACTAACTAGGAAAGAAAGAAAAAAATTATGGTACTTCTAGGGTTCAGAGATCCAAATAGAACCCTGCAGCCTTTTTCTCACTCTTACTCCTGCACCAGGTTTCTCCTCGATCACCTAGGGTTTCTTATTCACCACCGAGTTGTTTGGCATCTCCTCCGACTACCTTTTCTAAGTCTGTTGATCCGAAGGGGATAGCCTTCACCATGTATGCTCAAGATATAAAGAACCTTAGGGCCCAATATGAAATACCCGATAGTGTCTGTATTTCTGCCTCCCATCCTGGTGATTAGGTAACCTCCAGCCAGTCTGGTGGGATTGCCTTGTATGAAAAAATTTTTAGGAGCGGGCTGCGTCTTCCTTTCCATCCTTTCTTCCTCCACCTCCTAAATAGGTATAACATTATCCCGTTACGGTTAACTTCGAACTCTATTTGGATTATCTACGCCTTTATTGTACTTTGCCATTTTCACGGCATTTCTGCTCAAGTTTCTTTATTTTGGGCCTTGTACAAACTCCATAATCCCAATAAAGCTGGATGGTGGAGCTTCGCTTTTAGACCCAAAAGAGCCCTCAAGCTTGACCTACTCTCCAAAATCAAGGGATGGAAGTCCCGATTTTTTTATGTCCATATAGACGGAGTGAAGATGGGTTGAGGCATTCCTGATACCAGCCTTAATAAGAACTCGACTATAAATGAGGAGGATCAAGAAATTTTTGATTTGCTGATGTCATCCAACCTTCCTCCCTACCGAGAACTGCTATCAAAGGACAACCTTCATGAAGCCGGTGTAGCGCCAGCGTCGCCAACACTGGCACCCGATGAGCGCCATATCCTTTAGTCGTCGCTTCTCTTTTTTCTCTTTTTTTTGACTTTGACTTTTGCTTCTTTGTGCAACAATAAAGTTTTCTCCTGACTTCTTGATGACGGGCCTCCGAAAGAGAAGAGAGGCTGCTAGCGACACAGCGAGGGCAGTGCCTAAAAAGCCTTACCAGGAAGAATATGGCAGGTCATCTTGGCCCCCCACGGCTCCTTCCATGGCTCCTTCCATGGCTCCTAAGGCTGCATCGATGGGAGAGCTAAGAAGGAAGAATCCCCCCCATCTAGGTATCAATAACAGGGTCTCCTCCTGTTGAAATTGAGGCAGGGCCATTGAGGGAAGAGCCCCAAATCACCGCCGAGCCCAAGGGTGAAGTTGCATCGGAGGCGAGGGTTGAGATACCTCCGATTGTGGAAGTTGAAGATGATGCCCCGCCAACAACCCGACTAATGCCAGAGGAAAGAGGGACACCCCCTACCAGTGCCCCAAGGAGCCAGCCATATCGGGTGACGGTGATGAATTGCGGTTGGCTAGCGGAGCTTATATTGAGCCGCTCTACCCTTCCAAATTTTTAGGCCGAGCTCCGCCGCCAACCGTTTGCCGACGCCCTCGACACCCTCTTCACCGCCGCCCTTCAGGTAAGTTCGCTAGCTCTATTTCTTTTTTGTATTGGATATAATCTAAGGATTTGATCAGAGCCCTAACCGATTGGCTCATGCAAATGTCCAACGGTCTTTTTGTCCTTCAGGACACTTGCATCGGAGCCGCCAACAACTACGGGCATGCTCAAAATGAGTTGATTGCCACCAGAACCCGAGTTGACAACTTGGCCAAAGAATTGGCCAAGGTGCAGGCCCGAGAGACAAAGGCAGACAGCCAGCTCCGAGCCGTTCAAGAGGAGAGCCACTTTTTAAAGGCCCAGGCCAAGGAAGCCAAGAAAAAGGCTATAGTCATTGAGACCAAATTGGTGAACGCCATGACGAGGCTTAGGCCGACTGAGGAGAGGTTGGAAGACACTCTCCTCAAGTTGGACCATACCGAAGAGAGGGCCGATAAGGCCAAGTCTGAAGCCCGGGCCGCTATAGAGAAGCAGGCTTTTGCATAGGCGAACGCTCGGACCTCCTAGGAGAGGAAGACCGTCGCCGAGGTCCAGGCTCGAGAAGCTACAGAGAAATTGACCATCGTCGAAGCCCAAGCTGCGGAGAAGGTGGCCGCCGTCAAAGCCCATGCTCGGGAGGCCGTGGAGGACTACAAAGGCTCCATCGATTTTGCTATGGAGTTGAGTGAGGCGGCTATCGATGCCTTCTCCCATGGCTTCAATAAGTGTCTTAAAAAATCGAAACTAATATGGAAATAATCTTGTATAGCTATAAATTAGATTATTAGTTGTCAATCTTTGTATTTGAGGAAAGTAATTGTTAGAAATTATTTCCTCTTAATTAGTTAGTTGTAAATCTTGTATTTGAGGAAAGTAATTGATAGGAATTATTTTCTCTTAATTAGTTAGTTGTCAATCTTTGTATTTGAGGAAAGTAATTGTGATGAATTATTTCCTTTCTAGAATTATTTTCTCCTAAAAATCAATGATTTAATTTCCTATTTGGTAGGATTTGTATGGGCTGTAAACTCTATAAAGAGAACAATCTTAATGAAAAAAAATTATTTCCATAAAATCTTTTTCAAGTTGGTATCAGAGTCATGCACCAACCGAAAGTGCAGGAGTTATGTATGGCAGGAGCTAAGTGCCACACAAGGCAAAGTGCTACATCCATAGGATGAAAGCCACCTCTTGAACCTGTGGGGGCCATCTTTAGAATTCTGCTTGCCTAGTGGATGCCTCTGACGATGAGGACGTCGCATCTATAAGGGGGATAAATTGTGATACCCTCCCATTTAGTCCTGCATCAGAAAATTAAGAAAAGATTGAATGGTTATAACCAATTAAGAAAGATGAACAAGTATAAATTGGATCTCTTTTAGGTTGTGGTGGCCCAAGCTGGTATGGACCTTGTCCGTCTTGCTTTCTTGTAACAAAATGAGTTTGTGGGTTTGCAGGTCCAGATTGTTACAATATGGTAGTTGGTATCTGCCTCATTAGCAGTAGGAATGGACCTGCCAGTTTTATCTCCTATTTTTTTCTTCCAATTTGCAGGTTTTAAATAGAGTTTCCAACAGTTTTCATGGGTATGATGAGGCCTATTACAAAAATCACACCACACTCGAGGTTTTTTATCAAGTTTGCACTGAAAAACAGAAGAAGTAGAAAGGATTTTTAAAGATTTTTACAAAATAATTGAAACCTAATTTCAAACAAAAATCAGTATTCTAAGGTCTGATAATGGGACAGAGTACTTTAATAAAATTTTGAAAGATTTCTTAAAGGAAAAAGAAGTTTACACCAATCATCATGTTTTGATACTCTTGAACAAAATGGAATAGCTGAACGTAAGAGCAAACACTTGCTAGAAGTGACTCAAGCCTAACGAGCCATGATGTTCTACATGAACGTTCCAAAATACTTATGAAAGGATGCTATAATAACTACTTCATATCTCATCAACAGAATGCCAACAAGAGTTTTGCAGTATTCCACTCCTTTGGCCTCTCTGAAAAAGGTATTTTCAGATTCTAGAATCAATGCTTATTTACCTTTGAGGATATTTGAATGCACAACATATGTGCATATTTCAAAATGGTCAAGATCTAAGTTAGATCCAAGTGCATGTATTTTTGTGGGATATGATCCTAATAAAAAGGATTACAAATGTTTTAATCCTTTTACAAAATATTTTCATACCACTATGGATATTTTCTTTATGGAAAATGTCATGTTTTTTATCAAAAATTTAATTCAGGGGAAGAAATTAGTAAAACCAAATTTTTGGAAAATTGCTGAACCCTTGCCTAGTACAATCCTTGATCTTTCTCTAAAGATAAAAAATAGAAAACTAAGCCTATTGAATCCGAATCTAAAATTGGTCTATCAGAAAAAGAAATACTACGAATGAAAAAAAATTGAAACATTCTTGAGCCTATGGTTTATTCGAGAAAATAGATTCTTGGAAGAAGTAAAGACCAGTTTATCATCCCAGCACATGGTCAACTAGAAGCCCTGGGTGAAGGCCTTCCAAATGTCTCAAGTAATCCCTCTTCTATACACTTTTCTTCTTTTGATATTGATTTGTGTCTACCATCACACTGGAATCCTTATCCAGAAATACTGTAACAGAACCAGGTTCAGGTTTAGCTCCTATTGTCCCTAAACATAACCTTGATCTTGATCTCCCCATTGCTCTTAGAAAGGGAAGTATATATTCTACCATAACCTTTCTGACAATCATAGAGCATTCACTGCAAATATTTCAAAACATGTGGTACTTAGAAATATTCAGGAAGCACTAGATGAACCGAGCTGGAAATCAGCAGTGTTCGAGAAAATGAATGCCTTAAAGAAGAATGGTACTTGGAAAGTTGTAGAGCTGCCAAGAGAAAAGAAAAATGTTGTGGGGTGCAAATGGGTGTTTACAATAAAGTGTAAGGCAGATGGAAGTATTGAGAGATACAAAGCAAGGCTTGTGGTGAAAGGTTTTACCCAAACCTATAGGATAGACTATCAAAAGACATTTGCCTCAATAGCTAAAATAAATTCAATTGGAGTATTATTATCTCTTACAGTAAACTCCAATTGGCCTTTACATCAATACCTTCCTTAATGGAGATCTAAAGGAAGAGATATACATGAGTCCACCATCAGGTTTCAAAGAAAGTTTTGGAGTTAAAAAAGTGTGCAAATTGAAGAAGTCCTTATATGGACTAAAGCAGTCACCTAGAGCTTGTTTTGAATGCTTTGGCAAGGTGATAAAGCATTATGGCTATACTCAAAGTCAAGTTGATCACATGATATTCTACAAACATTCAAATGAAGGTAAAGTAGCCATCTTAATTGTGTATGTTGATGACATTGTGTTAACTAGTGATGATTATAATGAACTAGAGAAGCTGAAAAGCAAACTTGCTATGGAATTTGAGATCAAGGACCTAGGAGCATTAAAGTACTTTCTTGGGATAGCTGGTGATGATTATAATGAACTAGAGAAGCTGAAAAGCAAACTTGCTATGGAATTTGAGATCAAGGACCTAGGAGCATTAAAGTACTTTCTTGGGATAGAGTTTGCAAGATCCAAAGAAGGCATCTTTGTAAATCAGCAAAAGTATGTTCTTGATCTCCTTGATGAGACAGGTATGCTAGGATGTAAGCCCGCAGAAACACCTATAGAACCTAATGTAAAACTGAAGCCTACAAAAGCTGAGGATGTGAAGGATCGAGAGAGATATCAGAGACTTATTGGAAGATTGATTTATCTATCCCACACACGTTCGGACATAGCATTCTCTGTAAGTATGGTTAGTCAGTTTATGCATGCACCAGGATCAGAACATTTTGAAGCTATTTACAGGATCTTAAGGTATCTAAAGGGGACGTCGAATAAAGAACTTATTTTTAAGTCAAGAGGACACCTACAAGTTGAAGCCTATACTGATGCAGACTGGACTGGAAGTATAATAGATCGTAGGTCTACTTATGGATATTGTTCATTTGTAGGTGGAAACTTGGTTACATGGCAAAGTAAAAAATAAAACGTGGTTGCTAGGAGGAGTGCTGAGGCTGAATTTAGAGCTGTAGCTCATGGTATTTGAGATTATGTGGATAAGAAGATTACTGGAAGAATTAAAAGTGATAGATTCATCTCCTATGAAGTTGTATTGCGATAACAAGGCAACAGTTGCAATAGCTCACAATCTAGTTCTCCATGATCGCACAAAACATGTGAAAGTGGATAAGCATTTTATCAAAGAGAAGGTCAATAATGGGTCAGTTTGTATGTCTTATATTCCTACTGAGAAACAAGTGGCTGATGTCTTCACCAAAGGACAACACAAGAGGTAATTCGATTTTCTAGTTGGCAAGCTGACTATGGAAGATATCTTTAAGCCAGCTTGAGGGGGAGTGTTGAAAAATCGAAACTAATATGAAAATAATCTTGTACAGTTATAAATTAGATTATTAGTTGTCAATCTTTGTATTTGAGGAAAGTAATTGTTAGAAATTATTTCCTCCTAATTAGTTATCAATCTTTGCATTTGAGGAAAGTAATTGATAGGAATTATTTCCTCCTAATTAGTTAGTTGTCAATCTTTGTATTTGAGAAAAGTAATTATGAGGAATTATTTCCTTTCTAGAATTATTTTCTCCCTAAAATTAGTGATTTAATTTTCTGTTTGGTAGGATTTGTATATGTTGTAAACTCTATAAAGAGAACAATCTTAATGAAAGAAAATTTATTCCCGTAAAATCTTTTTCAAGTAAGTATAAGAAGAAGATCTTCTTGATCTTCAAAATAAGTGGCCTTGAAGACATCCAACCTAAGGACGAAGAGGAGGATCCAAAGATTGGCAATGCTGAAGATGAGCCGGGACCTGTCAAACCTTAGAGTTTATTTTCTTTTCTTTTTCAATATTTTTGTAATCTAACCAGTGTCGATCTTTTGTATGATACTGATATGAGATTAATGAAAGAAATATTTTGTTCAAGTATGAGGAACTTAGCTTTTCGTAGCGCTTTAGTCTTTTGGTGATCATGTCCTGGATTTAGCCTTTAGATTTGACAAGATACACCTCCAATTTTTTGAGAATACTTAGAAAGTTGGCAATTTGAGGTGCAGACTTCATAGGGACACTTGGGCTTGCCTTTGCCTTTCGGGTATTTTGCTACAATACTCCTTGGGTGCTAATGTCGGTCGCAGGTTCTTCAAAGGCCTTTGCGATCTGCCAAGAGCCTTTCGGAACTGCCTCTGGGGTTTCTCGATTGGTCCGGGAGTTTACTCAGGGCTGTCATAAACGTAGGAATTGAATCACCTCAAAGATTTCTTGGCCAGCCCGGGATGTCCTTATGATCGTGGGGACACCGAGAGCCTTTTGAAACTGCCTCGGGGGTTTCTTGGCTGGCCCGGGAGTGTCCTTATGATCGCAGGGCTACCGAGAGCCTTTTAAACTACCTTGAAAGTTTTTCGGCCAGCCCGAGAGTTGACTCAGGGCCATCAGAGTCATAGGACTTGAATCACCTCGAAGATTTTTTGGTCAGCTCGAGGGTATACTTATGATCGTGGGGCCGCTGAGAGCCTTTCGAAACTACCTCGGAGGTTTCTTGGTTGGCCTGGGAGTTGACTCGAAGCCGTCGGAGTCATAGGATTTGAACTGCCTTGGGGGTTTTTTGATCGGCCCGAGAGTGTCCTTATGATTGCGAGGCTGCCAAGAGCAAACTTCCTTGGGGGTTTCTCGGCTGGCCCGGGAGTTGACTTGAAGCCATCAAAGTCATAGGACTTAAAGCACATCGAAGGTTTCTTGGTCGGCCTAGGGATGTCCTTATGATCATGAGGCTACCAAGATCCTTTCGAAACTACCTTGGGGGTTTCTCGGCTGGCCCAGGAGTTGACTTGGGGCCATCAAAGTCATAGGACTTGAACTGCCTCGTGGGTTTCTCGGTCAGCCCGGGAGTGTCCTTATGATCGCAGGGCTGCTGAAAGCCTTTTGAAACTGCCTCGAGGGTTTCTTGACTAGCCCGGGAGTTGACTCGGGACCACCAGAGTTATAGGACTTGAACCACCTCGGAGGTTTCTTGGCCGACCCAGGGGTATCCTTATGATCGCGGGACTGTCGAGAGCCTTTTGAAACTGCCTCAGGTAGGGTGCAACTCGGGCTCATAAAACTAGGGTTCCCCCTAACTCTAACCCTATTTGTAAAATATCAACCCTAACCCTAACCCTAACCCTATTTATAAAACCTCAACCCTAACCTTATTTTTAAAAATCAGGTTCGGATTGAGTTTCAGGTTGGAATTTGAGTTGATGGGAAAAAAAAATAAATGCTTTTTCAAAGTAAATAAACACCGAATTATAAATACCAAAGATGGAAAAATAAAATACCTTGCCGAACGCATAAACTAAACTTGGGGCTTTAACATTGTATTAAAAAAAGTCTTACCTAAAACAAAGAAGAGGAGGAGGTTCCATAAACAAAGAAGAGAAGGAGACGAAAAGTGAAACGAAATGTGCAGATGATCCGTCTTTATGTTTGTCCTTCTTTTCCTTGCCTCCGACTGACGGCCTTGCCCTCTTCACCCTCAAGTTAGCCATATCATCCGACCCGACTGGTGCTCTCAACGCCCCCAAAAATTTGGTACCGATAAGCTACCCCTGTTCGAGTAACCCTCAAGTTCGAGTTACGGTCAACCCGAACCTGGGTCAATTGCAAATCGGGCCGGGTTAAACCCAGGTCTTTCGGGTTTGGGTTGGGCAAACATGAGTTTAAATACTGCTATAAATTGGGTTCGGGTTGAACCCGGCCCAAGTTGCACCCCTAACTTCTGGGGTTTCTCGATCGGCCTAGGAGTTGACTCGGGGCCGTCGGAGTCATAGGACTTGAACCGCCTTAGGGGTTTCTCGGTCGGCTTGGGAGTGTCCTTATGATCACGGGATCGCCGAGAGCCTTTTGAAACTATGAAATTTTCCAAGCCAGATAGAGAGATAAAATTTGAGGCTCTTCTTATATTTATCAGCTGAATACACTCACTATTGATAATACCGGCGAAGGTTGTTCACGTTCCAAATACGCGGGATTGGCCGCCCGTCGAGCTCCTCGATTCGATATGCTCCTTGGTGAAGTGCTTCAGTGACCCGATAGAGCCCCTCTCAATTTGGAGATAGCTTATCCCCTTCGGTTGGTTTAGATACTTCAAGACTTCTAAGAATTAAATCCCCAGGGCAAAATGTCCCGAAGGGGACCTAGACATTGTAATATTTTACTGCTCGCTGGTGAAAGACAGCCATCTTGAGCCACGCCTGATCTCGGGTCTCATCGATGAGGTCGAGACTAGTCCTTAGTTGATGAGGATTGTCTTCTTTGTTGTATGACATCACCCGGGGACTTGGAAGGCTGATCTCCACTGGGATGATCGCTTCAGATCCAAAGACGAGACTGAAAGGAGTTTCTCCTGTGGGGATCCTTGGAGTCGTATGATACGCCCACAGTACACTTGGGAGATCCTCCATCCATCTGCCTTTGAACACATTCAATTGGATTCTGAGTCCTCGAAGGATGGTCTGATTTGTAACTTCTACTTCTCTATTGGTTTGTGGATGTCCAACAGAAGTGAATTGGTGGTAGATACCCAACTCAGTGCAAAAATCCTTGAATGCAGTATCATCGAATTGCTGACCATTGTCGGTGATGATAGTATGAGGTAGCCCAAAACGATAAATGATAGACTTCTAAAAAAATGTTCTCACCTTGCTCTCAATGATTTTGGCTAATGCCTCGACTTCAACCCATTTGGTGAAGTAATCGATGGTGACAAGTAAGAATCTCCATTGATCTGAAGCTGAGGGGAACAGTCCGAGAATATCCATTCCCCATTGAGTGAAGGGCCATGGGGCAGAAAGCGAGCTCAGCTAAGAGGTTGGCTATCATTGGACATTAGCATATCGTTGGCAGCTGTTGCATTTCTGAACTAGCTCAGTAGCATCCTTTCGCATAGTGACTAATGATATTTCTGGCAGAAAGCCTTGTACGCCAGTGATCTACCCCCTAGATGATTCTCACATATGCCTTTATGGATCTCTTTGAGGATATAATTGGTGTCTGTAGGACCAACACGTCTAAGGAGGGGATAAGAGAAGGACTTCTTGTATAATTGCCCATTCAGCAGCACAAACTTAGAAGCCCTCCACTTAAGTAGCTTGGCTTCTATATGATCAGCAGGAAGAGTACCGTTAGTGAGGTAGTGGATGTAGGCATCCATCCAGGTTATCTCCTGTATGATTAGTCGAACTTCTTTCGCTTCATCAATACTTAGAGTTTTCAAGTGCTCAACATATGTTCTTCCTAAGGTGTTGTTCCTCGAAGTGGCTAGCTGCGACAAGGCGTCGGCTCTGGCATTTTCACCCCTTGAAATAACTAATAGTGAAATAAGACAATGAGAAGGTTAGTGACTTGACTTTATTCAGATATCGAGACATAATGGGTCTTGAGCCTTATAATCTTTAGTAATTTGCTCGAAGATAAGCTGGGAGTCGATGAAGGCCCTGAGGTGCTTCACTCCGAACTCCTACGTAAGCTTAATTCTAGCTAACAAGGCCTCATACTCGGCTTGATTATTTGTAGCTTTGAAAAAAATCGAAGAGCGTACATCAGCACTACGCCCTCCAGGTTTGCAATAATAAGACCAGCTCTGCTTTCTTAAGAACTAGAGGTGCCATCGACATGGAGGATCCAGATCTCCGTCGTATCCTCACCAGCATCTGAACATGCCATTGGAAAATCTTTAGGCAGCTCCTTAGCCCAGGTGCATTCCACTAGGAAGTTTGCCAATACCTGGGACTTCAGGGCATATCGAAACTGAAAGGAAAGATCAAATTCTCCCAATTTGATCGCCCATTTAACCAGTCAACCAGAAGTTTCAGGGCAAGCCAGAATAGCTCTAAGAGGTTGGTCCATGAGCACCACGATCGGATGGGCTTGAATGTATGGCCTAAGACGCTGAGCAAAAATGATTAGAGCAAAAATAGTTTTTTTAGTTATGGAGTATCTGATCTTTGCGTCATGGAGCACTTTGCTAGTATAGTAGATGAGTTTTTGTATTCCGTCGGGGTCGAGGTGTACTAGAACAAAGCTAACTGCCTCTGGGGAGGCGGCAAGATAAATAAAGTGTTCTTCTTCTTCCTTTGGCTTTGATAATAATGGTGACATGGACAGAAACTCCTTCAGCTCCTCGAAGGCTTTTTAGTAGCTCTTCATCCATTCGAAGCCATTGCTTAGAGCTTTAAAGAAAGGTAAGCATCTTTCAGCTGATCTCGATAGGAATCGACTTAGAGCGGCCACTCTTTCGGTGAGTCACTGCACCTTCTTTTTATTAACTGGTTGCCTTATGTTAAGAATGGCTTGAATCTTCTTTGGGTTTGCCTCAATCTCTCGCTAGGTTACTAGAAAACCCAGAAATTTTTCGGCACTGACCCCAAATATGCACTTGCAAGGGTTGAGCTTCATTTGATGATGCTGAAGGTTATTGAATGTTTTTCTAAATCAGCAACATGGTTAGCGATGCTGGTGCTCTTTGTTAGCATATATCCACATATACCTTCATATTGTGCCCAATCTGGTCTTTAAAGACCTTATTCATCAATCTTTGGTAAGTGGCTCATGTGTTTTCAACCCAAAGGGCATTACCTTATAACAGTAGATGCCTTTCTCGGTGATAAAAGAGGTATTTTCTTCATCCATCGGGTGCATCTTTATTTGATTGTATCCAGAGAAAGCATCCATAAAGCTGAGGAGTTCATGGCCAAATGTGGAGTCCACCAATTGATCAATTCATGATAGTGGAAAGCTATCCTTAGAACACGCCTTATTAAGATCAGTGAAGTCAATGCAGATTCTTTAGCTTCTGCTCGCCTTTCAAACCATCACCATATTAGCTAGCCAATCTGGGTATTGTGCTTCCCGAACGTGGCTGGCAGTAAGCATCTTACTGACCTCCTCATCAATGGTCCTCTATTGCTCGGGGGTGAAACTTCTCTTATTTTGATGGACAGGCCGATACTTTGGGTCAATATTAAGTTTGTGAGTGATTACCTCCGAAGAAATGCCAGGCATGTCCGATGCTGATCGGGTGAAGATGTTTGAGTTCGCCCGCAAGAAGGTAAGGAGTTAATTCTTCATTTCCAAAGAAAGAAGCTTGCTAATCTGTACAGTCTTTACAGGATCATCCCCTAGCGGATAGGTTAGCAAGTGCCCGACTGGCTCTCCCCTTCTTTCAGATTCTCTATAATCGAGCAATACTAAGGCCGGTGGAATTACCATCTCCTACGGGCTAGGAGCTGCATGATAGCATAATTGCATGGAATTTGGCTCCCCATGCATCTTACCAATTCCTCCACTGGTAGGGAATCTCACGAGCAAGCATTTGATGGATATCACCGCATTTAAAAGGTTTAGACTAGGCCAACCGAGTATAGCGTTGTAAGCCAGAGGTACTCGGGCCACTAAAAACCTCATTAGGATCGTGCTTTGATACGGCGGCGATCCCGCAGTGACCGACAGGGTGATTTCACCTTCAACCCTCACCGAATCCCCTATAAAACTGACCAAAGGCATTATTATCGGTTGGATAGAGCTGGAAGATAAATTCATCCGAATAAAGGCATTATAAGTAAGAATGTCGGCAGAGCTTCCACTATCCATCAAAATTCTTTTTACAAGATGTTTAGCAATTGTCATAGAGATGACAATGCTATCATCATTCAGATTACCCCCCGTCGCTAATTCTCCTTCAGAAAAAGGGATTGCATTTTCTATTCCCTCCTTATCCCTCAATCTTTTAGAGGGCACAGCTACCCCCTAGGAAAGCATGCCTACCATTCTTTTCGTTGGAGTATTATCGACGTTGGCTTAAACAGACGGAGGCTCCATTAGAGCTAGGACGGCAGGAGGCCCTCCCTTCTGAAAAAACTTCCCAAGATAGTCTCTCTGGATGAGCTCCTCGATGGCACGCTTTAGGTTATGTCAGTCTTCAGTATTATGGTCGTAGTCTCTATGAAAGTGGCGATAATGACTCCGGTTGCGAGTGGCATCCATCCTCAGTGGAGGAGGGCACAAAAAATAAGGCTCGCTTTCGATCTTCATGAGGATATGAGACCTGGGGGTGAGAAGAGTATGAAGTTGTCTTCTCTAGGGGTAGTTTTGGCACCAATTATTTGGCTGGTGCGGGGGCTCATGCTTTTTAGGGGGAGGTTTGCCTGGCTCCAAGCGGCCGACCTCTTGCTAGACCTCTCTTCAGTGTTCCTCCGAGTGAAATCAACTTCGTCGGTATGAATGTATTTCTGCGCACGACTTAGAAGCTCAACATAGAAACTGGAAGGCCTTTTGTCTAATGAATAGGTGAAGCGGGAGGGACGAAGTTTTTGCTTTAGGGCCAAAGTAGCCTCAGCATCATCGAGGTGATAAACCTCGAGGGCCACCGTCTTAAACCGGTCCATAAAATCCTTCAAAAGTTCTCCTTTCTTCTGTTGAATGGAGAATTGGTTGCCACTCGAGGAATCTTCTGACAAGCATCAAAATGTGATAAGAAGGTTTTCTCCAGCTATCGAAAGGAGTCGATGATGCGTGTGAGTGGATGAGAGTACCAGGCATGCGCAACCTTCCAAAGGATAGCAAGAAAAGTAATACATAGAGGGCATTAGTTGCCCCCTTAACTTGCATAAGGGCCTTGTAACTCTCTAGGTGGTCAAGGAATCCGTGGTATCATCATAGGGATCCAACTGGGGAAGACAAACCTGAAAGGGATTGGTTCCTCAATAATGCGGTGAGTGACGGATGGATGAGTGTCATAGTCCACCCTTGGTTGGTTGTTGAGCTTCTGGCTGAGCTCTTTCAACCACCGGTGTTGTCCTCCAAGCGCCTCTCCACTTAGCAGTTAAAGTCCTCACTCGTTGATTCAGAAGACGAGCATGAAGAGTAGTGGCGCTGATGGTGGCATATCCGCCTGGGCTCCTTCCTCCATCGTCATTTGAAGGAGGGGATGCTCGAGCAGCGGGCAGAAGACCGTGACCTTTTAAAGGCTTCGTTGTGGTGGTGCTTAGACGTAGCATGACAGTGGTGTTGCTCTTTCGGTGGAAGTCTTCTGTATGTAGATTGTTGACTGGCTGGGGCGGCTGCTGCAGGTAGTGTGGGAAGCCTAGGTTGCCGCTGATCAACTGCCAGTCGCTGCTCTTGAAACTCATGAACTACCCCAACAAGAGCTTGGACTTGCTGAATAAGGATGGCTAGTTGTTCTTGTAGAGTAGCTAAGACCAATGGCGAAGAAAAAGCAGGGAGGTTGGTCTCTGAGTGCTCAGCATGATGGAGATGCCCCCAGTATAACCGGCAGAAGCCTCCTGAGTATGTTCACCACCATTGTTGTTCAAGAGAGGGCGAGCTTGTAGCTTAGAGTTACAGAGCTATCCTTCTTGGCCCCTACCTTGCGCGCCAATCTGATGATGCATGATCCCCTTAAGCTAACATCCTTGAGCGTTAGTGAATGTGCCGTGAGTTTATCGAGGAAGCTTCACCTCCACATCGAGATCTGCAAGAAGTCCCTGGGGCCGAAAATTCTGGCAGGGACCGTTCAACACTTAAGTTAGTGATCAGAATCACAGTCGTGAACTTGAGAAAGTTCGAAAGAGAGAGTTGGGAAGATAAGAAAATTCTTTAAGTGTCCAAGTGTTCATACCTTGGCTAGGGGTCCCTCTTACCCCTTTTATTGATGCTCGAAGTTTGAGAGACTTGCTTGGAAAGCTTGGAATCTCATGATGTGCCATGACTTTGTGAATGGAATATTAAAATTAGTGGGATTTATCCCATCTAAACTGGGTGATTGGTACTTTATGGCAGATGACGACTTTTTGGGTTTATTTTGATCAGGATCATTAAAACTTCATGATGAATCATGACTTTTTAGGCCTCTGTCAGACCTAATGGGGCTTATCTTATTAGACACGTATGGGCCAAAGTTAGCTGATGGGCCTGACCTTGGTCATAAGCGAAGGCTTGCATGGGAAACTGAAGTGGGGCCCAGAGATGAGGTCACCTTAGGACCGGGATTGCCTAGGATTTGGGGCCGCCTAGAAGCTAGAGCCATCTAGGAGCCGAAGCTGGGGCCGCTTGAGAACCAGGGCCGATTAGGAGCTGGGGCCGTCTGAGAACCGGGGCCACCTAGGAGTTGGGCCATCTAGGATTGGGGCCACTTGAGAACCAGAGCCATCTAGGAGCTGGAGCCGTCTGAGAATCAGGGCCACCTAGGAGTTAGGACTGCTTAAGAACGAAAGCTGTCTATGAACTGAGGTCGTCTTGCAGCCGATGTTGCTAGCATCCTATCGACTTTTATCGTTGGATAATTTTGTTTATTAACCTATATGTGGCTTTTATCAGCCAGATCAATAGCTAACACGATGGATAGAGAAGGACGGAAAGAGTGCAAGTGCCACCCACCGTATAGGTAACCTCAGCATCTTAAAGTAATTCATAACAAATGAGGGGATTCAACATTAGGGAAGATAACATTAGTTTATTTGCTAAGATGGATTCATTTGATGAGTTGTAATCAATCTTGATTTTTTAAGATTCTATAGGGTACAATGATGATTATTGTTTGAAATATGCCTCGTGTATTTAAATCATCGTACCGTTCGTTCTTGTCACTGTTTTTCCTTCGTTATTTTGGGTGTTGTAGATGTGGCACAACGATTGTTAATATAATAATCTCTCTCTCTCTCTCTCTCTCTCTCTCTCTCTCTCTCTTTCCCTCTTCAATTGTTCTTCTATCGTAGAGATGGTTCACTAACAAAATAAGAGCCATCATTCATTTACCCAGTTAAAAATAATATATTTCGAGTTTAAATATCTAATCAACGAAAATTTGTTAAGTTTGATATTTTATTGATCCTCTCTTTATCTACTTAAGCTATTAAAGTCATTCAATTAACTGATTATACTTTGAGAGGTTAAATTCGTAGGAGATCATAAATTTAATTGGTTCAATGAGTATAACCGTGCAACATTAACAAACTAGATTTATGCGCTACATATGATTCGTGTTTTTGAACGAAGGGTAGCCATATAACATGAAATTTATGTTTTTAAAATTTTGCTTAATGTTCGCCATGATATATACATATTTATGCGATAATTAAAAGTGATAAATAATGCTAACAAACTCGTGAATTGTGTCAATTTAGGAGCATGTTATCAAATAAGTCAACCTAAATCTAACCCCTTTATTAATCATATTATAAATCTAAACCTGACTTTGGTTTGCATGTTTTACAAGTTGCGTGAGTCAATTTATGCAACCAGTTTAGTAATTAAGTTATACCTATGTTAACATGGATGCATGATCTATTTTCAACTTATGTAACCTAAAATTAAATTTTACTCTTATGCAATCTATTTATTACTAATTTAATTACAAAGTAATTATATATCTATCTAGCATAATTTAAATTATATACCAATCCATCTTCTTCCATTAGATTTCATATAATGATAAAATAATGATCTTGATGGTTGGAAATTAGAGAACAAAATTAAATTAGATAAATTAAACAAGTTTTATGGATTGTGCCTGAATTTATAGGTTATATTACATGAATTAATTGCAAATCAATTTTAAATTAATGGGTTAATCCGAGATACGATTTATTTATTAATTATACTATTTAAGATATAAATTATTTATTAATTAAATTTAATAGGTCAATCTGATTTTGATTCAAATATATTAATTTTTAACTTAAATTCATTAATTTTGTGCTAGATTTCAATCTTATTTATCAGTCGTGTTCAAAACCATTACCTACAATAATGGCTTGTTATTTTTAACATATACATTTGCATGCACTGACGTTCCGTTATCGTTGAGCTACCTACATCAAACTCAGCCTACATCCATTAATTATTTGACCCTAGCTGCTTGTGAGTTGGTGACCATGGCGAATTTGCACTTTTGTTAAACAAACGTCCGTGAGGTCACATTTTATTTTCAGATCAATGGGCACCATCGAATTATGGCTAATTTTATCCATCCCAAATATTTGATCGGTACAAATGCTTAACTAATAATTTCACAGCATTGTTACGTCTTGGGACATAATATAAAATTTCATCCTACGAAACCAAAGCAAGATCGTCTTGGAACCATATTCAAATCATAATAATCTAGAAAATGATTGAATTCAATCCTACGATCGAGGTTGTCGCAGTTGAATTCAGCTACCTATTTTAGTAGATATGGCAGTAGATAGGATTTTTATGAATATTTGAACTGAATCAAATAAAAATAAGTTGGATAAAAAAAAAGATATTTAGCCTTGTTTTGATTGTAAATTTTAAAACCTAGTTTGAACGGCATGGATTTGGATTTAAAAATTTGAATAACAAAAATCTAAATTTTTAAAGATTATAAAAATTGTCAGTATGTAACCCATCTACATCTAGATCAAATGACGGAGAATTGCTTAACTTAAAAGACCTTTTTAGCAATATATCATTTAATTTTATTTGTAGTTGAATTGATATATATGATAAAAATAAATTATTTTAATTTGAATTTGGATATAATTAGTTTGATCTGGTTTGATTTTTATAACAGATTCACATATTATTTATTTATTTTTTGAAAAAATAAATTTTAAATAAATTTTGATTTTTGTATTTTAAATTTGAATACATATGAGCAAGAGTATTGGCAGATACTTAACAGCTCCCTCATGTAATCAAAGTGGTAGGATACTGAAAGTAGCACCAAAGCGAGATAGATATGATGGATTTTGGGTCAACACCTTTGGGAGATAGATATGATGGATTTTGGGTCAACACCTTTGGAAGGATGGTCCTGTTCCTTATCACATTTTTTTTGGGCTTTATTCGATGAGATATTAGAAAGGGGATCCAATGGGTTTACATAGCTTATTAAATTTGGTTATAGCTTATCAAATTTGGTTATCACAAATCTATTGATTTTCACTGACGAAACTGTTCCTCCCCATAGGATAATAAGGACAGTCATTGCTTCATTTGCTGAGTATACACGCTGTCACATGGCTCTAAATTCTGATAGTCTTGGCCTTTAGGGCTCCCCTGCTGCATTGGCAGCGCACCAATACATGGTTTTCATCTTTTGGAAGCCCTCACCTTCAGGGTTTGTCAAAATCAACTTTAATGGGAGTGTTCGAGACAGATTTGTAGGTTCGACTTTTATTATTCGTGGGTATGATGGAGCTATGTTGGCAGAATTCGGACTTCTCAACTCTTATGTCAGCTTGGGCTGACATCTCGTATGCCACTCATATCCTTGGCACTTGCAATCTTTTTATTGAGGAGGATTCTTTTATATCATTTGATGGCTCCGACAAGACTTCTGCATTATCTGACAATTAACCTCTTGATCTGTGATATCTGGTCTACTCTTTAGAATGATTATAAAGTCCAAATTCGATGTGTCTACCGGAAAGCCAGCTCAGCGGTGGATTAGATAGCCGCCCGTATGGTCGTTACTTTAATTTTTGGAGCTAGAAGTAGGATGACTCATGCTCTATTGTATTTACATAAATTTTATTTTTAAATATATTGAATTTGAGTCGTTCTATATTAGTGTGATCATCTGTTTATATTAAAAAATAATAAAATTATATATATATATATATATATATATATATATATATATATATATATATATATATATATATATATATAACAATGGTAAGGAGGAGTAAACCAACAAGAAAAAGCATCGCTTTCTCGCCGCAGGCTTTTGGTAATAAATTCGACTCAAACGCCATTCCGAAAGGACAAAAGAGTGGGTGGATAAAAGAAATCAAGTATTGGGGAAAAAAAGG